>WBNO01008703.1:189802-262017 GCA_013400575.1 Peucedramus taeniatus
TGCAAAAAAAAACCCAAGAAAAAAAAGGGGAAACAAAAAAGAAAAGCCTAGGACCTGCAGAAACCTTTTCTTCTCAGAAGATAAAGAAGTTGGCTTATGAAAAACAGGTGATCACCTGGGGCTATACATTCATTCCAGCAGATGAAAAATTGAGTATCTGGAATAGGACATTCTCTCCAGAACATGACAGAACTAGATTCCACTCCCTGTTTCCCCTGATTCAGACCAGAGACTTGAACTTCAAGTTACCTCCACGGCAAACATGTACCTAACCCTTAATTACTTATTCTTACTCAATAAGGAGGTATATACTGACAATCTCATTGATAGATTCATTTTTTCTTGGCTTGTAATTGAAGACTAAATCAAAATTGCAACTATCATCTTACCCTGGTACAGCTCTCTGCTAGTGCTGGCAGGTCCAAGAGGTATAAAGAGAAACAGCGAACTCCTGTGCTGACATGCCAAGTCCATTCTGTTTAAATGACTTTAGACACCTATACCACCTCACAGCTGTTCAAGCCATGAAATTTTTTGCAAAGCTGTGTTATGGTTGTAATGACCACTTGACCCACAGCTCTTCAAGAGATGCAGAGCAGCTGCCAAGAGTTAAAAGCAGTAAACCTGCCCCCAAGGTACCCAATAGATCTGTCCCAAACAGAGCAGATATGACAGAAGCGATGTTTTTAGAAAGTCATGCAGAGATTCCAGCCACTGACTGTATTCAGACATCATTTGGTGTCAGTGTTTTAAAGAATACTTTTCCATCCCTGATTACTGACTGTCAATCCAGTACATCAGCCCAATGCCACAGCTTTGTCAAGCTAACCAAAACTGCAGCTCTGGATACATCCTGACATTACTCTTGTTTCCTTGCAGGTGTCCATCTGGGCACCCTAAAAATACCCCCAGTGTGTCATGGCTGGAATTTCCTTATAAAATGCCTCGGTCATGAGTAATCTATACAACCCAAGGCTCTAAATCATTAATCTTCTGTTGTAAGCCTTGTAACAGCTTCAGCTCAACCACTAACCTGCTTCAATGAGCAAATCATCTGTCTTCCTAATGAGACCACTGATTACAAAAGTTAGTACCCAGAAAATTAACAGAAATGTTCTTCAGTATCTGTTGTCCTTCTGAAAACATACCTGCCTCATATAATATATCTTTTTCATCTTGAATTAAGCCACAGAATCAATACACTCAAGTTGTAAGTATTTATATTCTTTTAAACACTAGGTAATTCTAACTAATATATAGATTAATCTGTAAAGGGATTACAGGGTGGATTTAGGAAATATTCCCCTTCCTCCTAACACACGGAAGTACTAGAAGAGCCTCCTTTGAACATTAATGTCAGTTTGTGAACATCTTATTCAGTTGATCTGACTATAAAAATGATACTATAATCTAAAGAATATTCTCTCCATTTGCTGAGGTGAAAAGCCCTTTTACAATTTTACTTAAACAATGACACTAAAAACAGACATGATTTTCTTAATGAGTGCAACACTTCATTGAAATAATAACTGGAAATACTGCACAACACATTTTCACATCTATCACAAAGGCATTATTCAAGTTATAGTTAACTAAAAGGAATATCAAAAACTATGGTTTAGTGCAAATACATATTGAATGCATCCCCAATGTATGCTGGAGGCGAAAAAAAGCTATGATAAATTACTTCAAATGGCTTTACACACACAGCTTGCTTTCTATATTATAATTAATGCTAATAATAAGCAAACCTCTCCAAAAAGCAGGCTTGCTCTGTAGCTGAATATTTCAATACAGATTTTTCATCTATTTTCTGTCAAAGCAATTTTTTTTAAGGAAATGAAATATTTAAATTACATAAAAATACAAATATCCAGTTTCACATTTCCCTAGGCTTATGAGTATGATTTGCATGTAATGATAGAATTAGAACTGCAAGCTCACATAGTTTTTTTATGCTACTTCACATTTGATATTAATAGAATTTCTATGTGTTTTAGACAATTATTTAATTTTATTTATTTATCAATACATTGTAGGAATGCAAAAGCACAGAGAAGAAGTTTATCTGCCTATTTAGAAGCTTATTTAGTTCTATTTATTTTCTACTCATTAGCAAAGCTGAAGTTTTAGGGAACCTCTCACATACGGTAGGTTCAGTGCCTTCATTAAGCACCTTATTCTAACGCATTAGGAAGAGGGAGTGGGGAAAAAAATCACCATTAGTTTTTGTTTTTCTCTACAAGTCTGTGAGCACCATTATGGTCAGAGCACTTTTCAAACACTATATTTACCAGAGAAGAAGTTGGCAATTTGTGCTACCAAGGAACACCAGTTCCAATATACCAATCTAACCTGGTCACTGTTGGCTTCCAGTGTCAAAATCAGTTTAGCAGCTCACATATAACAGAAACTGAGCACAAAACTTTAAAAATTACGACAGTTATTCAAAGCTCTTTTTTTCATTCAGACCATAAATGCGAAATGGTAGCATACCAGAAAACTAAAAGAAAAGCAGTATGGACATTCTGGTTTTGTACAAATCATCTTACAGATATAGATATATATACCCCAATTTTACACCCTCCACAACACAGCCAGACTAAAGGAATCCCTTCTCTCACCCACTAGTTCCAAACCAAGCTTTCTTCCAGTGAGCCAGCCAGCTGTCACTTATATTCCCTCTTCCAGACCATCTGCTTTTTCTAAGAAAATATAGTTATATTTCATCTCCTGAACTAGCAACCCAAACCACTCCATGCTTCACCTGTTCCTTTTGGACCACAAACCTCCAACACCACACCTCAAAGAACACCTTTAGGTACTTTATCTGCCAAAAAAACCTCTTGTGCATCCATGTGTCCTCTATCTTCTTTAAGTGAGTCTCTAACTTCTGTACTCAAACTCAGATGAAGATGGTGAATATTTATTTGAATGAAAGGAGACTTTATCAGTCCTCCTAGTCAACCAGTCTAGCTCCCTATCACACTCCACGCCTCATTCACTGTACAGGAAAGAGTTATTGGGCTATCAAATCAATACCAAATTCTTCAATTAGGCTGAATTTCTTCTTTATAGGAAAGCACAAGAATCATCAGTGCTCAATTATAATACATTTGTAACTGCTGTTAATGCTGGAAACCCTTGTGAGGCTGTACTAATCTGAAGAGACCTTCTTTAGAAACGCAGTGGGTATAACACCAGAGAAGCCACAACTCCATTTCCCATTACATGCCTGGGACACAGCACATGTAGAGAGAAATTATTCATATGCACAATCCTAACTCCATGTTCAAGTTGGGGTTTTGGGGTTTTTTAATATTCCTAGAGGAGAAAAAACTAGAGGAGAACTCTGCTTCAGGCAAAACTTCCCATTGGCCATCTTGGAAAGAGCAGCTTAACTTCCAGGCAGGTTATAAAGCCCCCAGCTTTTAACAGTGACACTGGCCCAGGCTGACAGAAACACATAGCCCTGCAAGCCAGCAGCATTTCTGCTTTGAGCTGAGCTGCCAGGAGGCCAGCCTGGATAGCAGGCTCTCCAAGGGCAGGGAGAACAGCCTGGCAGGGTGCTCAGGCCTCTCATTTACAGACTGCATGCCATTCCTTTGAGGAAGGCAGATCATCCAAGAAAACCCAGTTTGAGCTCCCCAGGAGGGAAAGCTGGTAAAGGCTTTAGTGCAGGGATACTTGCTGAGAAAGGAGGGTCTTGTGGAAAATCCTCCATTTTACTCCTGCCATGAGTGCCCATCACCCTGTGTTACAAAGAAAGCAGTGTAAAATAAGCTATGCTTTTAAAAATTAAAAAAAAAAAAAAGAGAAAGATGGGCATGTTACACGTAATAAGGATACCACGCCCTGAACATGTTGTTCCTCTAACATTTGCAGTGAGCCTAAGGGACTGAAGAGTAAGCCAATGCCAATGAATCTGCCATCACTTTTGTAGCAGCAGGATGAGATGGGAAGGGCTGAAATCCCGGATCCTGGCAGTATTCACTACAATTTACTCACTACAATTCAGCTTGCTGCTTTTCTCCTTGGAGAAGAGAGGGGATATCTGCCTGGAGCAGTGAACCCTGCCCAGCCAGTCAAATCCTGTCACCAGCACGTGCACCGGATCAGCTCTCAGAACACACGGGAGGAAGGGAGGGAGAGGAAGGGATGGAAGCTCACAGCTTCCTGAACATATGCAACCCACTGCCCTGCCATGGCAATGTGTGCATTTTTTCCAGTGAAAGTTAGTTACCTGAGTCAGCTAAACTGAGAAGCTACAACAAACCTTGCCCATGTTCAGGGTGCCTTCTTGGTGACTATTCCTAATGAAGTCTGTAGTCTAGCTGGGGGCTTACCAGACACACCCACGACGAGGACTTTAGGTCTCTTTTTATATTTGGGCATGGGCTGCCTGGGCCCACCCTACAACAACCAGCAAAGTGCAGAACAGGGGGAAGAAGCACACCACGACTTATTAGACTTATTATTGCCAGCTCTAGCTGTAGGACGTTCCCCACCCAGAAATAAAGGGCACATGAAGAATGACCTGGGTTTCTGTAGTCTCCAGGCAACATTTCTCTTTGCTGTCACCTCTAAAAGCATGTCCTAAAGGTCTAAAGGCATATCCTTGTCTGAGAGAAGTAATTGCTGTTATACTGCTTAGGATGGGCATGAGCAAATTGCTTGAACTCCTGCTAAACTCAAGTCACTCATCTCCTAAATAGCAGCGACTGCTAAGTACCATACTTTTCAAAAGGCGAAGAAAAGATGAGTGCTGCTTTCCTTTCCATTTTTGGAACTGTACTGTAATCTGTGCAGCTACAGAGCTGCAGCTGACTCCACAGCACCCTTTGCAATGACCAGAGTAGCAGCAAAAATATCCACTGAATTTTCTGCGTATCAGTCCCAACATTCCCCTCTGGTCTATGCCCACATATCTGTAATCTTGTTTCCAAATCCTGAAACACAATAGAAATCTTCCCTGGTTTAAAATCTTATTTGCCTGAGCGCCTAAACTTTTAATTGTATTTTGTGAATACAGTTTAAAGATATATAGAAATTCTCCCAGACATCCATTGCTAGCGGGTCAGCTGAGAAACAATTTAATCTTGGGTAATTAGTCTAGCTAATTGCCCTCCTCCCTTCTGCACACTTACTGATACAATTACACATCTAACTACACCAGACCAGACCCTCTACACTGCCAAACAGAGCAGCATGAAGCTCTGAAAAAACACTTCATCATTCTCTTTTCCTTTGTACAGCCTTATTTCAGTAGGAATGAACTTGCAGATGAGCTGAAAAGTATTTCTTTGCTAAAGTACAAGTCTTTTTTTCTACTGTCCAGTGAGCAGAAAATGGAATAAATTGCATATACATAATGGCAAGAGACATGAGGACTAGGTGGGTTTTTTGTTGTTTCTTGCAGTTATTATCCTCTGCACCTTTAGATGAATATGCAATCAGAATAGAAATCTTTACTAGGAGAACAAAATTAGAAGACATTGTCCTATAAGCAAAGCAGTCGAGTTTCAGTGCATTTTCAGTCCAGTTATTAACATCTGAATAAGTGCTTTCAGAAGCATTAAACAGAATTCTGCTTTCTTCAGTGTAACTTTTCATTGAAAACACAATTTAAAAGAAAAAAACACAAACTGCTGAATTCCCTATCCAGACCATTCTTTTTAATTCATGCTGAAAAGTTTCAGCCAATACTTGCATGCAAATATGCCGGCAGTAAAGTAATTTTAAGATCGAGTACTTGAAGCACTCATATGCCTTATACATTATTTAAATACACCGTAAAACCCAACAATCTGGTAAAAAGCATCCTGAAATCATCTGCTATATCCTAATATAAGATATTAATAACATCATCTGACAGTTAATGACAACATAATAATTTAAGTGTGTTGATAATTATTGACCTGAACGCACTTTAGAGAAATGTAAATGCCAGAGGAGAGCAGCTACAGCTCCATGACTAATGTGTGCCCTGGATTCTGACCATCAGCTTTGCTATTTCAGTTTTGTGACCTAAATCTCCCTCCCCTACCCAAAAGAAACAAAAAACCCAAATAAGAAATGTCTTACTTGTTCTGCCTTCTCCAGCGCTTTTCTATCCGCCTGCAAAAACTGGCAGTTCTCCCTCGCCAGCTTTTGGACCAGCTCAATCCGTCCGATGTCATCTCTTCCCTGAAGCTTGCATAAAACTCCTGCCTTAAGGGTGGGAGAAAGAGCAAACAGATACTTAAATCCACAATCCCAGGACATGACACCACCACAAATTTCAACCTTAAAAGAAATGTATTTGTTTTCTCATATTTGCAGTACTTCGGTGCCACTTGCTAAGCACAAACAAGTCACTGCTTCCTGGGAAACAACTGGAGAGGAACAGAAGCACATCTGAATCTCCAAATGCATCTGCTCTGGAGGAAAGAAGGCAGGGCTAACTAAATCAACCTCTCCTCTGAGTGCAACTATCAGATATGCTGTGTTTTATTTGTTCCTGTCAGTCTGTTTCCTGTTACATAAGAGAACAAGAGCAAGAGGTTAAAAACTCATGGGAAAGTTAGCCAGGAACAGCCCTGGAAAAAGAATGAAGTGCAACACAAGGCAGTCCTAAAAATAACAGTCTACAACTCCCTCTGCTCCTGCTCCAACCATTTTTCACATATGCAAGACTCAAGAGTTTAAAGACAGTTGTGCCACATTTATTTATTCCGTAAATAACAAATCTGTATCTCTAGGCTTTGTTTAGGGAAGGAAATTATATTTGCTTTAAAAGCTATGCTAGAACTTTTTCTTTTTTTTTTGCTAAATCTGTTATTCAAGCTATGCTGATAATGTTTTGTCAAAATGGTTGTTTTCTAAAAATGCCAGATAGATACATATAAAAAGATGGATTCATGCTTGCACACAGGCACAGTAGAGACTCATTGAAAAGTTAGCTGATATGGACTAAATTGCTCCTTGCAAAGTCAGTGGCCAATATCACTGTCCATGATTTGGTTATGGATATAGCCTCTGCATAACTGAGACCTGGGGCAATGATACCACACAGCTTTTATTAGCCTAGATGTTTCCTGATGGGAACAGCAGATGCCTTGGGAGGGCCCATCATGTGGCACAGCTATGATATGGCTATATGACTTCAAAGGCAATCTGCAAATAAACATTTTTCTGGTGAACTTCCTTCACAGTTTTCTTTCTCCTGTTCATCTTGAGTTTAAATTAATCACTATCTACTCCAGAATTCACAACACATCTTGTGAGTCAGGCCCAAAAACTAGGGATGCTAAGCCTGCAGGGTCCAATACCTTGGCCTTGAGCAATTCCTGTCTGTGACAGATGAAGGTGTGAGAGTGCCCACCCAAACCATCCTACAGCCTGCTGGTTTCTCCAGCCAACAAGTGGGGGTTAAGATTTCTTCAACTGAAGAAGAAAACAAATCTACTTTATGAATAAGTTCTTGAATGCTGATGGAAAAAAATGGGCTCCACAACCAAATCCAGAGTCATCCTTACCCAACTCACTGAAATAAATTTGTACATTGTACAACTTGTACATGCCTACATTCTTCCAGTTGGGATGAAGACATCTCCTCATAAGTCTGCATCAGACACTTCTGCTCTGATGAAGTAAAGGATTTCAGATACAGCCTGTCCCTTGAATGTCCTGTGCTCCCCCCAAGCCCAGCCTCCTGAGGAACCCAGCTTCCCTACATAAGGAACCTACTCACTGGTTTGAAGGTCAGAAATCCACTGAGAATCTAAGGAATTGCATTGCCTAATCTCAAATTCCTTACATAGTCCATGAGTTCAGTGCCTTATCTTCTAAATCGAAGACATTGGTTTATAAACCAGTTCTGACACAATCTCATCCCCTGCAGATCATCAACAAGACTGATTTTATCAAATGTGGAAGAATATAGTGAACTAGTTGTCCAGACTTGTTTAATCAATAGAGAAAAAGGGGTATTTAGGAAGAGATTTTTTTTTTTTTACTCTACAGTAGACATTTAAAAATGGCCAGATCAATTGTTTCCTAATATTCTCCTTTTTCTCCAGTAATTTGCACAGGGAACCTAAGAATAGGGAGGCCTGATGTCTGCACTTCCAACACTTTGAGTGCCTGGGGACATCAACTAAATCAAGCTTGCTTATTTCATGGCTGCAGGATGCTTCTCACAGATTAATGTATAATATTCTTCATTACATCAGTGTAGGCTAAGGACAACTACGAAGTGTCATCACCTACTAGGACTTCAGGATGATAAAGATTTCTGCTGTCTCTAGATCTGGGTTCTTAGTACTGTGGAGGCACTTTTTGCACCTTCCTGTTGTGCTGTTCTGGTTCAGGAATGGCACTCTCCAGTTTAGTGCTCCCACTGAGAGTGAATGAGTTGCCACTTGCTCCCTCACTCTTCTCCTCCCCCACCTTATTTGGGTAGCAGAAGAGGAGAATTGGAGGCACAAAAGGTAAAGATCACAGGTTGAGACAAGAACAATTTACTGAAAACAGCAATGAGATAAGAAAACAAACAGTAACAGCAACAATAATAATGACATATAGGGTACAAATAAGGAAGGATTCACATGGAAACTCCTGGACAACAGACTACCCAACCAATCCTTCCTCTACGATATCCCAGCCTGGAAGAGAATCCCTTCCCCTGCCCCCACCAACGATGGGAGGTGGTATAGAATAACCTCTGGGTCCTGGCTATTGCAAAAACTAACCCTGTCCTGGCTGGAACCAGGACATGTGTCTAGAGAAGGTAGTCCATGACCTACAATAACCACCAAGTAGAAATACTACGTTTTAACATGTCCCCTCCTCCTATGACAGTTCTTTCATTTAAAGAGTTGCAGAGAACATGAAAAAAAATCTTATTTAATTGGGTCCCCAGAGGATAAAAAATATCTGGGAGGACTAAGGCATTATTAAATTAATTGCATATGTTTGGCTCTGGGAGTAAAGAATGCATGTGAAACACAAAAGGCTAAACCTGTTTTTTCAAAATTAAGAAAAAAAAAATGAATCCTTTACTTTTAGTTCTGGTTTCCTCACTTATGCTGACTTTCCACTAAAAATCTTTCTGCTAAATACTTGTAAGAAAACATCCAGGTCAATTAAATAATTAATTGATGACCACTTCTAAAACTTGGTTAGGGAAATGTTGACAATCTCCAATTACTGGTCATTTTCACTTCTCAATACAAATTTAATTTTCAGGCAATACTTTGGAAGCTGTTAGACAAAAGGATAAAGGCAATTCACCCTACTTGCAAAACACAGTTTTGATTTTCATTTTGTGCAGGAACACATACTCCAAAACCCTTGTTGGTGCTTAGACCTCTAATTCGTGTAGACCAAAACAGATACAATTACTAACATATGTGAAGGTGAAAATCAAAAATTTGCATAGTTAAACTAGTTTTACCTTAATGAACGATAAAACAATGTACCTTATAGTAAAGCTTTACCATCATTCATGGCTCAAAATTACTAAAATTGTGTTTATGTAATATTTGAAATGAAATTTAAAAAAGTTTAATGCAAATGAAAGTAAATTAGTTACTACTGAGGGTGGAAAAATGAAGATGCTGACAATATACTTTCTGTTTCAGCATATCCTTTGGAAAATATTCCCTCTGCCTAGGTCATAAATGAGCATCTAGCAATGACACAGAGGTGAATTAACACATCCCTAGGAAGACAAGATGGGATCTTTTATTTACATAATTTACATTGTTTACAGTATATTTGCTTTTGAAAATCCCCTTGCCATTTTTTCCACACTTCTACCAGTTTTGTCAACTAACCCAAGTGTAAATCAAGCCTCTCTCCCACAGAGTAGTGTTTAGAGCAGGCACCACACCCTTCAATTCTATTAACAGAAGGTTTGTGGTGGTTTGGTTTTCTTTCACTGTACCTCTCTCTCTTTCTGTAGCTGCTAAAAAAATATAACTATTACTGGCTTCACCTTTAATCAACCATGTGCTATTGCCTCAAAAGACAGGATGCCTTGCTTTGCTCCGGTCATATGCACAGTCTCACTAAAGTTAAAAAAAATATTCACTCCTTTAAAACAAGCTGTATTTGGCCTTCACTGGATGTCATTTTTATGGTGCTAACAAGCTGGAGCAACCACTGCTTTGATAACACTCCTGCTCTCCTCCCAGCAGAGCACATGAATGCTTTTGTTAACTGCTCATTTTATAATTGTACAATTTTAAATGTGTTTCATATTCTTTCAAATTTTAGAAGCTGACTTCCAGTCAATTAAAATCTGGGTGAATCAATACCCCAACAACAAATTTTTATGGGCTTTTATAATTATTTCAGGGTAGTCTTACTAGCTGGCTACATAGGAGCTTTGCATGTGCATTGTCTGTGTCATAAATGGGAACAAACATTTTCAAAAAACTGTAATAACTACAGCAACTAAGTAGAACTGAGAATACATGAAATCCTTCCCCTCCACCCTCCCCCCAAAAAAATCCAATGAAAAAACAGAAATCTAAATTTTTTGTGCAGTGAGATCAGTGTTTCCCTCTGGGTCCTTCCTATATCTCTGTAATGCACTCTTGGCTACATGGCTGCTTGTACCCTTTCAGCTAGGCTTGCTCACAGACATCAGCATAAATCCTGTCTTTCTTGCACACAACTTTTCAGTTTGGCAAGATGTTAGGGAGATAAATCAGAGGCAGGAACTGCAAGCTACATACAGGGGAAGGAGAAAAGGTGGCAACTGGTGGGGAACAAAACATTTACAAGAGAAATAGAAGGAGAAAAAAACAGCAAAGACTGGGAAAAATCAATTTTAAATTAAAAGCAATAATCAGTACCAGTACAATGAGCAATACAGTTACACTTGCACAGCTTGAATGCATGAATGGAATGATTGAATGAACTGCGGATTAATCAAAAAAGATTCACAGAATTAAAAAGGGTAAGCAATCCCACAATAAAATACTCTAAAAGGCAGTTTAGTTTCTTCTGAGCAATATCCAGAAGTGTGCTTTGGTTGTAAATGAGGGCAGTTAGAGAAAGAAAGAAGGTTGTTGCTTGCACTTGAGTGACTAATAAGTATCCCTATTTCATTGCATGTCTACTTACAGTGATTAAAATTCAATCAAAATGTCATATGCCCTTGCCTCCTAAAACACATCTCATTTTACTTTCACATCTGGTATATGCTATGTGCATTATCTAAAAAGAGCAGAAAGATAGCTGAAGAATGCTGTCCAATTGCAACATCATGGGATTAATTCCCAGAATAATCATCAATCTTATTCTAAATAGTCACATAAGATAAGATCCAGCAGACTTTCTCCCTCCTACATGCTCCCTGCACAGAACATCGAGGAAAATCCATTTCCCAGAGCTATTGAAAGCAGTTCTTCAGCTTGTAGATCTGGAAACATTCCCAAGACTCCATTAATCTTACATACATACCTGTGCATCAGAGGTATCCTTGAGATCTTCTAGTCCTCTTATTTCTTGACTGCTGTTTTCTTCATTTTGATGAATTGCTAAAAATAAGAAAGAGGAATATATTGGAAGCAGGCAGGTTTAAATCACAAAAAGCAGCAAAGTGGCATGGCCCACTTTAGATCAAATAGGATGACCATTCAAGGAATGTTTAAACTTTGGCATTCTAGTTAACTCCTGGAGTGGTTTTGGGCAGGTCCTATAAGTACACCTTATTGGGTTTGGAAAAATGCTAAATACAGTATACTTTATTTTTCCCCAGGCAGTAAAATCCAGTACTAAATAGTTATTATAGTAATGCTACTGTTAGTTCTGATAAAACAAGGACATTTAAGAGAACTCCACTTTTTCACGTATTGTAACAAGATATCATGACTTGCAAGCAATAAAAAAATAAGGTCTCCCTCTTCTGCCATTATATTTCAGAAAGTCAGACGAGACTAAACAAAATAAGCAGATTTATCCCTCACCTCAGACTTGAAAAATTCTCTGTAAGCAAAATGATGTAAATCTTTACAATCACCACTACCCATGAAAGTCGTCTCCAGAAATAAATGGCAGCAGGAGTTGTTTTATTGAAAGTTCTTTGCTGCTGGCACAATAGAAGAAACCAGCAATCTCACACAATTAACATGACTTAAATCACTTAAAACCAGCAAATTTTGCTAGACTTTAAAGTTTTGTATTAAACTTGTAATCCCCTGAAGGGTCAAAACCAGAGCTAGGAGTTTATCCAGCTAAAGAAACAAGGAATCTCTTATGAAAGAACACCTCAGACTTCTGTATTGCAAACAGCTTATCAACAGGCAGTTTTACAATCTATACCCCAAGCTACCCTTTCAGTCAGCACAGCCACCTGCTGTATTTTGGTGGGACATTGAGCCCTCAGATGTTCTGAAATGTGACATGTGGCAGGTTGGCAGAGTCAGACCCAATGAAACACATGCAAAATGATTTTACCTAAGACTGTACACATCAACTTAGGAGAACCACACTCAAATATCTTTGATCTTAAGTACATATTGAGTGATTTCCTGGTTTAGCCACAGCATTTGTGACACCAGAAGTGTCCTTGAAGCAGCAGAGCTGTCACATCTATTTCCTTAAAAAAAACCTCATGGCATTGATGGATGGGTGGGAGGGTTGAGCTGGTGTGCTTCCTCCTGCCCACCTCCTCTTTCCTTTGCCCCTGTGTACCTGAGCTGCTCATCAGGCTGCATCTGAACAGCCACAGCCCACAGCACAGCATATTCAGACAAGGATCACCAGTCCTGTGTTGCCTTAAAACTATGTCTGCAAGCTGAGGCAGCCCAGAATTTGATTGATGAGCCAAGGGAGCAGGAGAAGGCCGGGCAGGTAGCAGTACCACCTTCCCCAGGCATCCTCACCTATGCTCTCCTCAGCCCTCAGCCTGAATCTCCAGACATAACAAGGTTTCCATGGCCAAGCTCGTACACCTAAGGTAAGCCATGAGGTCCAGCTTGCTGTGTCTGCATGGGTGCTCTGGGTCTGCTGCAGACAAAAAGCAGCCTCATGTTTAGGCAGCATCTAGCAACTTAAAAGTAACTTTGGACTGTTCTTGACCTCTAAAATTTATTGTATGGATTTATTTTTTCTTACAGCAGGATTGCTGCTGATATTGCTGTGCTATAGAGGATATAATTTTGTTTCTTCCCCCACAGTTATGCTATCAAAAAAATGTAATAAAAATGTAATTATAAAAGGGGAAATAAGTCATTCTGTCAATACAGTTTATTCCTTTGCAGGATCTTTTTAAATCCATTATCAGAGTTCTGACATAAATCTTCACCGTTGGGTTTGCAGGCATCACTCTACCAGCAAACCTCTGAAATGCAAGGTGAATACTGAGAACACAGGGTCAGACTATAACTGCAACAGACAGCATGTAAAATGGCATTAGATCCCAGCATATTTAAAGCTAGGCAAAACCAAAACACTCTTGGGATATTGTGGCATATCTCTGCCCCAGCCTGGAAAAGGAACAACATAATGACCCAGTAATGAGAGGGATGGCCTGAGCAGCCATGTGTGACCCCTGCTTTTCTAGTGCAGGGCAGGGTTTCTAAAGGCAACTTACTTTATCCACCCAGGCTGGGGGGTCTGTGCAGCATTTTCCTGTGTAATCCATCTCCCAGCCTTCCTCCCCAAGAGCTGCACCATCCTCTAGCACAGTCCCACACATGCATGGCCCTGTTCTACCCACTGCCACTGTGGGAGACACAGAGCATTCAGGACATCGATTTGTTGACCCCTGCAGAACAACCTGCCTGAGCCGGGAGTGCTGCAATGCCAGAAGGCATTAACAAATGCTAAAAATCGGTTGTTTGAGCAATTTCTCAAATTGTTAAGTCTGCATTAGCAGAACATTTCCCCAATTCTCCTTTCAATTTTCTGATTTCTTCCATAATCAGTCTGCTGTAGGCACTCATGGGCAAAACATCCCCCCAGACTCCAGCTATTAATCATGGCATTTAGAGGAGTGGCACCTTGCTAGTAACACGGCCATGCGTCGAGGTTTAAGTGATTTTCATTGATCCAGCCAGCTTTTCCACAGTCCTACAGATGGGCACTCCACAAACAGCTGTGCCAGGGGAAAAGGTTAGTGCCTGACAACTGGCTTCTTGTCACAGGCCTCAATTACAAGTGTCCCCTTCCCTGCCCAGTGCCAGGGCAAACACCCCAGAGCATCTTCAACCAAAATGAACAGGCAGACATTCAGGGAGCAGCACCTCTGGCTGACCTGGCTGGGTGGGCAGGTGAGAGGATGGTGTCTGGCCAGGGAGGCAGGGACAAGAAGCAAACACCCAGAACTGAGGGCAGCAAGACCTCTTACCTGGCACAAAGGGGAAGAGAAAGAGGGTGCATGTCCACAATCCCCAATGAATACAGCTATCCTTTAGTGTTGAATGATTTTAACATGAGCAATTTTAAAGATGATGAGAAATTTGCCTCAGTTTAAGTGTACTCTAAGTGAATGGTTTAAAAAACTAAAAAGAAAGAAAAAGTTTTTTTATCAGCAATTTCACAACTCAACTCTAAAACAACCTGAAGAGGTTTATCATCCAGACCCAGCTCTCTTTGGCTTCAATATTGTTTAGACTGTGCAAGGAATGTAGAAAAGAAGCAGTAAATATTTTCTTTAAGGAAAAAAAAAAAACAACAGACCTCATACTGACGTTCTTGCAGCTCTCTTGGGAGAAAAGAAGCATTTGGCCTCTTTTTCATTAAATTTCCATCACAAACTTGATTTTTTTTGTCCTCCTTGCCTCTTATCCAAACCCATAAAGACCAGCCACAACTAAACCATTTAACTACACCCAGGGAGCAACACTCAAGGAATCACACCATCTCATACCTTTTTCCCATCACAAGAACACAGTCCCTTGAAGGCTGAAGTGGCCACACAGACAAGCAAAAACCCTTGATTGTACTTTCTTGGATTCTGTAGGAAAAGGTTACTATGTGTTTTGTCTATAAAACAGAGAAAACCCACATATTTCTTAAAATATTCTGGTATCTTTAGAAATTCATGTTACCAGGGGCCATCACATACATGTAAGAAATTGATTGCAGTATTTTTGGACACAGTGTGCCTCCAAACCCCATTAACAAATCATAGACATTCCTTGAATTGACCCAGGCACTGCTCTCATGGGTTACTGTGCATGCAATACAAGTTCTGTCACAAAATATAAGAATTCAAGGATAATTTCCTACTTACTGTTGGCTGGCCATTTATTTTTTGATTAAAAGAAAATTGACATTGCAAATTCAACCATAGGAAGAGCAAGCGGAAGCTTAGGGTGGGATGGGAAAGTATTTCCCAGGCAAATGCTGATTCTGGAATTGTACATACAAAAAAAGTTGTGAACTTTGGAGCTGAGCCAAATGTTTCCTTCTCCACCACCATAAATCCAGCTTTGCTCCCTGATACAAATATCCCAGCATGTTTTACAAAGCAGCAATAACAGGGAAAGGCAAAGGTAGTTTACCCTGATCTATGTGTATCTATTTAATGTTATGTTTGTGTTCAGGCTTGAAACCTGAGACAGGAAAAAAATATAAATAAATGTAGAGTGATCAATTCCCTTTTCTATCTGCAGTATTTCTCCTTTGGAAGAAAAGTCACCATGAATGAAAAAAAATATGTCAAATGAGCATTATCTTGCTAATGTGCAGTTCAAATATGTCCATTTGCAAATTAGTCAAGGGAAATTCCTGAGTTTCTTATGCCCCCACAGGGCAGAGCTGAGATTTTGCTAGTAGATTCTTCTGTAAACTCATGTTAGCACAGAGAACTCTTGTGGGGGAGAGGTTTGTCCTTTGTAATTCCATTTTAGATCATTAAGTCAGCAGAAAAAATAATGAAGAAATAAGAAGCCAAAATAAATCATTTTGTACCTGCTACTACAGCACAATCAGCCATCACACGGGGGTGTGAAAGGGAACGCAGCCATTGCTCACTGGAACCAACCAACCGCGCTCCCCCTGCTTTTACAGCCGCGACACAAAGTTCAGTGTAGATTCAAGGCATTGGAAGGAATTTGTCTTTCCAGCAGCAAGGAGCTCAACACACAGGCCAAAGGGGTCACCTTAGCTAGACAGGCTGGCATCCAGCGAGGGTAACAACAGGCACCAGCAGCACTACAGACCTTCTCCTGCCTAGGGAACAATCTGCCAAGGCTACCCACAGAGCAGTGCTTCCATGACACACTCTTCTTAATGCCACAAACTTGAAGGTAATTAATTATATCAATTACATTTGATGAGTAAGATTTTTAAAAGTCACATTATGTTACAAGCACATTATTTCATTTTAATGCTTTGTCTTGTTCAATACAGCAGAATCATTTGCCCTACTGGAAGTGGGAAGGACAGTTTAAAAAAATCCATGCATAAAGCAACTCCTGGAACCCACAACGTTGTAATCTTCCCAGAGGCTTTGCTTTATTGTGCTTTCTTCCTTTTCTATAAATGAAATTTCTTCTTTCTACCCCTTCTGGCTGCAAAGATAACCTTCTCAACACAAACCAAGGCACTAGCGTCATTCCGCTGCTGCAGCCAGCCAGACTGGAACAATAACACCAGGAGAGGTGTGAACTTCCTCCTTTGGCTTAATAGGGTGTTAACTGTGAAAGCTAATTATTTAAATGCTTAAGAAAGGACTGCCATCACAGTTAACCATTTTGCTGCTGAACAACAGGCAAGGACATCTGCCCATCTGTAAGCAGCTGGCTCTGGATGGCACCCACACGCCCATTCCAGGAAGTCACTTCAGCTCCCCATCACTGCTGGCTGTCCCACACCCCCTGTACTGACTGTTCCCCCTCTGTGCTGCCATAAGGCATTTGTGGATTGGCAAAGGATTACTGTTGTAGTGTGCTTTTATGTTTTGTAATAGTTTGTCTTTGTATTTTTTCTGTTTTTCCCCAAGTGGTTTACCCTTGATTGTGCCCTCTCCCTCTACCTGTGTAATGATTCTCCCAGGATGAAGTCATCCCCCAAACCTCTGCCCGGGCCTCTGCCAGTCCCTCAGGGTGCCATCCCTTCCATCCAGAACTTTCGGTCGGGGGGGGGTCGGGTAATTGGTCAGAGGCCAGGGGTCCCTCCCCAGGGGTCACCCTATATGCTATCCCAAATGTCCACTCCCCCAGTTTCCATCCCCTTACTTTCCTTATTGGTCAAATGAATGTTATCTACTTTTGTTTTCACCTCCCTTTAAATGTAACCTTGGCACAAACCCCCAGGCTCTGGGCAGGAGGATCCCCTGAGGTATGGGGCTCCCCCAGAGCTCCTGACTAAAACCTTGGATCAACCCCCTGTGAGAGTCGGCTCTTTTCACCTCTCACCATTGTCACCAGCNTTACTACTAACCTGGCTGGGTTTGATGACCTGGCTGAGAACAGAGCACTCGGGCAGCAGGCAGGGGGACAGGACACCCCTCAAGGTAACGCTGCTGCCAAACCCCTTGTGCCACACAACCCTCGAGCTTGCTGTGAAATCCATCTTTGGGGGCAGGACCGCCTGACTTTTGGGGACAAGAGCCCATAAACCACCTTCAGCAGACATGCTTCTGCACTGCCCTAAGCTGCTCCTAAGGCCAAACTCGCTTAGCCCGCTGCAAACCCTCTGGCATGGCCTCAGTGGCAGCAGAGAGTGGGGGATTCCAGCTGCACAAACACTGCCAGGCTCAGCTGGGACTGCACGGGCTGCAAGGGGACCTCACTGTCCCCACGGTAGCTCTGAGGTAGCTCTGCTTGCCATACAAAGCTTGGTCACCCCTAAGGCTACATCGCTTATGTACTCAGAGATGCTCCTTCATTTCAAATGCAGACACTAATTTATTATTTAGTATTTTTCTTTAACCTGCTAACATCCTAGAACATCAAACTAGTCTGCCCTTTGTATGAGTTCAGTCTTTTCAGTACTCTGTGATCACAATTCATGTATGAATCTCTTTTATCTAGCCAGTAAGTAAAAGGCACCTATGTGCAGACAGGAGGCATATTCCCACCTTGGAAGAGTTAAAGAGACTATTTCCGAACACAAGGACTTCGTTTATTTGAGAAGCCAACGAACTTTCACTGCCTCAACCCTGCGGGATGGTTATAGCCTGTTGTGGGAGCTTTTTTGTCCCTGTCAAACCAACAAGACATCAGGAATCTGAAAGAATATTCCCCGGGGAGAAGGCTCCAGAACTGCCAGCAGCCTGCACCAGTTGATTTATTGTCAGCTGCTGAGAAGCTCACAACTTCTAGCATTCTTATATTCCAAATTTTTAAGAAGAATGTTTGTTTCTCTTCTGGAATTTTTTGGTTGGGTTTTTTTTTTTTGTTTTTTTTTTTTTTTTTTTTTTTTTTTTTTTTTTTTTTTTTTTTTTTTTTGTTTTTGTTTTTGTTTTTGTTTTTGTTTTGGGTTTTTTTCCAATGGAAGTCGCTGGCATGAAGCTTTAAAAAAAAACCCACAAACCTCCATTTTACTTTTTTTATTCATCACATAACTAAGCTAATTTCATTATTTTTGAAAACTTTACTGTTATTTTGAACAATGGAACTTGTGATATGCCTTGTTCTTTGTGGAGGGTATACAGCGAGCTCTAGAGAGGTTGGTTACTATGGCAGCTCTGAGCTGTTTGACAGTGCTATAATGTTTGCTGATGCTTATTAATTTATCAGAGTGGAAAAAAACGAATAGCTCTTACTGACACCACTGGGGAAACTAAAAGCCAGATCCTCTAGGCTATGTAGAGCACTAGTGCTGAGCAATGGAAAAGAAGATGAGCAGCCAGTAAATGCTTTGCAAACCTTGGATTTGGGGACCATTTTAGACCAGACCACGTCCTCATGCATGTTCCTGCATTTTCCAAGTTCTGTTTACAAACGAAAGGGGAAAACTAACAAGCACTGAGTATCTCTGAAATCCCCAAAAGCTGCTTGTAAGAGAGCAATAATCCCAGGAACAAAACCTTCCAACTGAGGATTGGTTCCTTATTTACCATGAAAGAGTAATCTTTTCTCAGAAATTACTGAAAAGAGAAAGCTTTTAAAGCTCATCCTTAACATGTTTCCTTTTATTAGCAATACAAAAATTGCCTTTGAGCTTTCTTATTCCTTCCCACTACTTCTGCATATATACATGCAAATTATCATTCAGATTTCCCTTCACTGAGTACATTACATATCTCTGAAACAGTTGGCAGACCCCTGGGGGGGTGTTGCCCAGACAGCTGTGCAATCAGCTGAGTAAATCAGCTAATTAAAGAAACAAAGAAAATGCAAAAATTATTAGAGACAGGCTCGTGCTTACAGCATTGTTCAGCACCTCTGTATGTAAAAAGCACAGCAAGCACAAGATGGAATAAAGGTGCTTGTAAATCAGTGAATGAACTATTGCACAAGTGACAACGATGCCATTTTCTCTCAAGCCCTAATCTGGGATGCTATGATATTTATGCTTTGTAGTTTAAATCAATTTAACATAAATTACTCCAGCATTTTATTTTACAATTACAGAAGTGTGAAATGTAATGTTGGTCTCATAACTGACTTCTGTATTTAAAAAATAGTCATTAACTTCTGCTTGACCTTAGGTGTAGAACTAATATTGAATTTGCACAGAGGGTACTCATTATTCTGATTAGTTTCCACACAGAAAAAGAAGTTCCCAAGAGTCCTAGAGCTACAAGCCATTTCTCAAATCTCAAATAGGAAACAGGACTCCAGAAAATGATGCAAGAGCATTTCCTCTCATTTCAGAGTTTATCAAAAGGAAAAGATAACAGTAAGGGTAGGTATCTGCAATCTAAACAGAGCAAAGCCACTGTGGTAAGAAAGGAGGCTGGCAGATGTAGACTTGGTCTTGCTGATCACCATTAAGGTGCCATTCCTTCCCACTGCTTCTAAATGACCACAGGAAGGACAAACTTTAGTTTAAGTGAGGCTCAGATTTGCCTACATTATATAACCATTATAAATTAAAAAATTAGTGTACTAAGTAAAGCCACAATATTTCCCGCCTCAGTCAGATAATGGTCATTTCACATTATCGTACAACTGGTTTTGTTAGGAACTTCTGTTTATTTTATTTATAAGAACCAAAGCCCTAGGTTCTTATATCTGGCTTTGAAGGTCCACATTTCATGCAAGGTAGTGGTGCATTTGAACAACAAAAATTTTAAAACACCTCTGGCTAAACGAGACAGGCATTTTTTAATAGAGAAATAACTACTGTTGATTCATGTTGCCAGAGGAGATTTGGTTTTCAATGCCTCGCCCTTTGTGATGCGTGCAAAGATAAAGCCACATTTTATACTCACCTTGTGAACATAAGAGGTCGTATTTTTTGTCAAAGAGAAAAAAAAAGTGAAAAATTATATGAAAATGCTGTAGGATTACTACAGGAACAGACAAAACCAAGGGGTTTTGTATCAACTGCAGCTCAAGGGGAATCATTTGATGCTTGAATGCAGAAAGTTTTAAATTTTATCCAGTAATTGTAGATATTTGTTCTCATGTGCATGATATTTAAAATTTAAAAAAAAATCACGTGGTAGTGAATGTAGCTATAACAGTGTTGTCTGAAACGAGATGATGGAAGGATGGAGAAGAAAGACCCCATTAAATGATCAGAGAATGGTTGCTGGGAATAGATCAAACAAGGAGGTATGGACTGTTGCTGAGCAGGCTGGTGCAAAGTGAAACACGGCTGTCTATTCCATGGAAACATCCCCCAGGCATGGCCAGGAAAGGAGCAGGAAACAAAGAGGACTATGAATAAATAAATTCTGTGAACTCATTGTAAATGCCTCTCCCAAAGCCCCAGTAAACAAAACATTCACCTGGGGGTTGTTTTTTTGCACAACTGCTGTCTTTGCGACCTTACCCTGCTGTCTCTTTTTGCATATGTGCAAAATATCTCTCCTGTACACAGCTACTCTGCATTGCTGATTTCTTCTATGTGAGTACCTTAGATCACACAGAAAGAACTATGCCCAAGATTCTACAACAACTGCAAAAACAAAACCATACACTGCCAAAATCCCTCTCACCACAATTCCCGGCAGAGAACTCTTTTGCTTCTTTTTCCTAAGTCTGAGTCCATTCTGCTTTCTATCAGCTGTTGAATACACAACAGCTGGTAAGTGTTACTGTGTAGTCCTTTCACTGATGTTGTCCAGGGCATTTCCCACCCAGGGTGGGCACAAATGAGCCTCATTCCCCAGGTCCAGAAGGGGTCTGATCCTGGCCTTTTGAAATGCTGTCATTTTCTGGGTCTGCTTAATCTCAGGAATAATGGAAGAATCCCATGTGATGCATCATTGTAACCCCCATTGGCCCCTAGGGGTAGGGAGTCCCTTCAATAGGGCACTAAATGTTTTAAAAGGATTGCTTAAAGAAGCAAACACGATTAAAATCATGGAAGCATAAATTATGCTGAGTTGGAAGGGACCTATCAGGATCATCCTTGAGCAGAACACCCCAAGAATCACACCATGTGCCTGAGAACATTGCCCCAAATCTTCTTGAACTCAGAAAGACCTGGTGCTCTGACCACTTCCCTGGGGAGCCTGTTCCCTTCACCTCTGGGTGAAGAACCTTTTCCTGATATCCAAACTAAACTTCCTCTGACTCAGCTTCATTTCAGGGGCCATTTCCTTGAGTCCTGTCACCAGTCACAAGAGTGAAGAGATAAGTGCTGCTCCTCTGCTTCCTCTCCTGAGGGACCACCATGAAGTCTCCTTTAGTCTCCTCTTCTCTAGGCTGAACAAACCAAGACCACCTCCATTACTTCAAGACCTGAAATCACAGACCTTAAAGAAAGACCCTAAAGCACAGTGTAACTTTAAAAATATTGCTAGCTATGTTTTCAGGAGAAGCTTTTATTTTGAATTACACTTCAGTGGGCAGGGGAAAAGTAAAGCTACAGTCCCCATGACCTAACAGAAGCACAGCAGTCCTGTGCCTTCACTTTAAGTGGCCATTTCTCCAGGGTGAATCCTGTAAGTATCATTTGCAGAAGAATTTGCAGAAGAACTCTCATTCCACACAGTTTACTAATTTCAGCCCTTGCTTTAAACAACTGGGTGCATGGAGGAACTGGAAGTTGTAATGAAATGAGGTACTACTTAAGTAAGCAAACCTATTGAAAAGGGATATGAAGAGAACAGAAAAGCAGTAAGATCCTACTGATTTACCCTTTTCTCACCCTTCAAACTTTCTCAATTTTTTCACAAGGGAAAACGCACACCTCTCTTTATTCTGTAAATAGCACTAAGTTTTTTCATACCTCATTATGCCCTTTTTCAGTGGCATAAGCGGTAACAAACTGTGCACGTTTTACTCCAAAGATATTGAAGACCTGGTTGTTTATGAAACACTTAATTCAATAGTCCTTAATATGTTTGAAATTTATACACAATGCTGAACTGGTCCATTCTTGAATGACCTTTGATGATGTATTTGTTACTTCATTTTTTAAGTGTGTATACAAACATAACTAAAATTTGTAATGATTTTCATTTGCTATATAACAACACTTCTACAAGTGAATAAAATGAATAACATTGCATAGGACATTCAGATAGCAGCATATGACAAAACTTCTGCTAATAATAGTAGAATAAATTTACTGAGAAGTCTCAGAAGGATCTGTACTACTTGAGGAAATGGGCTGAAAGATAAATATGCAGTTTTCTGTGTTAACTAAGCTGATAAAACAGCTTAATGGTGCCAAAAGTGTCTTACTGGGCTGCTTCCCACACACCTCCAGCTCTCCACCCTGATAAGAAGCTGCCACCCTCACTTTGCGTCAACTCTAGCACATGTTGCTGCTATACTGTATGCTGCTCTGCCTGCCCCATCTCAAAAGTAATATAATAGATGTAGCAAAGAAAATCATATTTAATGGAAGAGATTTGGTATGAGGAATGACTAGTGAAACAGCTGGGAAATGAGACAACTCACAGGGGTATGACAGATGTGCACAAAATCCTGAATAGTATAATGGCAAATAGGGAATGGATTATTCACCACTCTCTGTCAGCAAAAAGCTGTATCACAACAGAGTGAGGGTCATGGGGAATGCATTTAAAAAAAAAAACAAGAAAAAATATGTTTTAACATACTACACGCGAATTGTGAGACTTGCTGCCATAAGAGATGATGAAGGTCAGGAGTATAAGCAGGCTTAAAAAGCAATTTGATAAATTAATGGAGAAAAGGTCCAGCAAGGGTTACCTACCACTGCACTGTGGGTACAGCAAAATCCCTCTATCACAGGCTGGTAGATGCTGAGTATGTACACCAAAAGAACTGTACTTGCTCTGTTTCTCTACTCTAAGCATCCCCTACTCATCACTCATGGTAGGAGCGTAGCTGGATGGACTTTTAACCTGACCCAGCCTGACTGTTCTCATGTGTTTAACTGGGCTGACATTGCCTGCAGTGTGTTTGAGTCAAGTCACGCAATCAGCTCTGACAGCAGCGCTGTAGAGGTGGTGCAGTGCCTGGGAAAAGGAATAGCTGTTCACAGCTTGCTTTTCATTCATGTCGGCAAAGCTCAAGCCCCAGTGACTGCTTCATATTGAATTGTCTGCACTAAAATAAAAATATGAAGCAAATCACATAGGCATTTAGGTTCTGACAGAAGCAATACAAAAGGAAAGGGGAAGGGTGGCTATGCATACATATATGTAAGAATAGGGTGGAGGTGATCCAGATCTCAAATATGGAGTTAATACATTGCAAAAGTTATAAATTATTATACATTATTATTAATAAAATGTAAATGACATATTAAAAAATCAATAGAGCTTGCCAATTCAAGAATGACATGACTAAAATGTATCTAATTACATTGTGGAAACCTGAATATTATTCATAAGGGGGAGAAAAACCGCACACAAGTTCTAGGGCATTTGTGGCTGCCCTGCCTTTCACAGTGGGAGGGAGAAGCACCCACAGACCTGCCAGTGCTCCTGCAGTGCCTGGGGAGAAGCTGAGTCACCATCTTCCTACCTCATTCATACCCTGTCAGCTATTATCTTAATTAGCCCCTGTATTCATAAACACAAAGACAAGAGCCATGCTCTTATCAATTGATCCTTTGCACAAACAAAATAATTTCAATTTATAGAAATTCCTCTTTCTATAAAGGGATTTGCTGGGTGATGCCATGGGGTGCAGCTCGGTTTGTGCACAGAAATGCAAGGCATCTTGTTTGTGGATGGGATTAACAGCAGTACAAAGCATCTACGTGACAGGTTTTGATCAGTTCACATGTACCCGTGTAGCTTTGCCACCAGCTAAAGCCTCCAGCCTTAGGCTATTTGCTGCTTTTTATCCTTGTTTTAGCTACCATCTCTAACACATAAGAAACATGTCATGAGCCATGACAAGCAATTGAGATAAATGCCAACCCTTGTAAACCTTCAGACGGGAGGCTGCATTTGTTTCAGCACATTTGCAGAAGCTATCAGAAGGCAGCAAGGTATAAATAAACAAAACAATTTAATGCCAAGTGCCTACAATTAAAGGAAAAGTTCCTTTCTGCTCCAGTTACTTCCTTCCCCAAGACCTTTTACCAAACCACAGAAGACAGCATTTAACCTATTTATTTCTAAGGTTAGGCAAGAATTATTTTGATGCATTTTTATAAGCCACAGAGAAGTGCACAAGCTCATTTCCCTCTCCTAGGTCACCTTTATCATGAGAGCTTTATTCTAATGAAATATAAATGTGATTTCAAGTCAACAGTGTTACCGAGGTCCATCAACACTTCTGAATTACAGAATCTTATTTTACCCAGGTTAGTTTTATTTGAAAAGAAACTAAAAGTGCTGAGCTCCCTCTGCATGAAGGCTCTCAAGCATGTCTCTGTCAGCATATGCCTTGTTATCAGAGTGGTATACTTGCAGTACACATCTGGAATATGAAAACAGAGCTTTTTTCCCACAGCACAGAAGTCTTTAATTTTTCAGGTTCCTCATTTTTCTTTCAGCATCTGCCAGTTTTATGAATTTCTCCTATTCTTCTACACCACAGTAAAAACAGAACAGCTCTTGGGGAAAGGCATTCCACCCCACACCCTACTGGTGTTTTATTTTCTGGTAGCAGACATTCTCCTTCAAGTCAGATCCTGTACTAGCAAGAATTTGATACTGTGCCCTACCCCACAGGAGGCTCAGGTCTCTACCTCGGTATTTGTCAGCAGATACAGTGTGGAAATCCCTACCACAGCCAGAACTGTAATAGTTGCAATTACTACCCGTCATATACATATAATGGGCAGCAAACCCAAGCTTCATTTAAACAAAAACTGTTTCATTCAGGTAACCAAAGGCAATACTTGCCCCCCCCTCCCCCCAACTCCAAACACAGTAAACCTTCCTACTTGGAACCTCTTCATCTCTTGCACAAGGAGCTGTGGTGTTTAGGTGCTTGTATAGTGCTTTCCATGCAACTTAACATAGTGATTACCACACCAGTTCTAGACAAATAATGCAAAAACTTAAATCAGCCAGCTTTTCTAGTATAATTAAATCACTGTGAAGGGTCTCTCTAAGAGCAGAGGTACATCCAGAAATTAAACTAATTCAGGAACACATTATATAGTCCTTGCATTAGGCAAAAATGTCTTTTTTTTTTTTTTTTTTTTTTTTTTTTTTTTTTTTTTTTTTTTTTTTTAGGGTAGGGGGCCTGCTCATCTCTAGGAAAGCTTTTGATTAATGAACCAATCACCCTCTGCAGCCAGGTTCCAGACAGCAGGTTAGGACCATGCCCATCACCTGCCCCCCCCATGAATCCCAGGGTGGATGAGCCAGGCTCCCACGCCATTCACACCATCCTGGAAGCTACCCAGGGCAGCTGGCCCAAAAATCCATGTTCCACTCTTTTCAAGCCAAAATAAACTCTTTGTCTGACTTTTGGTGGCTTATTTCCTGGAATTATATGGAGTCTTGGAGAGGATTAGAGGAACAATATCTTTGAAAGATACTGTGGCTTACAGCTCCAGAAGTACTTTCTCTGAAACGAGCTACACTTCACCAGGCACAGCACATCTTAGCTTGATTGCTCACAGTAGCTGCTACACTGTGAATTTAACCACCAGCAATAAAATAAAGGAACATAAATAACCACCCTAAATTACTCTGCACCTTTACTGAAGGCATTTAAATTAGGCCTTACAGTTATGCCTGATCATACACCCATTTTTTACAGACATCCAAGATGGGGCATAAAGAAACGCAAATTTCAACAACAAGCACACACTAGTTAAACTGACTAAAGAGTTATCTTTTGTTCAGATCTGAACAGATATTTTAAGTGTCTACATTAATGTATAAGGAAAGGCTGGACAGCACTGCAAAGCTCTAGAAGGAGCTTTGGATTTTTAAGGCTGTGATTTTTAACTTAAATATTTCTACCTGTTTGAGGATTGTAATTACACCAGTAAAAGGGATAGTCTCCAAGAGATAACCCAAAGGATATTCCAAGAGATATTCTCCTTTTGTATTTTCATCTTTTGCACCTCATTCCTAATCCAATGCCCATCCCGTTTTCTACTCTAACAACCATCCACCAAAAGAAAATAAGAGGCTACTTCAAGCTAAAACCAACTCTTTCGGGGGGAAGACTTTATGTATAGCTAGTAGCCATAGTAATATTTGCTGACAAAACTGCTGAAAAGCAGACAGATTTATTATACCTCCATAAGCAGGAAGTAAAAGTACACGGCACCATGCTCAGCCCATTTAGGAGCAAAACAAAAGATTACCTTGAGGACATCTTTAAAATAGCCTGTTTTCCTCTGCAATTTGCCACAGCAGAAGCATTTCCATGTTCAGCCATTACAAGTCAGGTGGGACTGGGGTGACACCAGGTAAGGGCGAGCAGCTGAGGGGTGCTGACATCATAAACTACTACAGCACTGTCAGAAGCAAAGCTATCACACAGAAGTAATTCAGGTCTGAATTCACACTCACATTTGTGTTCGCCTTCTACGGATTTACATTTATAGATGAGTGTGGGTATAACTTTTGGGTACTTCTATTTCCAGAAAAAAACAGCATCAAACTATGTCTAGAATATTTTTTTAATACTTACATTTTCACAAGAAAATATTTGCAGGTACACCAGCCACGTCTTCGTGGTGTATCTGGTTTATGATACCATGCTGTGTGCTGTGCATGTGTGTAGTAAATTTTGTACTTGTAAGCCACAGACAGACTGATAGAGATATTATGATGCAGCACAATGAACAAGTCCGAAAATAGCTCAAGAAGTACTAGATCTGTGACTTTGATTTCTAGAAAAATCACTGAAAATCACAAGAGATGCTCAGGGAAAATGCACTCAAAGACCTCAATGGCTTTGGGAACACACTAATAATTTAAGGCCACTCCACCTCTGTTTTACTTTAGAAACACATTCAACTTGGTGCAGAAAACACTGCACGAAGACACCAGAGAGTTAACCCTGTAAAGAGTCAGGTCTGGCCAAGTAGGTTCTGTTGGTTCCTGTGCAGTGCCTGGAAAACAAAGCTGCCTTGCCTCCACTCCAGCTCAGCAGAGCAGACTCTACCTTCTGAAGTGCCTGTGCTACCAAAGCCTGACGGAGCTGAGATGGCCACGTATTCCAGTGCCCTTGCACTGTGGCACCAGCATTTGCTGGGAGTGCTTTTACTGTCAGAGACTTCCCGTTATTCAACTGCCTTTTCCCTTCTCCTGCCCTGATCAGAGACTTGCCTCTCCAGCCATACAGATGTACAGACAGGAAAGAATGTCTTAGTGCATGGAGTTGTCATTTTGCTTTAGCAGTAAGAAAAACACCTGGCTGGGCCAGTAAAAGACAGAAAAGATGATGGCATGAGACAGTGGATGACCAAAAAAAAAAGGAAAATGACCAACTTATTTGTCATAAATGTAAGTCAAATAAAGACATCAGCTTTTTTTATAAAGCACGAGCCTAGAGAAAATAGTGATTTTGGCCGAAAGAGACCCAAGTTCAACTGTAACATTGATTTTATTAGCTAGGTTGTTAGACGTAATGAGCTGGATGGAGAGAAGCTTAACTGTAATTGCATTGTGCTGTATACACAGATTCTCCATCACTATCTTTTCTTCCCCATATTAAAAAGACAGCAGTGACAATTCAGATACTTCAAGAAATGACAAAAGGGAACAGCATTACAAAAACCCCTCTGAAGTTCAGCCTGACTCACCTGACTTCCTTGCTTTCAAGGCAATGACAGCAGCCAGCTCTCTCTGTACCTAAAATATGAGGAAAAGAAAAGGATGGTTATAGTTCCCAGCACAGTCAAAACAAAATGCAACACTGGTAAGATAAGAGCTATCAATGCTTTGCAGCAGTCAACTGCATGGGGAATTATGCCTGATTTTGAAACTACAGTCAGTTTTCCTAACAAATCTATCTCCTTTTCAGATGGGAATTCTGTGACTTCAATTTCATGTAAATACCACACATTCCTTAGGGAGTGGGCAATTCAGTCGCCTGACCTGTAATTTATTTGCACAGCATATCTCTTTCACAAGTACACACTTGAATCTTCTCCCTTCCCTTGTTACATATTTGTTTTGCCTCTGATGAGCACACTGTAATGCTGGATTTATTGTGTGACTCCAGAATAAGAAAGTCCTTCATGCTGAGGTTTGACAGAGGTTCCTGTATATAACTGGCCTTCACTTTTTGGGTCTTCCAGGAGGAAACAACCTCTCTTAGTAGCATGGCTGAGAATTTCTGGAACAAAATTTCACTTGAGACAAAAATGCAGAAGTCAGGGCTATTTTCAGTTTTAAAGGGTCCGTCACTAGCCTGTGGTAACACAGCCCTGCCATGTTAACCAGCTCCCTTCCTCATCCTCTTGTCTCTGCATTTTTCATGTTCTCCGTATAGACCAGCTATTCTCTCTTTAGCCAGCTCAACTCAACATCCACTTCTCTCCATAGGTCTATTGCTTTTTATATTTTTTCTTTTTCTATCATTTTTCTACACATTATTCTTATGCTTCCTACTTCTTCGTTGCCATCATCTGTCCCACTGCAGCTGCTTGCACTTGGCCTACAGCACCTGAAATGCTCTCTGCTACATATACCTCAGTTCTTCCCTTCCTCTGCCGCATCCATGCTCTAAGATTCCTTTAAAGATCTGTCAGCTCCTTCCTATTTCCCCAATTCAGGTTGTCTTCAGTATTTAAAATAAAAATAAATATGGCACGTTCCAATTTTTTCTAGGGATTTTCTCACCTCTCTGTTCAAAGTCTCCAGCAGTGCATACTAGCCTAACAGACCTAGACAAGGCTCAAGGCTATTCTGCAGTGGGAGGTTTGACATGCAGTTTCTGAGAGACATGAAATTTCTCATCATGAGAAATCATGAACATCATTCTTCAGATACACGGTTCAGTCATAAGGCACAAAGCCCACAAAGGATTCCCAAAGGAATACAATTGCTAACAACTGTCGACATCTCACACTCATGACTCTGAAGAGAAGTTTGAATATGTGAAAGAAGAATAGTATTATACAGGTCTGAGCAGAACAACAGACAAAATCACTCAGGGCATCTCAGTACAATGGTAACTCCAGCACCCCCTGATCAGATACTCAGGAGCCATGCTGCAGTACATTCTGCATGTGGAAGAAGCCAGTCACACCAGAGGCCACATCCTTCCTCTGCTTGCATCCTTCTTTCCTTTGTGGCAAAGGACCAAAAAGAATTTTTTGCTGTCCTTGCAAGGGAAAAGGATCTTCTCTATTCCTTGATGCTGCCCTACTGAGAGGGACAGAGTTCTCTGCCACTCCAAGCAGGAAAATATGAAGGCAGTGCCATGGTTTTCTTAAATGTCATCCTGTTTCCAGCACAATTGTGCAAGCTGGCAGTATTACCTTCCCTTCCTTCCTTCCTGTACACTCATTCCCATGTCTGAAGAAATATTAATCATGGATAATGTAAGCATAAACTTCAAGTAAAATGGGAAAGAACAGAAAAACAACTCATGTGCTTCCTTGCAGCAATTGCTATACACGAGTATTATAATAATATATACAAGCTATCTAATAAAGAACAGGATTTTCAATAAAAGCCCAATTTGTTTCTGAACAACAGCACCATGACTTTTCATGACCCTCTCCCTTCATTAAGCTCAGAAGGTACCCATGTCAATGGCTCAATTCTGGTCTATTGTCACAGGTTACCGACAGTAAGAAGCATTTCACTGATGTCTCATTTTTATCTTTTAACATTTAATAAATACATTATCCTAAGATTATCCTTAAGAGGCACTACAACCTGAAACAATTGCAAATATATCTCTTAACCCAATCAAACATTCAAGAAATGCAAACCTCTCCATGGCTGCAAAGAAAAACCCATCTTGTCAGAAGAAAAGGCGGCATTGTGGCATCCTGCAGTTGTATTTGCAGTATTACTTTTGCTTATAAGGTGGCACCTTTAAGGTTTGAAAGAGAGTGCTAAAATCACAGGTAATTAAAAGGCTGGTTTTCTATATTTTGTCTATGTCAAACTAAATATCTCATAGTTTACTGCTGGCCAGGAATGCAGCTGGTCTTATACTTAACTTGAGCAAAACCCTTCAGATAACGCAGGAGGAAAAAATGTTTCTCTGGTGTTAACAGTAAGCAAAAGTTTCCTCATCAAAGGGTTCCATCAGGATAATCTGAGTTTCCTCTCATAGGACTCAGTCCAATCACAAAGAATTGGTACTGCAGAGCATCCTTCTGGATTTGATTGGTGCCCCTAGATTTCATAATCTATATGCTTCTGTCTATTTTAGCATAAATGCACTTGACATTCTGCTGGACATGCAATTTCTCTGCATCATTACACCAATGGAAATCCATGTATAACACTCACTCCTCACTGCACACATGCTGCCCATTATCATACTTCTTCCTAATAGGATTTTTTTTGACAAAATCGATAGTTGTACATCACATTGAAGATGATAATGCAGACACAAAATAAAATATATAAACAAGAACTATGCCTACCATATTGACATATTAAATTTAAAAAAAAATTTCGTACATACAGCTTGTTGCTACAAAGCTAACACTATCCAAACAGTATCCCATTTGAGTAGCATTGCAGATGTCAAAACTGATTCAGTTTAAAGGCCAGTTCACCCCACAATATTTACAGAAATATTGTACGAAAGAGAACATTTTGAGTGGTTAGTTGGCATGTTACCACATCTCAATTAGTTTTCTTTCTGCAATATAGAAGAGTGTGCATAGAAAGTGATATCCAGGAATACTTCTGCTTGATTAAATGGGTCATTTATATTGTGAATCTTGTCTTCAAAGAATAGAGTATTTTAAAAAGTAAATGGCACCTACTGCTCTTCTCTTATCACAAATCTTATAATTTTGTCATAGTGGACATAACTGTGCATCTAGCAGACAGTGCACACCACCTTTTTTCCTTTCTCTTTTTTCTGCCCATAGCAGTTTTTTGAGACAGTATTCTAGATACCATTGTGCCAAGCAGGACTTCAAATCTAGGGACAAAGTGCCAATCCTTACAGAATCTCAAAATGAAATCCTCCAACAGAAGGCTCTAAACAGCAGGGTTTTGAAAAACTGTAAGAGTCTAGTTCACATTTTTTCATCTCAAGTTATGATAGTTTGATGGGCTCTAAATAAAAGTAATATTGGCTGATGCCTTAAAGTACCAGAAAACTATTTTCCAGATACACCTCATTAACATCCTGATATTATCTTCTGTTTCATCACAAGATAAGGTAAAAAAGCTTTGCAGAGGAAACACTCATAGCTGTCCCACCGTGTTCTGCTTTTAGCACACAAAACACTGAATATGAAGCTGCTCTTTGGGACATGACATGGGATGCATGAGAGCTCTGGAATGCTTTTTTTAAACCCATGAGTAATCATTGCATTTTTTTAAAAATTCATGACCAAAAAGATTATCTGATGCAAATGTATTTCTAATGGCATTTTGCACTGCTTGCAAATTTTGCACTGCTTGCCTTTAGAATTTATGTTTGATGGTTTTGTTGGTGCCTCATGTACTGAAGCATATGATACAAGCACATAATTTGATAGATTAAAAGAGGGATTTATATTTTAGGCGCACAGATTCCTCCAATGTTGCTTGGGTTGGATCCTCACAATCAGTGTAAGTTTGAAAATTTGGAATGGAATCCCCTAAAAAAAAAAGGTGACACAGAAACTTTCTTTTGACCCCAAAAAAATTTTTTTTGTTCCACGAAAAGTCAAAAGAAAAGTAGAAGAGACAACAGTGGGATTTGTATCTCCAATTAAAAAGTCAGCTCTAATCTTCAACTGCTTTAGTGCTGGGCTGGAAGTAGGAATGATTTTCAGGGTTTTTTCACACTTCTGAAATTCTGGTGTGAAGAGTATCATTAGCAGCATTTTCAATTATGAATTCTTCAAAGAAGAAAATACAACATTTTTGTACAAAATACAAAAGCATCCAGTGAGCCAAAAAGCCAGTGTGAACACATTTCCAGTAATAACTTCACTTTCAGTTTCCAGCTCTTGCTTACAAAAAACAGAGAACCTAGATACTGGACAGTCCAGCCCTCTGTTGAATGGTGTGAGCTGAGGTTTCAAATTCTTCTGGGACTTAAAAAGCCTTTCCATAAGGTTGCAGTGAGTCTTTTAGGTCCCAATCTACTGCATAGAGGAAAAGCAATATTCTGGAGGGATAAACAGGAAAAGTTCATATAAAGATGTTAAAATTTGGAGGACTCTGCTCTGGTCTTATGCCTTTTCCCAGGGATAGACTAGAAAATCATTACAGAGGTACTTCAAAGTTCTGTGGAAAATCAGAAAATGCAGGAGAAAAGATCAGATTCTTGACATCACCATGGCAATAGATGGGTCTCAGGCCATCTGGAGATGGAACTGCCTAATTTTTCTTTAGCTAGTTAGCTACAGTAATAAAATGGTTCAGTTAAGAAAACTCTGTTTAGGTGCCCTACTGCTGGAATGACTCAGGATGTAGTTCACAGGGCAGATGTGAAACACTCTGAACTCACTGTCAATTAAGTGTTTAAGGATATACACATTACTCAAGTGCATCCAGCAACTGCTAGATCCAGTTCTTAAGCTCAAAAAGTAATTTTGTTTTGTTGAGCATGTCGCTTTTTTTTAACTGACAAAACCCCCATTATTCTATTTTTGATGGGCAAAGCCTTCGAGGAATACTGGCAATGTTTTATAGAGTTGTGTTTTGCAAGTTTCTTTTAAAAAATATAACTTTGCAGAAAGTCCTTTACAGTTTTCTATTTTTGCTTTGTATGGTAATGAAAATGGAGGATATTGAGGTTCTGAGTTCACCTTTCATTTTCAGTTAAGAAAAAAAGTAGAGAAAACAAGGAACTTGAAAATTAAGACAATAAAAAAGACATTTAAAACACAGCATTTGCTTATGTCATACATTTTAAAATACTCTTGCATATAGTTGAATATATTGAATCACTGGCTTTCCAAACACATTAAAAGACAGCAAAAATTCTCCTTTCCTTCCATTTTCCAGCAACTTCAAGATAGCACTTTACTTATTTTTCTTAAAATAGCTCTTATCCTCATGCCTTTTTCCTAAAAACTTCAGCTGGCTTGCTTAATTTTTGTCTCTGTACTTTCTCACATGCCAAAAACAGAACTAATTCCACTTTTTGATGATACCATGACTTAGGTGCAGTGTTCACAGAACTGCACAATCACAGAGTAGTGGAGGTAGGAAAGCACCTCTGGAGATCATCTGATCCAAAACTCTGCTGAAAATCATGGCCAGCTAGAGCCCATCCATTAGGCATTTGTATACAACAATAAGGTCCTCCCATAACCTTCTGTTCTCCAAACTCCACTCCCACTTCTGTCAGACTCTCCTTGTAAGTCAAGTTCTCTATTCCCCAACCATTTCCATGGTCATTCACATACACTCCAGGACATCCATATCTCTTGTACTGAGAGTTCAGAACAGGATCCAAGACTCCACATCTGGAACACCAGTGCTGAGGAGAGGGGAATAATCACCTGCCTTAGCCTAAGGACAATGCTCTTACTAATGCAGCTCAGGAAGCACTTTGCTTTCTTTGCCACAAGGGCATGTTTCTGGTTCAACCTGCTGTCTACCAGGACCCCCAGGTTCTTTCCTGCAAACCTGCTTTTCAGTCAACCCCCAGTCTGTATAGAATCTTGAGGTTATTTCTCCCAGATGCAGGATATTGCATTGCCCTTTGCTGACTTTCCTGAGATTTCTGTTGGCCCATCTCTCCAGACTGTCAAAGTCCCTCTAAGTGGCAGCACAACCATAAAATCATAGAATTATTTTGGTTGGAAAAGACCTGTAAGATCACCAGGTACAGCTTAACCCAGCACTGCCAGGTCTGCACTAAACCATGTCCCCAGGTGCTACATCCACACATCTTTGAAGTACCTCCAGGGATGGTGACCAACCATTCCTCCTGTGTTGCACTGCTTGCTAATTTTCTAAGGGTGCACTCTGTGCTAGCATACAGATTACATTAAATCGAGTCAGTCTAGCTTAACTTTCCAAAGTCCTGTATGTCTTCTTCTTAGAACAGTGATCCCACAAGATAAACAAGATGCACCACACTCTAGCACAGACAGAATAAGCTATTGTTTATTATGGTGAAGTTTACTGAGGCTAAATATAGTTGGGAAGCTCAGGTTTCCCAGGTGGGTGTCCTCAGAAGTTTATGGTAATCTACACAAGGGCTGCTGAAGACTTTTCTCTTCCTTTGTCTCCCTCAATGTATACCTGACCAAGAGGGTCTGCGTGTAAAGCACATTGCACAAAAGTCACCTTGGTCCTGCAAGTTTGTATCTTCTGGGCCATGAATAGCAGCCAGTACAAGAGCAGGCTGCTGCACTCCTTGCTTGCTTTGATTTTAATAGCTTTGGAATTGTACACTAAGACCTCAGTAAGCTCTCCCCTTCCAGAGACTAAAAAAACAGTCTTCATATACAAACATCTGTTCACTTAGACTAAGTCTTTAATTTGAAAGGATCCAAAACATGACAATATTTCAAACATGATCAGTTCAAACTTTGATGCAATGACCTTACCGCAGAAGTGAGACGAGCAAGAATTTCAGCATTGGTTTCCGCTGTATCTTCTATTTTTTGATCAGGCCTTAAAAAACAAAAATAAGATTTTATTATTTCTTTCATTCTGTTTCAACATCTTTTGATTTCTGGAAAGTAAGGAACTGTGTAGCCACAGGCAATAATGTAAAAGGGCCTTTGAGATTCCACATCAAAATGAGGACTGCAGCAACGACAATAATTAATCATGTCAGTAACGACAGAGTACACCCTTTGTCCCTTGCTGTCAAGAACTCTTTTGATCCGACCAACATGAAGCAGGGAGAGAATTCTTCAGCTATAAAGATATGATGAAGAACTGAAGAATGCAGGACCCTTTCGATTGGAGTTGCTTATCTGACTGCATCTTTTGCTTTGCTAAAATCTTACTCTATGAACAGAGCAAAGAGTTTTCTATCTGCTCCACCTTTGCTAAGGTGTGGAGCAGCACCTATGGAATACAACTTCGTGTCGATGAAAACAGACAACATCAAAATAATTTTGTGACGCGTGAAATTGGATATTCAGAAAAAATAACTGAAAGTGAAAATAATACATTTAAGAAGCCATAAATAACCAAACTAAAGCAACAGCTGAGAACAATATTAGGTTGTCTTGACAGTAACTTGCAAGAAAGAGACTTAATGTGTCTTTTCAAAATGAGGCAGTAAAGGTAGAACCCTCCTAGAAACCATCCCAGAAGTCTGGCCCACATGGAAACAGCCACACAAAAGTGGACAGTACAGCATAAGATTGTGTTTTTCTTTAAAACAGTCTATTTCCCATCACTTAAACATCTGTAAGAATTTCAGAAGCTTTACTGACAATCAGAAGCATTACACCAATATGACAGGGTTATAACTACAGGAAGAAGTAAAATAAAATGCCCTTGGGATCTTTACTTTTCATGGTATTCAAGAAGCATGCCAGCAAGCTGAGCAGATACACAAAACTGCAGCTGCTGAAATAAACATAAATCCCAGGTATTAGCAGAAGCTTCTGTCTTTGACTAAATTATTTAATTGCTTATATGCCTTGCTGTCCTTAGGGAGAGAGCTGGCAAGACATCTGGAATATGCAGCTGGTATATTGTGGTTCTTACATCCCATGTCCAAAAATTTCATTCCCTGATTAAAAAAATAAGGTCAGAAAGCACAGAATGACACATGCATTCATTTTGGGGCAAGCAAATTCAGATTAAAATGGTAATTCAGATTAAAATCACAATTATTTTCACAACTGCCTTTCCTATTCAAAGAAAATGTGATTTAACATTTTAAGTGTTATAAACAGCCCAAAATAAATAAATTAATACATTTTCATTTACAAAGACTGATTTATTCAGGTTTTCTGTTTATAATTTGAAATGACATTAAAATAATTGAACTTTTTAGATGCTTCTCTACACATCTGTTCTCTTCTGATCTCTCAGAACCAGGCCAGAACCTGATTCTTCTAAATTGGAGGCAGAAGACAGCAGCTCAGTAGACACAGCCACAGATGCAATCTATAAACCCAGAACAACACAAAGCATAGCTAGTTCCTTCTTGGGCCTTTATAACTTCATTTTCTATTTAAAAATACTCCCAGTATTCATCTGCATGTGATCATCAAATACTTCTGAAACAATGAATACACTAAAAATTAGAGTCAGCTCTTCAGAATCAGAGAGGATGGGTATATTATGACACCCAGGCCAACGGACAAAAGCAACACTTATTACCCTAATTTTTTCAAAAGTGGACTGCTAGGACCTCGTGAGTCTGGTACCAAACAGGAGCTACAAAGCCCAGGCAAATTAGTGCTTATACAGTTCAGTGATCTGTGGGCTCAGTCTGCTAAGCAGAGTGAGATGCAGGGATGCTTGTCCTAGATCTGCAAGCAGGCAAGTCAGTTTCCATGCAATACCTGAGCGCTGTTTGTGTTCAGCAAGAGCTTTCCAGGAACTCCATAAGGCACTAACTAAATCAATATCCCATCCTGGCTATTTGCATGAAAACCAAATTACTTTTATGAATCGTTACTTTTCTGATTTCAATAAAATGCAAATTTTTTCAGGACAGAGGACAGAGAATATAGTGCAACACTCCTGAAAATAAAAAGCAATGTAAAATTAAGAAAAAAAAACCCTGCTAACATACCTTCCAATAATTTTTAAGAGTATTATGGGATACATTTCAACAGTCTCAGCTACTACCAGCAGTTCTGGGAATTGTTATGAACACTCCCATTTACAAAGAAGGAAAAAAAAGCACAAAAGGATTAAACACCTGATACAACACCAACTGGAAAAGAATTCAGGAGGCACTGAATAAGAGCCTAAGTTATTGCTCAAGGTTGTAAGGAAGCCCATAGCACAGCTTTCAATTCAGATTTTTTGTTTCAAGGCTATTGCAATGTTCACTTGTTTTCTACACAGGTAGAATGACTGTGATTAACACCGGGTGTTTAATGACCCCAAGAAGTTTCTTCATTTGTCCCATCTAACTTGACAACTTTTACTGGGTCTGAATCCTGTGGAATACACACAACATTAGCCTTCAGATTAGTGTGAGCTGCTGAAAATCTGCTATGCCCTGACTTGTTTTCCCTGGTGAATACCACCAATGCTATGTTGAATGTAAGGAATTTCCACCAAGGCCAACAGGGAGCATTTATTCAGGAATCATAAGCACATCTCAGACTTCAGAGCAGTACTTTCATTGCAGAGTTTTCTATAGCAATTTGGTAATACCACTAAAACTGTCCGGGAACAAATACAGATCCATCAAAAAATCTGTACTGCAAGTCAAATCTGAGCTATGTTTATTTAACAGGGTTTCCAGAATAGCTGCTGAAGGAAGCCCCCAGATCTGCTACTTCCTACTCAGGTTTACAGGCTCCTTCTGGGAGAGCAGAACCATGGTATTCCAGAGACCCACTGATGCACCCCAGGCAAGCACAAGGCTGCTGCCCACAGCTGCAGAGGAGACAGAGGTCATCTGGCCTCTGGGACCACCAGGAGACATCCAATGTTCCCTTCTGGTGCACAAGCAGGCAGCTGCTTCTGATCTCATCAAAAGCAGGGAATCTAATTAATGAAGTAAGAATTTCTCTATCCCTATGTGCATATAGAGTCAATGCAGTCAATAGATTGTGAGAAACGCTAAGACAGAAAAATGAGTATAAAAATATTAAATTATAAAAAAATCCTACGCTTCTAATGGTATGCAAAACAGCTTATATATTCAAGAAAAGACAAACCCTGCAGGGAAAGGTTTTTAGAATTGCTCTCTTTCCTCATGAAAAGGATTATATGGCATTATTTAACCAGGTCAGACAACTTTAACAAACATCTCATCACACCTATTCCCTTTCTGACTGTGTCTTAGTAGTTTATTATTTGCATCAAGCATGAAGAATTCTGAACCTGGAAAAGTCTCCTTCTGCTTTAATACCACATTCCCTCGAGGGTATACCATTATTTAAAATTCAATTCCTACAATATATACTTTTTCAAAAAGCACCCTCACAATCTGACAGGTAAAAGCTCCAGAAAACAATTTTTCAGTGACAATATTCCCAAAAGGAATCCAGCTTCAACTCAAATTTGAATAATGTGAGCAGGAAGAAGCTGAAAATGTACATTAATGAATAATTGTTCAATTCATGTGACAGGGATCATCTTCTACTGGAAATGACAGTTGCACTGAAATGATAAAACTGCAAAGCAGACTGTAAACTTGAACCTAAAAAGCCTTCAATCCATTTTCCTACCCAGCATCCTTCACATAACACATCAACATGTCCTATCTGTTCTGTCCTTTTGATTCAAACCCTTTGAACAACTAGACACAAACCACAAAAAGTGGTCTGATTTACAGTGATGAGAAAAATCCCAATTCCCACTAAAATCAAGATCAAAATGCCCTGATATTTAAGGGACAGGCAAACTGTTTAGCACTAGAGTTGGCTGGAAGACAAGAATTTCTATTTGCAAAAGTAGTCAAAGGTTTTCTCCCATGTGAGTCAGCTGCTTAGAAGATCATATTCAGTCCTGCTGCTCTAGCCAGCTTGGGGTTCTTGTCAGTTGCCTACACTCACTCAAACTGATCAAATAAATGCATTTTGAAGGGAAGCTCCCCTCCAGAACTGCCAATATTAGATTGATGAGGGCAGTCAGCAATAGGGAAGGGAATCAAGTTTCTGCCCTCAACCATGTAGAGAAATTACTGTGTTTTTTTTCCTAACAGCTCAACATATCTGAATTTAAGAATCTGGGCTTGAGACAGCTTACAGGGTCTTTGGACTTTGTGCTCCTTTGAAATATTTCTACTGGACATTCATCTTCGAGAATAAGCATTTTTAAAAGCTAATATGTAGAGAAGGAAAGTACCCATAGAAGAAAATTTTGTCTTTGGCATCAAAGAGAATAAATTCTAGTACTGCCATAGTAATAATTCTCTGAAGTACTGGGTTTGAGGATCATCATGCTAGGGACAATGAAATAATTTAACTCAACTTGTCTGTTCAGGCTAACTCCTGCAGATTTACTAAAGCATAAATGGTCATGAGCCTCCAGAGTGCTCACTAACACCTTTCTCTTCTATTTTGGCCTCTCACTGTGGAACAAATAACTATGTTTTCCTTCTAGCCACTCTAAACAGGCAACTTTGGAGTGCATACACATGAGCACAGAGAGTATGATAACATTCAATAGTCAGGTGAAAGGGAGACATATGGAAAGCAAAACTCTTAAAAGGCAGATTCTGAAAAAGAAATAATAATGTGATTTTACAGAGCTCTGGCAAACATACAGTAAAAAATTAAAATCAAATGAATGAAGGTACCACATTTCCACCCATCTTGTCAATCCATCTGAAAGCTGATCCTGACACATCACAAGGGCATCTGATCTGCTAGTCAATCACCACCAGAGCATCCCTGCTGCCAAATTCATGCCAAACCTCCAAATGTAAGAGGGAATAAAAAAAAAACCCACATGCCCAGGTAATATAGCAAGCTAGAGACAGCAAGCTAGTCCCTAAAAACTGTAATATGTCCAAAACCCCTAGTCAGGTGCCTCCATTTTTCTATTCATACTGACCCTCTCAGATGAAAAGAACATCTCCACAAGATTTTTCAACCCCCAGAAGAAAGCTGCCTCATTTGCAAGGTGATTTGGGGGTAAACAGTGTCATTATAAGGCCAGACACCTATAAAACAGTCAGTAGAAGTTGCAAACATCAGTATATGCACACTTACAGATTGCACATGTCAATCCTGGGAGGAGACAGTGGCAGTAGTTGAAGTAGGAGCTTTACTCCATTCTTCCATGCTTCCTCTTTCTCAAATTCACAGAAAAGGTAGGTACATTCATCTGCTGAGAACTGGTAGAAAGCATGACTGTCTTGAAAATAGAGTTGTCTGTCCACTGTTAAAAAAAATTATATTAGATAACCTTTAAACCTTCAGCGTGTAAAGATTCCTATCACATTATGCATTACATTTGATCTTAATGCTGAGTTATACCATCACACAGGGCAAAATGATTGAATACTCAGCACAGAAACAATCCTGACCTCTCTTTTTAATTCAGTGCATCCAAACAGGAAAACCCCAAAACCTCAATTTCAAAATCTCCAGGATCCTGAAATTCAAGCATTAAGACTGATGAGTGTTTAATCAATTTTGGAATCTGTTTAGATTTAGGGAACAAAAACCTTCCTCTTTTTTGTTAGATTTCTGAGTCTCAGTTTCCATTGGTTTCTAAACTGCTTTCACTAATGGTCAGGCACTAGTAAACAAAGTCCAGTAATTGGGATGCCGCCCATCATTATTCCAGCTTCTCCTCAAATTCATGGCTACTGGATTTGTATACTAGACCTAGATAAGAAGATGTATCAGTTGTCTTCCCTGAAAAAAAAAGGATTCAATGGGGGAAAAAAGGACAGAGTCCAAAGCCAAAAGCACAAGCTCCTTCAAATAGTAATCTAGCCCTTGCTGAGGCTGCATGACCAGACATGCTGTCAGTTTAGTTGAAGAAAACCTTAAAGTACACTGCCAGTGTACCCACGCAGAAATCTTCCATAACTCCTCAACTTTTCACAGGAAGGAAGTTAAGTGTCTAGCACAGCCCCCAGGGTGGGGTATGACCTGAGCTGAGTTACCTAAGCAGTCTCAGCCTCTAAAAAAAAATCCATCAGACATCCAGAGGCTGTTTACCAGTGCAATTATCACCAAACACTTTAGCTGGACCAAATCCCTCAGTTTGGCGGGGGAGTTGGAGACAGCAGGGTAGAACCTGGCCTCACCACCATCTCAAGGAGCTGGATCCTCTCTCAACCCACTGAATTAGAAATTATAGAAAACAGAGAGGAAAAGGAAATCATTAATAGCTACAGGAGTAATCTTGTAAAGCCATGATCTCCAGCGACTAAACGACTGCTGTCTTGTGAGAAACCTAAAATAGCTTGAGGAAAAAAAAATAAAAAGGCTGGAAAAGACACGCACTCTGTCTGCCACTTGATAATAGGCAATTACAGTTGCAAAAGCAAAAGGAATGAAATTGCCAAAAATAAGGGACTGATCTTTGGTATTTATGAAATGAAAGGTCACAGAAGTGAGCCTCCCAAAAAGATAGTAGAAAAAAGAACTGTCAAGAAAATTGGATCAATCTGTGCTTTCTTCCTTCCCCTCCTCTGATCAAAACCACAGCTCTTGTCCTATGCAGAAGAAAGGGATGGCCTTGCTCACACTGGAAGTACTGGCAGGACTGACCTGACAATATAATGCCCATATCCAGGAGGAGCTGCCACACTCCAACTGCTGTAGATCTGCACTTGACAAAAGGGCACTGCTCCAAAAGCCAGTCTACGAGTTCTGATCCAACACAACTTCTCCTGAAAATAAACAAAACATAACTTCTGAAACTACAGTAATGTTAAAAGATTCTTTTATAATAAAGCGCTATTTTTAAAGTTATCAAAAGTCAGCCTTTTTGTTCAGCAGAGAAAACTCTATGTCAATTCCTAATTTTTGTAAACCTATTCATTTCAAGGGAAGAACTTACATTGGCAAGCCTCAGGGGATGCCAATTGTAGCTAGTTCACTCTAGCTACAATAAGGGAACTTATGTTAGATGAACAAGTTCCCTTACATACCTCATTCATGTAGCATACTTTGCAATATGTAGCATTTTTATCAATTTGTGCTGCATACAGTTCATCCAAAAATGCATAAGCGATAAATAAAATCTGACTTTTAATTTCAGGATTTTATTGCCTTTCCAAGCATGGCATAATCAATACAGCTAAACAATATGTGTAAGACCTTGAAGTGCTGCTCTAGGATGTACTTAATCTTTCATATTATTGGTAAATGTATATATTTAAATAATAATAAAAAAGTAGCAGATTTTTCTTAAACACAGGTGTGAATGAATGGTGCTGTAATAGAGAGCTGTATATTTTGGTGTAATTGAAAACAGGAGGAAGCATTTATGCTACAATGCAACACAAATGGAAAATCACTTCATTACAGAAATATTCCATAAATTACATGCAGAAATCACTGTGTCACTAAATCTTGGGATCCAATTAAGCTCTTTCATAACTCCAAACCACGGCTGAAATTAATCTTTCTTTTCAACAAAATAACTGACGAACACTACTGTATATGAAAACCATAAGCAATTGAATTAATGGATATACAATCAGGCCACTGCTGCTTTCTGACAATTGACATTGTAATGTAAGAAAGGATATTAAGGTACATGAGACTTTAAAGAATTTTTTTAAGAAAATATTTTTAATTCTTAGTGACATATGCAGAATCTCTCACTCAGAATTTACTCTCTTGTCAAATCAGGGCATAGATAAACGCAAATAAAACTCTTAAAGTTGATTAAAAAAATTATTTTGATTTACCTGCAAATGCCAGTAAGGTACACCCTGTCTTTAATCAGGTCAGAAGCTTGTAGAGTAAAAATATTCCTGAGAGCTCTCCCAGCACAGGAACAACTTTCTCCATAAATCTGAATGAAAAGAGAAATTGAAAACTGTGACAACAGGGATTTATTCCTGCTGTAGTAAATTGCTTTGCCGCTGTCCGCTTCCTCCCTTTGAGCAATGCCTTCTTCAGAGGTAAATGACAAGCAAGCACCCAGTCTCATAGGAAATGCACCCCAGCTTCTGCCAGTTGTATCATGGCTTGCAGGCGCCCCACAAGCTGGGCTGATTTTAGATTTGCTTTTCCTAGAAAAGGAGAGGTTTAACTATCCATCAGCTCTACCTTTGAACAACAGACAAGTTAAATGAAAACACGTGTTATTCTAGCAAAGCAAAGATATAGGAACCATTGCAAAATCACACAGATACAGTTTAAAATAAATATAATTTCCTATGTATTTGAGCTAAATAATTTAGTTCAAGCCTAATACACACTGAAAGACTATTTCATAGTCTTTTCTTTTTGTTCAGAACCTTTAGAGGCTCCCTATGATAGCTGTAGATCAGTTCATCCATGCATTGCCAGGAGGATATGGTCTTTCAGAATGGACACACCTCTGATTTCCCCACATCTGATTTCTGCCCTGCACCTCAAGGCTGCAGATGTGTCTGTCAGAAGAAGAACCCAACTCAGTCTTCCATAAAATCATGTTCCACCCAGACTCTGTGTACCTTTCCTTACTGACGAATTTACCTTGGGCTTCTGTTGTGGTGTTTCCTCACTGTCTCAGCAAAACACATCAAGTGACACAAAGAACTAACTTGATGCTGTTTGGTTTCATCTTTTTGTTTGCTTGCTTCCTATGTTTAGGAACTTTTTAAAGCATACAGAATAGACCTGAGACAGCAAAGTCTTGTTGTCTCAGACATGCAAACCAGACTTCTCAAAATACTGTAAAAGTAAGCTTAACAGTGGTAATCATTTAAGTGACTGGGAAGGAAGTGCACATTGGAATTAACAATAATTCAGTTTGCAAACTCAGTAATAGTAGGATGTGATTTGTAGCACACACACACAAAATGATAACTTCTTAACTGGATTTAACTGCAGGTCACATTCACAAGTATCTTCAAAGCTATGAATAAGAGGCTGAACTGAAGAAGAAGCATTCCTCACATGTTGTTTGATGAAACAGAATTAAAAAGGAGGTTCACAAGTACCTTATTTGAAGGAGTTTCCAAATAGGGATTTGAAATTCTTCTGGACAGGGTCTGTAAGATAATTTGGTAGGCTGTTAGTTGTGTTATGGTTTTGCATGGAAAAAAAATAAGTAGCTGCAATCTAGTCTTTTAGCTATTGAAATCTACATAAAAAGAATTTATCAAATCATCTGAATAGTCTAACATATGTCTCCAAATAATAATTGTTTCACATCAGGAAAAAGGTTTGGTAAACTCAGTTCTGTGTTTCCTGTTACATTTATTCTTGATCTGGAAAAGAAGATGAACAATGAGATGGCAAAGTCTATAGGTAACACACAATTTTTGGGTCAGGAAACACCAAAAATTACAGTGAAGAATCTCAAGATAAATCTAAACAATGCTGGGTGAAAAGACAATATCATGATCAGCTCAACATTGAAAGCAGCATGTACTAGAGGGAGAAAATGCTATTACACATACTTTTAAAGCAAATTTTTTCAATTCAGTAAAGACACCTCAGGGTCACAGAAGTCTCTCAAAGAAAACTACTCTTCTAAAGGAAATTCTGAACTGTAGTTAAAAGAAATTAGGATAAATGGTGAATAAAATGATGACTACTGGGGAGGTAACTAATGTAGCTCAGCATTATCTCTGGAGGGCCACATGTTGCACTGGTAACAGCACCTCAAGAAATGAATGCTCCAATGTTAGAGGGGATTCAGATAATAATAGTAGAAGGAATAAAACAGGATTTGGATAAATTTTTTTATGAGAAAAGATAGAAAAGACTATGACTATTTACCTTACAAAGGAGAGATTAAAAGAGACATAATGTAATTATACAATATGGCACAAAGAAAAGACTAATCTTCTGTGCTCTACTTTACATTACATGAGAATAACTGATCACTCAATGAAATTAGAGAGGATTCATATTTGAGGAGACAGAAAGGAAAAAAATCACAAATAAGTCTTCACAGCAGGGAAATACAAATGCCAAAATCTTACACTGATCAATAAAGACTAGGATTTTAAATTTAAAAATTCACAGTGAACCAGAACTCTGAAAGGCAGAGACAGGATAAATATCTACACAAGAATCAGGTTAACCCACTGTTACTCACCATGATCCTTCTATATCTTGTCACTATTAAAAGACAATATATTGTTTATACTGATGCTTACTTGCAACTTTTATCTTACTACAAGCCACACAAGACACAAATAGACACTGCCTAAAATAAGCCTGGAAGTGGAAAAGAAGACTTTGTAGAGGTGCACTGGCACTACAACAGGAAGATCATGTGGTGCTCCCTCACATTATTCCAACTTGTAAGCAGCATAATTAATTCCTTGCTTTGAGAAGAATCCAATCCTCACTTGGTATACTTCAATAATAAAAAAAACCCCATCGTTCACACCCTGTAAGAATTACAGAATCCATATTTCAGTAACACCACCTGCTTTTTCTTCCCTGTGTTCTTGTTCCTGTATGTTTAGAAAGGGAAGGGACAAGAACCACAGAATCATCTATTGCTGTTTACCCTTCCATGCTCATCACAAACCTTAGTGTAGCTCCATGCATTACAGCAGCTCCATATGGAAATACTATAACATATAAGCCTAATTTCCCTCTCCCATGCCCAACAAAGATGCTGTAAGAGTGCAACACTGCCTCAGATCCCACTCACTCTTCCTAGCCAGCGTGTCACTAACACCTCAGTTCTGCAGCAGCCCTACATGCCACCACTTCTCTTGGTTTCTGTCCAAGTCTTTCACTCCACAAGCTTCACCCACTGCAACAGCACAGTCAAAGTTCATACAGATTTCCCCGCTCCCTGCTCCTTTCCCAGGCTGGCACTGACAGAGGACAGGGAGGATCCCCCAGGGAGAACACTGGTACTGCAGTGTGCACTTAGATGACAGTGTAAGATGAAGCTCAGCAAAAAGGACAAATTTGGTTGGCTTCTACAACAGGGTTGCAGTGGTGACGGATAAGAGAAGAGAGACATCATCTACCTGGACTTATACAAAACATTTCATACTATCCCTATCACATCCTTGCACTAAAATGGAGAGACATGGATTTGACGGATGTACTGCTCAGTGGATAAGGAAAAGGATGCACTCAAAGAGTTGTGGTCACTGGTTTAATGGCTGTATTTGATCACCAGTGATGGCTGTGGTTTGATCACCAGTCATGAGTGGTGTCCCTCTGGGACCATATTATTTAACATCCTCATGTTAACATGGGAATGTGGGCAGTGGGATTGAGTGCACCCTCAGCAAGTCTGGGGATGAAAAGTTACATGGTGTGACTGATACTCCAGAGGGAAGGGATTCCATCCAGAGAGACCTGGACAGGCTTGAGAGCTGGGTTTGTGCAGTCCTCATGTATTTAAATAAGGCCAAGTGTTAGGTCTTGTGTCTGGTTTGGGGTAACCCCAAACATGGACACAGGCTGGGTGATGAGTGGATTTAAACCTGCCCTGTGGAGAAGGACTTGGGGGTGTTGAAGGATGAAAAAGTGGACATGATCCAACTGTATCCTGTGCTGCATCAAAAGAAGGAGGACCAGCAGGTTGAGGGTGGTGATTCTACACCTCTACTGCACTTTTGTGAGACCCCCGCCTGGAGTACTGCATCTATTTGTCAGCTTCCTAGCATAATAAAGAAGGGGATCTGTTGGAAGAAGCCTAGAGGAGGACCACTAAATTGATCATGAGAATGGAGCACCTCTCCCATGGAGACAAGCCGAGAGAGTTGGGGTTGCTCAGCATGGAGAAAAGAAGGCTCCAGGGAGATCTTGTAGTATCTTCCAGTATCTAAAGGGGGCCAACAGGATGGACTTTTTATCATGGAGTGTAATGAAAGGACAGCTAATCATTTACAGGACAGGTAATAATTTTAAACCAAAATAGGGAAAATTTAGATTAAATATTAGGAAGAAATTCTGAGGAGTCTGCAAAAGGTGTCTGATTCTGAAAACCAGTAGAGCAAAAAATCCCAAAATTCTAGTTTATCCTTCAGACCACAAAGTGCTAGCTCTAGTGCACAGAAGACAGAAGGAATTCACAGCCCTGAAAAGAGACAAGGGAGGACAGGACAATGGCTTTTCAGTGGCAGCCTGGACCAGCCTGGATCCATATCAATGTGGAGCAAAGATGAAACACTGGAGAGACCATGAGAGTACATTTAGCCTGCCATGCAAGAACCCAACCACCCAAAATTTCTAAGAGCATAAGAAAATAGAAACTGGGAAGGAGAAAATAGAACAAAATAGGAAGTGGCTTTCTGGAATAGAAAAAATTATCTTTCATTTCGATGCTAGTGCAGCCTGTGTAATGTTGAAATACTCATTACAGTTAGGCTGAAATTTACACAGAAATTTAGGATTTTTATATCCTAGCTACCATGAAAGATCCTGAGTTCTTTTGGATTTTTTTTTGTTTTGTTTTGTTTTGTTTTGTTTTGTTTTGTTTTGTTTTGATTGTTTGTTTGGTTTTTTGTTTGTGTTTTTTTTTTTTTTTTAAGTTGCCTCAATAAATATTAGGTACTGAGCACACCTCTATTCAGCAGACTGCTTTGGCTGTTGGGGACAAACTGGGCAGTTGCCTACAGGAGAGGAAGAGGTAGTGGATAAGTGGTCCAGCCTATCTTCAAAGACCCCAGCTTTTGGGTGGCTTTGTTGGGAAAGCACCACTGTTCCCTGAAGATATCTGGTAAATAAAGGCTGCTCCCCCAAAATTATTTTGACAAACACACCGATTGAAAATACATTTGCAAATCACTCCAAGAATGAGCCAAAATGTGCTTTTAAAGCAAATTAATTAGTCATCAAGCTAACAGCTCATCTCTCATGAAAATTACCTTGGAACAGCTATTGATGCCCACGCCAAGTGCTGCTTTCTAGCTACTGTCACCCTGGCATCCCTGCGTGCCTCCTCACCAGCTTGAGGAGAAGCTTTGCCAAGGCCCATGTCAGGGAGAGGACAGGGCTATGGCAGCACGTGTGGTGGGACAGAAGACCATATGTGCAGGAGATCCAGAGCACTGGGTGTCCATCAGAAGGACTGCCCCATCACACATGAGTAGATGTGCATAAGCAGCTTCATCTTCCCTGCTGGGGATGCAGGAGGAAAGAAGCAGGGAGAGGTTCCAGAGGGCTGGACAAACCAGAGTCTGAACTACAAACATGGCACAAGGATGGCATCATCCGAGCTTGGGGACACAACCTGCATGTGACAGGAGAGAACAGCTGGGACAGGAGGCCCAGAGAAAGTTTTAGAGTGGGACTGCTAGTATCAAATCTGAATACAGAAAATTTAGTGAAATTGGGAAACATTATAAAGGAGTTTACTGTGGTATTTAAAATCACTAAAATTGCCAGGAGTAGAGTAATGATGTGAAAAGAATTGGAGGATTAAAATAAAGTGAACAGCAAATAATTGAAGGAAATATTTATCTACAATCTATATGATCAGCTTACAGAACTATAAGCCAAAGAATTAAATATGCCAGGTAGGGTTTTAGAAGCAGAGGCTAATTTAAGACTAATCCTACTATGCAAAGTCTATACCTAAGTTTAAATCAGTACTGCTTCAATTGTAGTTATTTTTAAAACAAGCTGAGAATTTCTGACATTACTTAAAGTTAAGCATATGAAGATATCAATGATAATATTTTAATATATCAGCACAAACTGATTTTTTAGAGGTTTGGAAAAAAAATTCCCCCCCAACAAAGTATACTACTGGCTCCACTGGAAAGAACAAGCTGTATCTTTCTTTAAGATGCTGACTTAGTTCCTTCCTTGGGAGACTATTGAACTGGGTCCACTACAGCAACTCCCTGTGCATTTACTGCAAGCTGTTTGATGTTCTGTTCATGGGCAATGGTACTGTAGAGCATGAATTTAGTCACATCTTTTGGAGATACATTTGAATTTTCTCCTCATTTTTAGACCTGGGATTTTGCTTTGGCCCCATCTCAGCTTGGGAGAATGACTTGCCTACAAGTTGCTTGTGCTTCGCCTCCTGCCCAAGCTGTTCCAACAACTGCTGATATTTCTGCCATTGCCAGCTCTGCAGTCACAGTAGCATCAGCAATGCTCCGTACATCTGCTAGCAATTTAATCACCAGCATGCTCAGAAAGAAACAAAGTAAGAGTGCTTTGAGCTCCAGTTCAAGAGCTTTCCTCAGCTGGGATTTAGTGCAGTGGTAGCAGCCAGCAACCTGTCTACACTAGAAGTCATAATGTAACACCTCAAAAGAGGCTATAGAAATCGTAGGGAAATAATAACTTCAAATATGGAACAGAAATGTTTTGCCTTTCTTCTAAGAGCATCTGATACTCATGTGCAGTTAGCAAGAAAAAAAAAGACCAAAATATGAAGGAAGATTTCTTTTTAAATCAGGATTATTCCTTTTACTAAATCTTCTAAAGTGGATTTATTTTGAAACTAACAGAAATGAGGAAAGGCAGAATCATGGCTTTTCTTCCCCAGTAAATTGTTCAAGCTTCCACTCCAGATTTTTCAAATATCTAGGTTTGTAACTGGTTGTGTTTCAAAAATATGAGCATAATATTCTGTGCTTTGGAATTTGTAATGTGCAATCAAATTTTACCTACTTTCTGTTTACAACACATTCATCAATATTTGTCTGTTTGATCAGAGCTTAATTTGCAAACGTGCCCATGATCAACTCCATGTTGCTGGGCAGTTCTAGAAACATTTTTGTTATGTACAAATATAGCAAAACAATTTTTCATAGTTTCAGGGCACTGTCACTATGTCCCTAAAGAATTTAGTGTAACACTCGTGCATTTCAAACTGGATTACTCAATATACTTAAAATTAAGTAAATGCTTCAGTGGTGTTATTCCCTAAATATAAATAGCCTGAACAAAAAATCATCTCATTTTGAAATGCACATGGTGTAGCACAGGATACCTGTTAATGAGATCATTTCTATTCCCTGACAGGGGGATTTCTGCAACTACTCAACACCTGAATCCTAAATTGGCTAATGTGATCACAAAGGAAATTATATATTCAGACACACATCCAAAAAGAATTTATGCATCCAAACCTAAAATACACTTTCACAAGTACTCATGCTGGAAACTTCCCACATTCCAACCATGAGAGCGTATGGAAAATGATCACAAATAGAGCTGAATACAAATTCACTCTCAAAAACAATCATCTGCTTGTACTTTTCTCTCCAATGATCATTCAGCTCGAAGAATACAGTGGCTCAGGAAAAATTTTAAAAATCCACCAGAGGTATTTACTTAATTTCCCTCAGGCTTCTCTCCCACTCCACACACAAATCAAAAAGTAATTATTTGTGTCTCAGCCAGATTTTGTTCTCTTGTTATGAACCATGACAATGATAATGCCATAAGAGCGACAGAAACCACTGCAACTGTTACAACTGATCAAAATCTTTGGGGTTTTTTTATCAAAAGATTTGCCGGAGTTGCTAAAAGCAAGCAGCTGCAATAGAGAGTTTCCACTCTAGCCCTGATCTGAACACAAATCCTGAAACAAAGCTGGGCTGTACCTGTCTGGCACGCCCTCCTCAACCTGCAACACAAGAAGGCAGTAATTTCTGCAGGAGTAAAAAGTGCCCATTTATTCTCAGTGCTTACTCGTGCCAGGCAATTAGTGGGGGAAGGGAACAAAAAATCAGTGAATAATATGGCTTATCACTTTGCCACCTTTGAATATTTGCATTTGACATCACCTGCTACTAAATTTCTAAATTATAGTTGTTTTAAGCAGAAGTAAGACATGGGTGTGGTGCTTAGGAGATGAAACACTACTGTTGTTTGAAGGTGGCTGGATATAGGGAGTGTTGTCATGAATCCCAATCCGTTTCCATGTGGCAACAGATTTTTTCTTGTTGCTAAGGCACAGCAAGCAGAGTTGGTTGGGAAGCTAGCTGACTTTCAGCGGATATCATTCATATGAAATCACAGAATATGCCTGACTTTCTGCCAATAATATTTGTAACAAACAACCTTCCCCCACTGCTCCACTTGAAACCCACTGTCAGAATTCACGGGTAATGAAGAATAACCAATGTGACAGTCCTCTGCATTAATATTTATTTAAGATTAAATATAAAACCCTTTATAAATGATCTTTTTTATAAAGGAAAGATCTTCTCCTGATCATCTTAAACTTCACATACTTAGGTGTAGCATAAAAAGGTCAAAAAGCTGTAAAAAGAAAAATCTGTATTCAGCAGAGCTTGCAATTTAGGGTTCTTAGACGAGCCTGAAGAGCTCTCTGGAGAAACCCAAATGAGTCATTAATGAAAGAAAACCAAAGAGGTATTGTCATCTGTTTTCTGTATAAAAAAAACTTACAAAATAAGTTATTTCCCAAAAGGGAAACCTACAACCCATAGTTCATTCTCACTTCCTCTAAAACAGAAAGAGATGTGAGAAGAAAATGGATGGCCTTTATAAAGATAAGCAGTGCTCTTTATGTTTAAAGACTTATTTCTGAGTCAGTGATAGTTAGGAAAGCTATGCATTTAGAAGCATTTCTTCATTTTACAATACCTAGCAAACTAAATATGGCTGAATGGGTTTGTGCTTCAAACAAAACTAATTTTTACCTAATGTGGCATAAACCATCCACTTTCAAAGTCTCTGGAGACTAGCAAAGAGTGTAATTTAGTGTCCAAGAGCAAAATTTATTTTCAGTGCCCTTTTCCATGCCTAAAAGAAGTTAATTAAAGAAAAGAATATCACAGAAGACAATATGGCAGGGCTGGCTGGTTTCTCTCCTCCCTCTACCTCAGTCCTACCATGGCAAAAAGCCCAGGAGAAATCCAGCTTCAGGAAGGCACCATCACAGGCTCCTCCATCTGTATCCTGTGCCTCAAATAAAGCTGCAGCATCCTGACACCCACCCAGATTGAGAGAAAGGGAGGAGTGATGAGCCAGCAGAAGGGGATACCTTGGTTAGGAACTTTATGTTACTAAAGAAAGGAGACAGCCACCCTCCCGCTAATGATGAGGTCCATGACCAGATTAAGTACCCTAAAATGAGGCTGCTGACAAGCAGCTTGTGTCCTCTCTACATCTCCTGCTTCAGCTTCCCATTCCTGCTACTCTTCTCCTTTGTGCTTCCACGCGTGTCCACGAAGCCACGTCCTGAACCAAGCCGAAGGGCCAATGGCTTTGAATCGGCTCATTAAACAGAGATTGACTTCAACAGAGATGGTTTCCCTCAGTGGGGTCACTGGGGAGCCACACAAACACGATCCCCAGCAAGGCGAGCAGCGGGGGCACAGGGAAAGGCTGTGGGACAAGGAGGGAGGCAGGGAGGGACAGCTGTGCTCAGAGGAAGCATTTGTTTATGCTAAATTGAAACCATCCAAGGAATGATGGCATAAAGCACATCTAATAAATCCTTTTTATGTTGACAGAGCAGAGACACTGCTCTGTCAACATAAAAAGGAAGTTAACTATGCTCACAAAAAATGACAATACAAAATTCAAGGGTGTCAGCAGTGGGGAACTTCACTTCCAACTCCGTGTTCACATAAATGAATCAGCTGAAGCAAAACACAATTCCCATGTCATCTACAACTGAAGACTGCTTGGGCATAGTTTGTAATACAGACACAGAGTTTAAACAAGATTTCTCTTTCTTAAAAAGAGAGAATGGACATTTTCAACTCATATGCTAATACAATGTTCGCAGAGACATTTCATGAAATATGGAAAGAAAGAATTAGAATTTTACTGCTTTTTATCATGCTTTATATAACATTAAACTATGCAGAGTACTCTTGATTGTCTATTCATGTTCCTTTGTTAACTAAACTTTACTGCTGCATTTGTGCTCTCATTTGCCAGTTCAGCCATACATTTCCTAATGCTGCCTTACAAAATTCCCAGTGCATTTCACTCTTCCAGGCTGCCAGCAACATTTCACAGGAAAGCAGTATCCTCCCTTTCTTCCAGTAAAAAATAGGCACTGTACAGACTGTCACCATAAACATTTAACAATATTGCTTGACTTAATTTTTTTTTTTGAAACTTAGCACCTAATAAATACAGTAGATGGTTTTGTCATCTACCCTTATGTCCCTGGCCACCAGCATCTGGTCTGGTTTTGATCTGGAGGGTAGCACATAAGAGAAGATGGATAGAGGGGTTTAGAGATTGCTAAATTTTTTTGTAGCACCTAATATTTCTAATGATTTGATAGTACACTATTTGAAGCTTTCAAAAGAATGTGCACTAGATTTCACACTACAATTAAAACAATGTTCCCAGTGACAGGTTACTGTTTATTTTCAGATAAATCTGAATTAAGACACCAACAAAACAGTTAAAAGAGAGATCAGGAGTAGGAAAACGCAGATTGTCTGCATACTTAAAAGATTTTCAAAGTACCTCTGTTGACATGGTTCTTGTGTTGTCAGCAAAATACCTTCTCATGACACCTTTTCAAATTAAAAAAAAAAAGAAAAGAAAGCAGCATGGCACATCTACTTAGCAAAGGCATTCTGAAAGCCAGGAAGCCTGACTTACAAGCATGCATTAGTGAAAAGAAATTTATAAGGAAATTGTGTGTCAAACACAAGAATAAATGCTCAGGTTGTAAAATCTTCTTCCTGGAGTTTTTGTAACTTTACCAGACAGCATTCTGCACAATTTCTCTGGCTTTGAATTTTGTCCTGCACAGAGCAGGGGTTGGATCAATCTCCTGGAGTTCCCTTAGCACCCAAATAATTCTGTAGTTGTCTCCTGCTCCATCACTCCCAGACAATTAAATTCTGCTAGTCCAACTGGCTGTACCAGGCATGAGAGAAAAAGTCTGTGGAGCTTCAGGGCAATCAGAAATAAATTTCTAGGAGCATTCTGCATTTAAAAAGGCTCCTAAAATCACATCTTTTCATATTAGCCTTCCACCAAAACTTTTCCCTGTCACATTACTCACTGTGCCAGGTCTCAATTGCTGAGGTACCTCAGCTGTCAACATTACTGTAGATAATGCTGGTGCCAGAACCTGACCTTCAGCAAGCCACATTTTTCAGAGATTAAACAGAATAAAAATTTTAAAGCAGACAATCAAGTAAGTGATTCATCTCGCCTGTCATTACCAACCACCCACCACGTTGGTGTAAGTTCAAACATTCCCTCTCTGGTGTCAGGCAAAACCAGCATGGTTGGGTACTTGATTTTTGCCAGCACAGGTTCAGGAGCCTTCTGATGAACTGCCCCCATAATCCAGCTGCAAGAAGGCTCACCTCTGACACGAGAATTCTAGCAAACAGCAGAAGGGCAAAAATATCCAATATTGCTGCAGTTATTTCAGTGAACACAGATGCAGGAACAAAACCCCAAATATTAGCAAATAGTCAGCAAATCAGCTGTGAATGATGACGACAAATGGCTAAAAATGTCAGTACAGAGTGCATATATTATTGAATAAGAAAATCCATTAAAATCCTAATTCATTCAGAAGCAACTTGTAATTAAAGAAACAGTTTTGTAATTTTCAATAACTAAAGGATCTTTAATGTTTCAAGTACAAAAAGATGAAATTAAAATTCTGTGCTCTGATTATGATTTATGAAAATACCTCCCAGTAAATTGCATTAGTTTACTGTTTGAAAAATGCCTGTCTTTCTGGCAACTTTTTTAAATTTTCTTTTAATAGGCTGCACACAGATTGTCCATGATTGGGTTTTCAAGTGCACAGAGGTATGTTTCTAATGTCCCTATAATTTAATGTCCGTGCTTCCAGAGAGCCCTGCTTTTAACACTGTCTGCACAAAAGGTAGGTCACCCAGTAATTTCCCAAACCTTCCTACTAGGAGAGCACAGTTACTCCTTTCTGGTACAAGACATTCAAACTATTTCCTCTTTGTTTCTGAGAAACTGATTTTCGGATTTTGCAAGTGGCCCACTGGGAAAAGCCCCAGACTGTTCAGTGTACCTCAGTTTTACTCCTGAGCACGGTGTGGTCGCAACCTTCAGTGAGGCATTTCCCTTCCCATGCAATGGGAACAACCATGAGCACGCTCTGGAAGCACTTTGAGATGCACTGGTAAAAATCTGCTGCCAGCTGCGGGCTAGAAGATCACAAGCTCTCCTCCATGTGCCCACTCTAAATTCAAATACCTATAGGACATTTAAAACACAACAAATCTAGAGTAAAACTGTCGACTTCTGCTTTTCTTGCTTCTGAGGTTTTCCGAGAGCAGGAGCAGCCTTGAGGGTGGGTGAACAAGCTCTGCCTAAAGAATTTTGTGTTACAGCCTTAACAGTTTGAGGATCTGCAGTGCTGTGGTTTGTATTGGCAGCGCTCTGTTACGTGACCCCTCGGGAGCAATAATGATTTCACTGACAGTAGCTCTTGGCACAAACCAGTGCCAACCTACTATGAACCAGAGAGTGGGAGTTCCTAACCACTTCCAGAAGAACAGCTGTAATTTACTTTTTTTGTAGGGAGAAACTATTAAAGCGTAACTACTTTAGTTTCATGAAGCAGTCAAGGCCTCGCTGTACAGAGAGCTGAAAAGCACTCAATATGCAAAGAAAGAATAAAGCTTTCCCTTAGATCACACAAGCAATTTTTTGGCAAAATAGATCAGGAACTCCTCAGCTGCTCTTGGCAAAGCCTCAGAAATACTTGGAACTCGGCTACCAGCACCTTCAAACCGTCTGCAGAGTGAGATCTACTAACTCTGATTACCTCGCAAATCTTTAGCCCGGCCATTAAAGCAGGAACAACAGAAACTCCAGCGCAAACCACTCCAAAGGGAGGTTTGTCACCTCTGAGATAGGGAGGGACCTGAGAAACAAGGCAGTTCAAAAATATCTGAATTTTTCAATGTAGCAGAAACCACTGCATGCCTATCATTCAATCCCAGCTGCTTGGCACATGGAGCAATGTGGAAAGCAGTGTGCAATAACCATTAGATGTGGAATACGATTAGAATGTGAAGAGTCTAGAATATACGAGCAACCACTAAAAGCTGCTTAGGTAAATTTAGCTTTCACCAGACTGAGAGGTTACAGAATCAGAAAATATATACGCAAGACACAGATGAGTTTTGTGTATTTCTTTATGCCACAGTAAAACTGCTCTAGTGTCAAGTAGCTAAGAGATGTAAATTTTACTTAGCATGATAAAATCAAAACCAAATAATACAAATGACATATCTTGTACAAATTAATCTCATAAGAAAGTAAAAAATGTGCTCAGCACCCCCAAAAGGTCACAGATACAGTTCAGGCATCTTTAGACAGGAACCTCCTTTGTGAAAATAGGTTCAAGAAAGGAACACAGCCTTTCAAGTGAGGCAAGACTTCCACCCTAATGAGGGAGATTTCCTTAATTATATTCGTTATCCTTAAATTCAATTACCTGCCTTTCTTCTGATATATATATTTATTTTCATTCTTTATTCATATAAACAATTGTTTGCACACATTTGATATTATTAGCACATGGATAAGTCACATCAGATTTATGCTGTATTATTTTGAATTTTCATGCTGCAGATTTAGCCACTCTAAATTTAATTAAGTCTACAAGTCCTTCTTTCTACTGCTGTAGGAAGTCTGATCCCTATGGGGAAGGGTGTTCTTCATCTCTTGAGATTTTCCATCTGATACCAGGGAATTTTCTCTTTTTGAATTTTTGAAAGGTAGGGGTTTAGTCCAGCAAAAGACTTTTAAAAATATCATTAATAGAATTTGTCCTATTAGGGCTCTCTGCATTTTTTTATTTATTTTCAAGACAGCATGGGCCTTCAGAAGTGATCCCTGCACCTCTCCTCAGGCTTAGATTACATTCAGATGTACAGCCAAAGTCAGTTTAAGCAAAAAGCCACAAATTTTGACAAGACACTATGGCAAGATTAACATCCTCTGAAATAATAACCCCACTCAATTTCACAGAAAAAGAATATATTAAACTGTGTTGCACTAAATCTTCTGTGGAGAAGGTACCTGTGAAAAAACTAATTTAGGCATTTAGGCAGCCTAACTAAACAAACAGACAAAAAAATCTTGCTTCAGTTTGTCCCACATCAGTCTCTTGTCCCCCGAGATGTCAGTAATTTCCCTCCAGCAAAACTAGACCTGGCATTTAAAGCAGAAAGTTCCTATCCCTTTCTTCCATTTTTAATGCATTACAAAGATTTTAAATTACTTTTAAGGCACATTTTCCCCTACAAAAGAAAGATACTACTCCATAAATAGAAAAACCCCTCACAATTTGAGAGTCAAATGATTAGAAGATTTTTCTACTTTCTACATCTGATTAAATTATCTGAATTAATTAACCTTTAATTACATTTGCAACTATTATCTAGTTTTCCATCCCAACAGAAGTCCCACCATATGATATCTATATCCTAGTCAATCTTATTCTCATACTCAAAAGCATATGCAAAAGAAAAAAATTGCTAGAGTCTAAATTAGCATGAGAAACATGTGTGCAGTGGAAAAAAAATCCACAGTATTACAGCAGAGCAGGGATCTGAGGTGAATTGTGTGTTATGAAACTGAACACACATGTCTGTGTAAGACTTGTCTCTTGACAAAGAGGTTGAACTCTCTAAGATTTCAAAAGATCTCTGTACATCAGGTGCTGAAAGGAAAATTACTCCTCCAGAGGAACTGTTGTTTTAAACCAGAAGTCTTTTGGCTTGAAAGTTGTGGATGACTTTTTCAAGGCTGTTTCAAAATATACACAAGGCAGTATCCACAGCCTGCACCTGCAGAATCTGAGATAACCACCCAGGAGAGCACCTCATCCCTCACTGGAGACAGCAGCAGCACTGTAAGTATTTTTAAAGAAATACTCATTAGAACACGTAAGAGAGAAGCAGAGGGACACAATGTGAACAGAAGCTTGCTTATCAGTTGTGTGAACGGGGCATACTAAAGAAAAGCAGAATAGCCTCTGCATTACTCACAGCCAAAGTACAGCTGAGTGCATCCTGAACAGAGCAGCCTCAAAGAGCCAGCAGACCCGTGTGCTGATGCCATAGTACAATCAGAGGAAAGGACTCACACATTACAGGGTCACGTTTCCACCACCTGAGGACAGCCAGGCCTGGCAGTCAGCGCTAGGAACAGCACACTTGGAGGAGCTTCTGGTTACCAGACTAAGGAGCAGCTCACACATTTCATGTGCTATTTGAAGCTGCACCCTTCTTGCCCTACCACACACGCTGGAGGACTCTTCAGGGCCCTCCTTTATGTATCCATGGAAAGCAACAACGTAGAACTTCTGCTTCACCATGTTAAATCTTCACCCTAAGATGCCTGAGGGAATGCTTTGTCCCGTGAGAATAAAAGGAGGTAAAGACTGACCACATTTTTTCAGGCCTACGGGCAAAGAGAATTAACTCTCTTATTCTTCAATATTCTGCATTACAGCTAATGCTTGCAACACTGATCACTTCAATATGCTGCTATCCTCCTTCCACTTACCCACCGTATCCTAGTTACCAGCCTACTCAGTTTTAAAAGTCACTAATAAATATCATTTTAAGTCAGCAAATGTTTCGTGACCTATGCAAAGCAGGAGGTGGGAGAGATGGGAACTGCTGTCTTAAAAAGTTGGTTCAATCAATATGCACATGGAAAATTATAATTTAGATTGAAATCAGGGAAGAAAAAATTATCCAAAGAGTTAATATATGGCATTATTCCCCTCAGAGCAACTGATCAGTCAGAGAGTAGCAGAGATGTGCTATCTGTGTTTCCATAAACACTAACAAAAACCAAGATGCCAGTGACATCCTAACAGACTGCTGAGACACTCAGTTTACTCTTATCAATTCACCAAAGCAGCTTGGGCAAAGTAGGTAATTTCTGTTCAGATTCTTCAAACCTTTTCACCATGACATTCTCCAAAGCCCATCCAGCTCCATTGTTTATTCTGCAGCAAGGACAGGTGACCCATGGGTTAAGCTCTGGCCCTAGAGCAAACTGATGGCATATCACCACTTACTATAAGAGACCTTCATTTTGAGACACTCTGTCTTCAAAAAACAGTTGATGCTCACCCCCATCACCTTGCTCACTGCTCCATCCTTTCCCACACTGTTTTTTGAGGCGACTTATCTCAATGGAACAACCACCACAAACCACAAGGGCTTCATCCATTTTATCCAAACCAGCCTAAGCCTATGGGTTAACTACCTATTTGGTAGCTTGTCCAGCACAAGAAATAGCTGTACCAAAATTCAAAGAAGCTTACAAAACTGTTTGGTATGTAGATACATACAGAGAGACTTCTTCAAAATGCAAAGCTTTCAAAAAAAGATCAGCCGAGATTTTTCACCTTTATCTAATCTATTTTCTGCTTTTTCTTTATGCAATGCCATAATGTCTGTTTTGGAAACTGGACACACCAGCAGAAATTAACTGAAGAGGGCCTCTAGGACAGTATTCCTGGTCAGTAAACCCTTGCCTTGGAATTCACCTCCCTGCTCCCTCCATCAGGATATGATCAAAAGATCAGATGGGTTCACGAGCAACAAAGTAATGGGAATGGGAACACTCTGGGGTTTGGAAGATTACATGGGAGGTTTGTTTGCATGTTTTGAGCATGCCTCATGCTTGTTGATGTTTTTAACCTCTTTGCTTGTGCCAAGAGATAACGATGACTAACTTAGAAGGGAAAAAGTCATGGTATAAAGAAACAAGCATACACATACTGAAGCTGGAGTTGGCTCAGGCTGAAAAGAAGATGACTCACAGACCCTCAGCATTTAGCTTTGTTTCTAAAAGTCAGATAACACCAAGAACTGCTAAAGCAAGGGATAAAGATGCAGTCCGTTTTCTTGCTTAACTCAAAAAAAAAAAAAATCTAAAATCAGGTTTCCAGTTTCAGAAGTTACACAAAATTTACCATTAGCTTTTCAGTGACCAGGGACACTTTTTAACAAGAAACTATTTCTCTGGATAGGTTCTTTGGTGTTATTTTTATTTACAGAAGGGACAAATGCGATGTTTCCTTATCAACTCCCACCATCCTGCCATAAATTTTCCTGTAACATGTTTTGCTATTAATAAACAACTGAAGTAGGTACTTTTCGACAGACAAAATAAATGTATTCTCAAAGACCCTAAGTTCATATTGTTTTTAATCAGACCACAATCCTCACTTAATAGCAGTGTTGCTCTGTTAGCTACACTTTTCTGCTTAAATGCAAAAGGCCACTCACTACAAGGACACTTTGTGTCTCTGCTTTTAATGAAGTTTGTTACAAGAATAGAGAACAAATGCCTGTAATGTGACATTCTTCAAAAGTCTTTCTTGGTTTACCTGTTAGGTTTGTTTCTAACTGCAGTTCAGCCATAAAGTTGCCTAAGCAGAAAAAATAAATAGAAATTATTTTTAAAAGAACAAAATATAGCACTTTCCCTCACTGCTCTTTCTTTTTTGATGTATCAGAGCAGTAGCTACTTCTTAACAACTTATTCACCACTCCATCACTAGAGTTTTTAAAGAAAATACTGATAGGAGCAGAGTCAAGAGATACTCTTGCAGAGAGCTCTGCTCAGAGATTACTTGACAATGTTGGTTACTAGTCTGTGGAAAGCCTTCCAAACACTTGTCCACCCACCAAACAGGAGCTTCACTGGTCATGAATATTCTTACATTCCTTAGAAGAACAGCAAAGCCTTTGACAGAGCATGTTGCAACAAACTCAAGACTGACGTGCTGTCAGCTGCTTTTCTCATATGTTCAGAGACCACCTACACAGCAACACTCCACAGCTGCACCTCCAACTTCAACCAGGACAGTAGGGACTCACCCTAACACAGAACACTCCCCAAAGGAAGCTAAAGCAGTCTTCCATGCATAGACAAAACATTCTAGTTTATCAAAACCACAGAAGTAATCAAGGACAAGAACAGGATTAAACAGTCTGTTTTCATTGTGAAAAGGAAAACACAAAGATGCCCCAACATTCTACCCTAGGCTGGATGCTGTTTCATGAAACATATTTATGATGTCAGCATCAAGATAAGGAAATTTTGCTCATACAAATTTGGTTAGTCACAATCAGAAGCCTATAAACAGCTTCAAATGGACCTAGTCAAGGTAGGCAAGTAAACAGTGCTAAGTTATGTTTATCCACATCAAAAGCAAGGAAAAATATGCTGACAATTTATATGGTTTAAAATTAATTATATCAGCTGAAAGAAGGCAACCTGAATGGCTGGGAAGACATTTTGTGTGAAGAATTAATCAGTGGCCCCAGGAGCTCTGAAGAGATAGCAGATTGTTAGGATGACAATCCTACATGATGGGGAGAGGGAGGAAATTGCATGATTTATAAAAAACAGTGGTGCAGCCTCATCTAGAATATTACATTCAGCACAAGCCATCACTAGTTCAAAGGGACACTGCAGAACCAGATAGAGTTCAAAACAAGGTAACAAAAATTATTACAGCATCGAAGGAGCCATCTAGAGAGACTGGAATTGCTTGCTAGAAAAACAGCTGTAAAAAAGAATAAAAAGTTAAATATACAGAAGTTGGAAGTTTCCTGCCTCAAAGGAACAGAGGAAGGGTCACTGAAATTAAAAGCAGAATATTCAAAACTGGTTGAAAGTAAACGTTCTCATCAACAATAGAATAAAACAAAATTTTGTTTTCCTTCCCTTGTAAAATCATTATCACCAAACCCCACAGAGAAGCTTTGTTAATTTATGTTCCAAGATGACTCTGAAAACAAAACACTATCCAGATTCATTAAAAGACTGGATTTGTAGATGCACAACATGAGAAGCTGTAACTAAAATGGTTAATGTTAACAAGCCCCCAGCACCAGAGTATAAACTGACTATTTGAAACTAGGAAAAAAAAAAGTGTGGGAGGCAGGCAATACAACATTTGCCCACACACTCTCTTGAAATCACATGAAGCATTATATTTATGGCTAAAACTGATACCTGTTAGATTAACCTTAAAACTTATGGGTACAGGACTAGATGAACCATCATCTTGACTCATTACAATATGTTTTTATCTACTCTAGGTTCCTCTGAAAGAATTGCTTTGGGTTTTTTTAAATAAAACCTCCACCAGTATACTGTAAATATTTTTTGCCACACTGAATTGCAAATGATCAGTTTATAAATGGAACTCTTTAAGCAGGCCTTCAGGTAAATTCTCAGTTTATGCATACACTGTATGAACTGAGAACAGACATCTGAATGGAAAAATAACAAAGAGACATCACTCCTGCTATTCAGCTTGGAGACTCACCAATATTAATGCATGTCCTGGCAACCTAAGAGACCTATTGATTTGCAACCATTCATTCAAGTGCAGTGAAAGCCATAATTAGATAAATAGCTTTGGTAAAACTAATCTGAAACTCATTTGTTTTATTTAATGAGATAAAACAAGAAATTAAATATCTGCTCAATGTTCCTCTTAGTATCCTTCAGTACAATAATAAAAATATAAATAAAGACATATTAATTTGACTGCCATTATTATTTTTTTGCATTTTATGTATTTTGTTGCAGCAATTGCTGTCAAAGGCCATAGACACAAAGACACTATTTATGAATTTCTGTGCTCCAACAGGCTGGGCATTTTTATGAATCTCTTTTATACATGGAATAAAGAGAACAGGTCTTTTAATCATTTGCAGACACTCTCTGAACTGACAGAGTATAAGTTTAAGATAGTATGCATGATATAAGTTTTTTAAGTATCAAAATTCCAACTTTAACATGATTATGCCATTCTTTGTGAATGGAAATTAAACTCTTTAAGTTTTCAAAAGTGTTTATAACAGTTAAATCTAATGGGATTATTAATTTTTGTTTCTTAAATAATTTTTTCCCAACTAAATGGAAGGAAGGCTACTGTAGAGTATTCCCACACACAAATCAGTGCTAGCACTGACAGATGCTACAGTTTACTCTACTCAAGTCAAAATACACTTAACCTTGGGATAGTTGTGTCCTACTCTTTCTTCTTTGGCAGCTAAGTACCAGATTCTGCTTCTGTTCCTTTTAGGGCTTGGATTTCCCACAGCCTTCCTTAACAAACACCACACAACACAGTTTGTCCTGCAACACAGATTCAGCATCAGACTCCCAGCCCACACCCCCAGATTTATTTTTACTGCCAGGAGGCTTCAGGCACTGCAGAAATGACAGACCACAACAAAGCTCTGGATTGTACATGAACTGGGATGGAGAGCAGATCTAAGTGATCCTCTTGTCTCATTTCTTCAGCCACCCAATAAACAACAACCTCACAATTTTCAAAGCTAACCATGTGTGTGCGCATTGTTTTTCTCCCCTTCTTTCCATATTTTAAAAATCAATTGAGGTATCACTGAACTGCATTCACCTATGGGATGAAATGGAGCATCTGCTCAGCAGTGTGCAGTAGCAGTCTATTGCAGCAAATGATTACCACATCCATCTGAAATTACAAAGTGTTTTAGGTCCACTGGGTCTAGCTCTCTTGGCGAGAACTTGGCCAGAAAACCAGAATTAAATGCTTATCATCTTAAAAAATGCATAAACAAACCCCAAACACCTGCTCTCTCTCCCTCCCCCAAGCCACATCATAAATTCTTGGTGTTCACAAGTGGTCTGGACCTCAGTTTTCTGTTGGGGTTTTTCTGGGGGATTTGAGGTTTGGGGTCCTTTTTTATTTTGTTTGTTTCAGTTTTCAACCCAAAATGCAGTACTTCCTCCTACTCAATATTGACCTACAAACTGCACACCATGTACTTCATCATGAGGGGCACTGTTTGGCATACATTTCTTCCACCAGAGGTATCATTTCAAGCAGCCACTGCTCCTTGCTTGGTGCCACCCATTGCACAGAGTGCTGATACTGACACATGCACGACCTGCAGAGAGGCTCCGAAGGGGCAGCTGCAGGAGAAGCTACCACAATAAAACACACACACACAGAGATAAAACACACCCAATAATTAAACAAAAGACTCTCAACTATTTCTTTCTTTATTGCTCTAACTTGTGTATCCCATGTATGTCCCAGTTACATAAAGGCTTGACTATGAGGTTTAGAAAGCAGGGAAAGACAGGCAGTCTCCTCAACAACAAGGGGAAAAAAAGTTGCATTCCTCACAATCAGTATTTCAAAAAAAGGAAATAATCTGGCATTTTAAGATTTAATGGGTTAATTCAGTTCTAAAACTGAAGGCAGAAGATCCTTACTGATGCTATGAATGCACATCTACTGTTATTTATAGAGATTGAAAGGCTTTTTTCTCCTTCAATCAGCAGAATATTTTCTTTTAGCACTATAAAAAAGTATCTTGACTTTTAATCAGTTAGACCACTGTGTCTCTCTGCAAGAAAATATCTTTCAAAAAATGAATGAATTAATTGTATACCATAGTATTTAAATCATTAAATTAATAATTGACCCTAGCTTAATACAAGTCTGTAAGAAGATCATTTTACAAGGTCAGACTAACCCAAACCAAACAATAAGTTAACTGAATTAAAAGACATAGTAACAATTATGAATAGCTACTGCATTTTATGCCTAGAATTTGCAAGTACTCACATCCTGCTTCCATGGCTTTTAACTTTAGAGCCCAAATGACTTCTTTTTTATCCTTGAACTCATGCCAAAACCACAGGTGTAATGAAAAATGTTTAAATAAAAAGGTGTCATGGATAAAGTTTATACCCCAGATACTCGACATATTCTGCTTTTCTTTTTTTTTTTTTTTCTTTTCCCCTTTTGAAAAGCTATCACTGTCTTTTCAGCATTTTCATCAGTATAAAAATGCACAGCTTGTTTTGCAATTTCCTCAAGGCGCAAATGGAATTCAAACCACTGGGGACATACAAGTAACAACGGCTGAATACAAATCTTAACAGAGTTTGTCATAATTGTACAGTATGGTGTTGTTCATTCATCCTGGCAGCTGGGAAATCTAGTGTGAATTAACCAATAATACAGGTTTGTAACCAAGCAAATTTATTTAATTCATAAATTAAAGTATAAAATCCCACTAAGTGAATTTTGTTTATTTTCCTGTAAGTATGGAACTAAGGGGACAATCAGCTCACTTTAAATCAAGAATTTCAACAGGATGTCACACTAGCAGAAATTTTGCAAATACACTGGTTTTACTTCCAGTGGAATTGATCTTATTTCCTTCGTAGACTTCCTTGATAGGTTTCCAAGCCAGCAGTACCACATCTTAGGATCTGCGAGCTACATCCGTTAGGAAGGGGAGCAAAACCAAAAGCGAAACCAGTGAGATCCTTGTCCAACCTGACAAAAAACATGCAAGGCTGACCAAACTTGCTCCTGCAGTCCCTAACTGAAGGCTTTATTTTCAACACAAGACAATAGCCACTTAAAGACTGGCACAGGAAAAATGAGCTCAAGGTATTTTCAGCTGGAGCTCAATTTGCAGCATGGGAAAGGGGTTACAGTCAAGTCTGGTTTATGGTAGGCAGGTCAAAGAGAGGCTTATCAGGATATGCTCTGGACCAAACCAGAGAAAGGAAACAGAACCTCTCCCATAGTTTAAAGCAAGCTGCTGCGCTTTTGATGTGTCAAGAAATCTGTGTCCATTTTATGCAGCTTCCGTGAACACAAGCTACATGATGGCACCTATTTCCCATGTGCTGGCAGTGGCACCAGCTAGTGCTACATCTGGACTTTCCCAAGATGCTAAAAAGCAGCTGACATGTCAGTCCAAGAATTGCCAGCCTCACTCCCAATGCCAGTGTAAGACCACAGGCAATGGGCACCATCCTGCCAATCAGGCTAATCCCCAACCTCAGGGAGAAAAATAGCTTTGCATTCTGCAAAACTTACTAGGTTACTTCCTAGGGCAGATGTATGGGTTTACTTTCCATTTCATTCAACTGTAGTTAATAAAATCCAGGCATAATTTCTCAGATGTCATAACACATGGGTTAATTAAGAAGTATTCTCAATTTAATAATTCACTGAAGACTGACTATGAAACAAATTATTATGCAAATAAACACATGAGACACAGAAATTCCCCACCAGCTACCATGGCCACTGTTGCTAAAGCTATTTCATCTGCTGCTCAATATTTCATGTGTCACCAATCACAGAGCTGACAAGTTTAAGGATACTATATGAGATATGTGAAAGGTAATTATCTTAATCGAATACATCTAGCAGGAATACATAATAATCCTGATTACAATAGGAAAAATTCAAGACTACTTACCACAACTATTTTTAGTCACTTAATAGCTGCTAAAGTGATGGGGGTATTAAGTTACTGAGTAGAATCTCTGTGGTAGACTTGAAAGTAAAATGTCACCAATATCAATCAATCAACTTCAATAATACTTCTGACAGTAAAACTTCCAACCCACTGAGTCAATCCAGCACTTTTGTGTGCTGATTTCAGCCAGTACAGCATCTACACAAAACATCGCTGCATCTTTTTAATGCAGAAGAAATGTCAAAATTAAAATCTCTATAGTGTATAAAAACATAGATACCAGAGAAATTATTATGATTTTTTTTCTTCTCATTAGCAAAACTGGTAAAAATAGCATAAAGGTGCTAATGAAATGTGTTGATGGCATAAAATTGGAGGTATTGTCAAAACCCATGTAAACAGAATGGTGTACTGGAAGATTAGGAGCCTTCAAGAAGTGTAATATTAAGGAAAAGAGTGTAATTCAGCAGCATGAAATACAAGGTCACTCAGGCACCACGAAGATGAGAAGCTGCCAACAAGGATACGGACTGCGATAAATGTCAGTCATTTGAGAGAGGATTATTTGGGTACAAAACAGATCTATATGCTCAGCTCAATCAAAACCTAAATATCAACCACCATGATGTAGCCATGGAAGGAAGAACTGTAAATTCTGAGTGTTTCCAGCAACCAGTTTCTAATGTCCTGGCAAAACCTCATCAACAACACTGTAGTTCCCCAGCTGCCAAATGAATCGATTAGAGAATAGCTACTTGAATGACATAAGCAACTGAAAGCTCCTAACAGGAGATGAAGAAAAGTTTAGCAGAATGTAGGTTGAGAGGATCTGATACTTCATTTAATTAAAACAGATTGCATATAGTTTGATTTTTTTTCCTCTGCCAAAGAGGAGTTGTCTCCAACAGCATGACAACTGCTGGTGCCAGAATACATGATAGATATCCCTAATGCACTCCAACCCTCCAGCTATTTTCAGCTTGGGAGCCTTCTGTGCCTGATGAGGATTATGTATATACATTTCTCTTCCATTAACTTCTCCAGACTCACCCTGAACTCATGTAGACTTTTAACAGTTGTACCACAGCTTCTGTAGTTTATTTTCAACCTGTAACCCTACAGACAGTTACATCTTGACAGACATACAGCAAAGTAGCTGCTCAAAACAAAGCTGAGGTGAAGACAGTCTGAGAACATCTGCCTGGCCAAAGACCTCTAGGAACCTCACAGAAGAAACTACAAGGTCTCAGAAGAGAAAATAGTCATGGTATCTCTTCAACTTTGATCAAGCCAAAAGGTACATCCCATGATGAGGGTTTCTGCAAACCAGCAGGATCTTTCACAAAATCAGAGCAATGGGGTTTGACACCATGACATCCAAAAGCTTTTTCAGATCCACTACTGTGACAAAGAGCAACATTGTATAACAGTACAGCTCATGTATAACAGTATTTATCTGTGTGTAAATGTGAACCTAGAAAGCAGAAGAGGTGATTAAAGAGGTGTGTGCCTGCGTGCAAGACATTTCCTCCTCCTCCTGAGCACTTCCAGTGTTAGCACTTCCATAAAGAATGAAACTGAGTGTGGTGAGAAGGAGTTTTGGCATGATGGAGTGGCCCACAGTACCTCACTGCTGCTGCTTCCAGAGGCACAGAACTGTATTTCATCTCTAGTCACAGGAGAAAAGGGAAGAGAAGAAGATATCTTTAACCGGCAGCAGGAAGAGCAGCAAAGAGAATTCATAAGCAAAGTATTCGTGCTTACTACCCGTACACTCAACACGGAACTCCAGGAGGCAAACTGGGAAACAGAAGGGTCTTCCCAGAGAATCTGAGAAAGGACATGGTAGAGGGGAACAGTTCCACAGGGCACAATGACCCACTACAAAAGATCCCTCCTCTGCCTCTGCACAAGCTCTGACACACACTCAGCTACAACAGCAAAAAATAGCATTTTTCTGCTATTTTATCTAGCAGAGGACGATGAGTAAAATCTGCACCTCACAGCTCACTGTGCAAATGCAATCTAATCATCCACGCCATCTTGAATAACTGTGCTACACCTGCCCTAAGACTGAATTTAAGAAAAAACACCATCAAGGACAAGGTCAATGTGCAGTTCAAAGTTCAAGAGCTTTAAAAGAAACATTGTGCTCCCCTAGACAAGGAACTGGACTTTTGTTTTATCTAAATGACTGAAGCAGTGGAGTGTATTCTTTTTACTATTCACAGAATCATCCAAGCAGGATGGTTACTGCAGCTTTTTCTACAAGGTATTTTTCCATCTCAAAGTTCTTTACATGTATTAGTACTGGATGTATCCCAAGACAGAAAGAAAAAAATACCTATTTGCTCTCCTGTTTTGGGGGTCGCTGAACTGAGAGGGAAATCTGATTTTGTTACACTGTATTTTCAATTATCCCTATCTCTGGTCACAATTTTCAGACAGTCTAATGTGAATGGCCAAGGACTGAGATGTCCAAAAATTAGTTTCACCCCATACTGACTTTAAAAATGTAATCAATTATTTTAATGTATACTATCTTCTACTACACAATGCTTTCCTTTCCCCTGAAATCCGGGAAGTATTTGAACAGCATGAAGTGAAGTACATCCTTAAAACAATTATAATACCCTTAACACTTCCATTATATTTTATTATCCATAGTCCCCAGGCATGCATACATGTAGATTATCTGTGCTTTATAGATGTGGAAGCGAACTGCACTGCAGGCAGTCCCTGAGCAAGTCAGCATCAGAAGCAGAACCCCTGTTCAGGGGTCATAATATTTTTCCAGGAAATTAAACAAGCCAGGATTTCAGCTGGTCAGCATTTACTCGAAAACAGCTCACCTAAGTGAGCAACACTCCTGATGAAACCAGCTGGACAAATAAGACTCTCAGCTTGGTGTTTGAACAAGCAAAAAAGCACAAAGAAAAGTCACTGGAGAGGAAGAACAGACTACATTTTTTTCATAAGCAAACAAAACCCTCTGAAAATTAACTTTGGATTAACTTGAAATATTTTGTTGAGGTGGGAAAAAAAAGGAATCTTTGTTTCATACATTTGTGTTACTCTTTTCTCCAAACTTATTTTAAGACTTTTAAAATTTTAGGGTCATGTTTAAAAGGGGAAGTATAAAAATGCTGTTTTTTATTCTAACATATCTCTTTCCCAAATACTCTCATTTTCAGGGTTTAAGTTATTCATCAGATTAAATAGAAGTATGTGAAAAGTGTAATGCCCCTAAAAGTCCATTTCTGGGAGGAAAAGGCACATGCACAGAGCAGACAGGAATCAACACGGGGTGCTACTAACAAAAACAAACTGCTCCCTGAATGATCACACAGGTAGGGAGACACTCCATGCACTCCAGGTGCCCACTTTGTCTGCAAGGAGAACAAGTGAATTAACAACCCAGCTGGACTCTTTGTATGACCTGCTCCTTGGAACACCTCACTAGGCACTTATGCTGCTGAGTAATTTCATTTGCAGGATAGTCCCTGCAAACCCAGAGATGGCAGAGGACAGCATTACCACTCTGCACACGGGACCAAGACAATGCTGTAGCTGTACAGCATCTCCACACAGCATCTCCCACTGATCCAAGGTCATAGAATCATAGAACGGATTGGGTTGGAAAGGACCTTAAAGACAATCTAGTTCCAACCCCCTTGCCATGGGCAGGCACACCTTCTGCTAGACCAGGTTGCTCAAAGCCCATCCAACCTGCCCTTGAACATTTCCAGGGATGGGGCATCCACAGCTTTTCTGGGCAATCTGTTGCGGTGTCTCACCACCCTCACAGTAAAGAATTTCTTCCTAGCAGAAGATCCACTGGGTTGACTCCAGACTGCCTTACAGACTCACCATCCTCCCTCCAGTCTTCCTGCCAAGACAGATGGTTCAAGAAAAACTTTACAAGATGACCCACAGGGTACCGGGAGGTGAAGCCATAGGTGACACCACCACTAAATCTGTCACACTGTGTTTGCTGATCCATAACACAGAACATCAGCAAAGGCAGGCAGAGTCTCACTGGAACTCTGTGAAACAAGAGAGGACCAAGGGTTCATCAAGCGCAAGTGAGGAACTGCATGACCCAGGAGCTACCCAGGCTTCTCACCAGGGTGTTAACTCACCCACAGCAAATATTTACAGAGTAACTGTTGTACCGCTCACTTGTCAAATGCTTTCAGTAGTGGTGAGGAATAACCACGAGAGCAAACCTGAGGCTGCTCTGCGTGGTGTCTCCCTGAAGTGTCATGAATTTGTTTTTTTAAAACAGTGCTTCAGACCTGCCTGCAAACTAAAGCTGTCACCAGCAGCAGTTCTGCACTGCTTCTCTCCTCCTCACTGCACACTTACTCCATTTCTTTGGTAGTATGCTTCTAATGAGGAACAAACCACACTTAATTCACAAAAGGACTTTCCTCACTGGAAGAAGGATATCTGTCGCAAACATCCTCCTAGGGCAAAGCAAGACTTAGCTGTTTAACTGAATCCCATTAGCTCTGTGCTCATATGGACAACTTGCATTGTAATCAGGTGGATTACTAATTCATCAGAACAATAAAAATCATTAGACATCTCCACACAGGCTACCCTTTATTTTGTGTGTTGAATGTGCTGGAGGAAAAAAAATACTGTAAAACTGGAATCTGAATCCACATTACTCAAAAATAGCTATTCTACTGTGAATTTATATCCTACCATAATTCTTATTATCTTCCTGGCTTATATATCCTCTTGTAATAAAGCATTCACCCAGGAAGTTTGGTTTGAAATTCACACCCTGGTATATTTCACAACAACTTCCCCATGCAGAGAAATCATTTATTTACATGGGCAAAGTACTGCAAAGTTGATGAGGGTACAAACACACCATACTGACTTCCCCCCAGCTCTCCACACGGGTGTTTATCAGCGCACTGAAACAAAACAGCAGCTCGCCTGATTCCCAACACAGACAAACCCAACCCCATGTGGATTAACCCATCCCTTCATCTCGACTGCTCAGGAGATGGGTTACAATGCAGTGTTGGCCTGCAAGTAAGGTCTGACCAGACTGACTGCCATTGACCTGATGGCAATGCCACCACCGATATGGCTCCAGTCACAACTGGGAGAGTTCAGAGCCATGGGCAGCTGCCTGCCACTGCAGCTCCCAGCCACGGCAGTGTCAGGCTGTACTTCGCCACAGCACTGACTGCCCTGCGAAGACACATAACCAGCTTTTTTAAAAATGGGTGAAATTGAGTGAAATTTGGCTGGGGATCTCGGTCATGCCCACCTGACCCCACGGCCTCACTGTCAGGAGACCCGCGAGGCTGAGGGCCAGGTGTGTGCATCCCAACTTCATCCCAGCTCCACACGCTCCAGGGCACGCTGGAGTTGGCTGCTGGAACACGCGTGTGCACCGGTGTGCTGTACCTGCTGTCCGCGGAGAGCCGGCATCAGCCCGCTCGAGGGGAAAAGGACAGAGGGGGAGAGCCACTCGAGGAACCCGGAGACGGGACAGGGACGCTTTCTCACCCCGGTGTCTCGTGTTACACCAGAGCTGTCAGCAGTGGCCGGAGCCCGGGCCCCCCGCGGGCACCTTTCCCGGGGGTGCCGCCCGGCTGCTGCCCGGGCATCCTCCCTCCCTTCCTCCCTCCCTCCCTCATTCCGCCCCTGCCGCCGCCCGGCCCGCGC
>WBNO01008703.1:262396-367840 GCA_013400575.1 Peucedramus taeniatus
CCGGGCGGCGCAGGAAGCCCCGCCGGCCCTGCACCGCTCCCGCCCCGCGGCTCCGGCGGTGATAAAGTGCAGGTAATGAAGAGGGTGGAGGAGGCGCGGGCGGGAAAGGCAGAAAGTCCTGTTAACTCCTTTGCGCTCAGGGATCCGCCGCCCGGGCTGTCCGCACCGACCCGCACCCGCGGCGAGAACACGTGGGAGAGTGGCCAGCACGCTCAGAGACGGCGGGTCCGAGGCCAGGGGGCTTCGGGCTCCTCCAGGGGCTGCGTGCCCTCGGCTTCCTCCTGGAGGCTGTCAAGACGGGGCTGGAGGAAGTCCCAAGCAGCCTGGTGTGACCCCCAAGCACTGAGCCTGCCTGGCTGGAGGCCTCCTCGCGTTCCCACTTGCCCGAGTTACCCTCTGGTCCAGTGCTTATTTATGACTGCGAGGAATGAAGACCTTCTCTGTGCCCTTCCCAGTGTTTTTTTTTAACTCAAAGAGGTGTTTCATCCTCCAATGCTAGCCAGCATATTGATATGATATTGGAGAAACCAAGCAGTTCATCCCAGGTGAATGACTTGCTTCCAGCCATTCGGGTAATCCCTGCAAGAGCACTCTCAATGACAGAAACCTATTCCCTCACTATTTGTAAAAGACTAGTCTAGAATTCGGTTCCAGGAGTTATGGAGACTTTATTTAGTCTCTGGAGCATTCCTTTTCTAACTCATGGTACAGAAATTGCTTCCTCTCTGCCAGACTCTATTCTCTCTTATTTAGATCACAGAACTGATGGTAATCTGGGTCTCTCTTACATATATCTTCTGCCTCAAAGCTACAAATAAGGCTTACCTGCCCATCCAGGTGAGCCTAAATGTCTGAGTAAATGACATTATAGTCAAGCCAATTTCACAGCCGTGTCAGAGCTGTTGCCTTGTCCCAGCCAAGAGGTGCCACTGGTTTCAGGACTGGCCCTAGTACTCCTCCAGCTCCACAGGGAACTGGCTGTGACAGTAACATTGAGCAAAAAAGTAAAAAAGGAATAGGCTTTTTTCTTCACTGATGTGCTCCCTAAACCAGGTCTTCCAGGATCACAGGGTCACCCACAGTAGAAAGATGGCAGATGTGCCCAGCCTGTGTCAGGATGCCAAGACCGAGAACAGCCTCTTCCAGCATCAGTGTGACACTGGATTATCTGTCACCTGAATGCAGCAGCAGCCTGGCTTTTCAGCAGCACTGGCCTGACTGCAGGCTCCTGTGAAACAGTGATCCCTCCTGCAACCCATGGATGTGTTTCTCCCTTTGCCACCCTTCCATGGGATCTGGTAACCATCAGACTCTATTCAGCTGATTGATCTGGTGGAAAAATAACACCTCAGAAAATAATGGATTTTCCATTGGCCAGACAGCTGAATTGATCCACCTTGTAACCCCACAGCTGCAGGATCAAGGAAGGCAGAAACCTGGAAGTGAGGTAAAGCAGAACTGCTCCTTTCAGAAGCAGTTAAATCAACTTAACTACATCCTTTGTGCATGGTTTGATGAGCAGTGTGAATCAGGCCAGCCTGGGTAATCTGGAAAGGGACAGAGTTTGCTCCAGCCACATTCTGGCACCACCTCCTTTCTGCTGGTATTGCCCTTTACATTAGCCAGATCTGAAAGGTTAAGTGTAAAAAAAAAAAAAACGACCTATTTTAGCAGTGATACAACCCATTGTAATGATGCCTATTGCTGACACAAAAGACAGAAAAGAGACAGGATAGTGACAGCCTTTAGACAAAAAGTGTGCTGCAGTCCTCAAAATGCCAAAGAGATCTGGGAGTTCCAATTGGCAACATCGGCACCAACACTTTTGCAAGGACAAGGGTGATTATGACAATCCCAAACATTGTCATGCCCCAAATATTTCTATTATTATCGTTGATTTGTGCTTTCCAACTGTCCTGCAATGTAGTTTTGACAGCTGTGTTGCCTGGCAGCCACTTTGTCACAGCTCAGGATGTAATTATGAAGAGAAGTGTATCTACACCCAAGAGAATAATGGATCCTTAGTCTGTGGGCTTCACAAAAGGACCATGTTCTTTGTCTGAGTCTTTGGGCACTGCTACAATACAAGCCACAATAAGACAACTCAATAAAGTGGGACTTAATGTGACAGACTGGAGTATAACCAGAAGTAATTTGATTATGTTAAGAAAGGGTAAAATTATGCCAGTGATCAAAATTGTTTGTGTTTTAACTAAGCAAGATGAGTATAACATGTAAACAGCATCAAAAGAGAAATAAATATGCCCTGCGGTGTGTTTAAAAATTATCAGCTGCCAGACAGCATAATATGGACTATCAGTTGTCAAAAAATTGAGTAGATAGTAGATAGGCCTCTCTAGTTCTTGTTTGGATCATTCCAGGTTTTGGGAGGATTGTGGTAGGAATTGTACTAAATTAAATTTTGTGTTGCTTTTTTTGTTAAGACACTGAAAGTTTAGCATGGTGAGTGAGTCTGGGTTTTTTATGCACAGGAAAGGGATGGGGATCAGAGAGCAAAACTAGATCTGGGAGGTATTTGGCAAAACAGCTTCATTTTAAAAACCCAGAACAGTGTGTTGCAGCCAAAATGCTGTGTTCAGAACATCTTGCTTTCAGTGAAGGCACAGCAGGGCTCTGAGGGACTGTGGTCCCTGTTCTCAGCAGGTTTGGCCCACAGGTAACTGGATTTCCTGTCCCTTGTAGACACCAGCAATTACTCTAAAGGAATATCAGATCCACTGACCATGTGCAGATATTGGAGATTTCCAGTTCTCCAGATTCAACCCTTATAATTTGGTCCAATATAAAGCAAAACTAAGGACACTATCTGGTGCTTTCTAGCACCAGAATCTAAAATCTAAGCTTGAGTGTACCTTACAGAGTGGAGTCTGGACTAGGCTTTGTTCCCTTACTTGCAAGAGTCTTCATATAAATATAGAAACATCTATGTTTAAATAGATACAGGATGGAGTCTGGAGACCTAAACAACTCTACTGCACTTTGCAGATGTGGAGCCTGGGAGTGTCTGCTTTTTGAGTGTGTTTGTTTTTCTTTCATGGTGTAGCACAATCAAAAGAAATGCAGTAAAAACAATGCAAGTTGTTTCATGCCTGTATGTCTTTCACATCAGTCTTTAGATCATTGCAAAAAGAATTACCTGGTATCAGACATTTCCTGACAAAGCATAATAAACTCTTCTTTTGGACTTAAAGTATTAGGAGTTCTTGACTCTGTTTGAATAATTTATAGATGCCACTTTAGTTTTCCTGCATGAAGTGAAGATAGGCAGTGCAGAAATAGAATTGCAGAGTACTGGTGTGCAGGAGCCATATGTCATTGACAGGCAGCAGTCCATTTTGAATAGTTGCTCTCCGTGACCTGGCAGGAGGCATTTAGAAGAAGCAAGTTTTTTTCCAAAACAACACCACCCACTACCAACCAAACACTACTTCCCCTTGCCCAGGCAGTCCTGCTGGAATGGGGATGGGGGTGATGCTTTCCTACCCTTTCAGAAACTGAGTTGGTTTTCTTCTCCCCATCTCTTCAAAAAGCAGGCTAGCACATTTTCTTTCGTAACACCTCTTTTCCCATTCAGGAGGAGGTGAGCTGTGTACTGCCCACCTCCTGGACAACATCCAGATGAACATCAAAGGAGGTGCCTTTCTGTGGGATGCTCTCCCGACAATTGTATCTTACAAATTTTAGTTTGCCAAATGTTACTCCAGGCCCAATGCACATGAATTGCAGACTTCCCTGTCATGTTCTGAGATCCTGGCAGCTCTCAGGCTCCTGACATGGAGAAGCCTGGCCTGGCAGATGTTTGTTTCTAGCTTTAAACACAACATCTGCAATGACCCTGTAAAAGAGAAGAACTGAGGGCTGGGGAAGGTTTTGCTCCATTCTGCCACTTCAGTACTCACAGCAGTCTCAGGACACATTTCCCAGTCCCAAGAAGGGCTGTGTGCCCCTCATCACTTCACCCACAGCACAAGTGCAGAAGGTGACCATTCAGCCACTGTGCTGTGAGCTGGAGATAACACTGCAGAAGTCTGGGCACCTCTCACCTTTTTCTGCTTCGGTGATTCTTCATTGGGTCACTCAGCTTCAGAGCAAAACCAGCCTGTCCACACCTCAGAGCTCCTAGGGATGAATAACTTGCTTGAGACTTTTGAGGTTTTTATCTCCCTTCCACCTGATCAAAGAGTGGGACCTCAGTTGCATTCTAAATGTTGAATATCACCAATTTACTATGGATATAAATGGCACAAATTCATTATCACATTGAGGGCATGTATGTGGGTAGTGCATACATTTAAAAAAAAATTTATTTAATTTCTCAAGTAATTTTTTGAAAAACAGTTTAGTACTGTGTCATCATATAGACCAAATATTCAGTGACCAAAGCTCAGAAGTACTGCCTGTAGTTTTTCCAAAATGCGAAAGATCTGCAAAATGTAATGAATGTTCAGCAGCAGAAAGATATCAAAATGAGAACAGGGGAAGAGGAAGCAGGAAAACAGTGCAGGGTGTGACTTGAAAGAAAGCAGAACAGGAGAATAACTACAAAAGAGAGGGAAGAGGTTAAAGATAAAGGAGATGTATGAGTAGGTGAAATATTTCAAGTAGTTTCATGATTTGTGTGACTCATAGCTGGAAGATCTGAAGCTGCCTCTCTTACTTCAACCCCCAGTTTTCTCTTGACAGCCTGTGAACCTCTTCAAGTTCAGCATCTGACCCTTTCTCCCTGCACCTCACTAAGAGCAGCCTGCCCCTCTGCCCCCAGCACCTCTTTCAGCCTTCAAAACGCTCAGAGCATCTTCAAATGGCTGCTCAGCCTGTGTCCTGCCTGGAAATGGGACACGATCCCTGCTACTGACTCTTCAGCACTCAAAAAGAGAGCTCAGGAGCATCCTGAGCCACTGGGTTTGTTGCTGCTGTGGTTTGAACCTGAATTGTGAGAGGACAGGTGTGCAGGAGGGTGTTTTAAATGTTAAATGGATCTCTTTGCATTTCCTTTAGCAATTTGGCCTTTTTTAAAAATCATTGAGCCATGATGACAAGGGCAAAACTGATGTAAATACAGTATTGTATTTACACTGTTTGATGTGTAGCAAACTTTTGCTTTCATACAAACCCAAGGAAGAATGCATTTGCTGTGGTAACTGTGATTTGCCAGAGCTAATGAACCTGACTCAACTCTTCAGTTTGATTTGTCTTTTTAACATACTTGGTAGCAGGGGACCTTATGACCCCTCAGGGAAATTAAAACTCTTAAAGCTCATCTATCTGGCCTTTTCTGTCAAAACAGTGTTGTCATTGAGCTATTGCTCTTTCTCTTACAGGCCAAAATTCAACTCCAAAGCCAATAAGATCCTCAATGGAGTTTCTTCAGTCTGGTTGGTTGGTTGATTGGTTTTTAACTAAACATAGAAATCTCTAAATGACAAATCAATGTATTTTAATTAAAAATTTAAAAAGAAAACACAGAAATGAACCCATGGAATCAGGGAGTTTTTCTGACAGCTACAACTGAAATTCAAGTTCCTTCCAGACACATAGACATACACATTTTTTTTTTATGTGCAATGTGAGAAGCTTCACATACATTTACAGAAGAGATTGTGTAGGAAATTTTAAAAGAGACAAATTGCAATTAGGTGCTAAATTCTCACAGGCAACAGAAGATTTGTGTGATTAATGGCTAATCTGCAAATGTATCTTTTCTTCCTTAGCTGTTAAACTCTCTGTTTATGTTTAAATTCATGTTTTCTGTTTTAATTCATATTTTATGCTTCTTTTCCATATGTGGGTGAGGACACTTTAGCTTCATTTTGCAAAAACTGTATTTAAGATACTGTGCTTCCTCTTTGAGCATCTAGATCTCTCTGTGAGTCTTCAAATGCTTAAGCTCATCAAGCCCATTTGAGAGGCATTGAAATCCAAAAACTATTAAGTCCTTAAAAGTATTCTGAAACTAGGCAGCCTGTTAAAAGCTGTGGTTAATGCTTCACTGAGGTAAAAAGTGCAGCACTTCATATGAGACCTCAAAATCCAGATAGGGTCTCAACCTCAAGACACAAATCCATACAAAATCAGGCTTCATTGATCCCCCCGCTCAGAGAGCCACTGCAAAAATGTGTGAGAGAGAGAGAGAGGTTTTTATAGCATACATATGCCCAGAGTGTCTACTCAGCTTTCATATGAGGGAGCTACTGTAATGTAATGACTTTCTCATATGATTATATTATCATTTGCAAAAAAGAGATATTTGCATATATGTGTACACAGATATGAAATGTCGCCATTTGTTTTAATTACAGTGTCAGTATCTCTTGCTGCCTCCATGGGAACAGACCTTAGCCCCACATAATGTCTTTGATGAAGGAAAAATACAAAACCACATGCTAAACATTTTGAGTTTTCAGCATAAACCTGGATGTATGTTGACAAGTTTTTCCCAGGGATAGTAACATCAGTAAAATATTTTCATTCCAAGTTCCTGAGAGGTTGGAAAAATCAACAAAAGAATAGCATGAGACAGATTGCCAGAAATAATATAACCACTTTAGACATGAAACCATCTCACAACATCATGTGAGTACTGAAATGCTCGAAAACATTTTCTTTAATTTGATTTGTTTGTATTTGTTCTGGGTTTTGTTTTAACTATGCCTGATTTTTCCCGCTGAATAAGAGAACTGCAGCTGTTGAACAGAAACAGGGAGACAGATGACTGGAAAAGAAAGTCATGTTTGATTGGGGGTTCAGAAGACAGTCTGCACTCTACAAGGGATGGTGTAGGTTTGCTTAGTGACCAGATAGGTTTCTCTGGTATTGTTAGTAACATCAAAGATAGTGAAGTACAGCCCTACCAGCACTAGCAAAGGTAATGAGGCTGGGGATAAATCCAGGTGGCTTTGTCCTTTCCATTTGGGTGGTGTTAAAGGAGGGAAGGCTCACTCCAGCAGGTCTGCTGGCATAAACAAAATTGCAGGGAGAGATACTGCCTTTCACATCTGCCAGTGCAGGAAGGCAGTGCCCATGTGCCTAGGGTATAGTAAATAGATTTGAATGGATCTACACAAAGGCATTTTCAACTCTATGTCCAGAGCTACAGCTTGATGAACCCTCAAATCTCAATCCAACAGCACTCTTAGGATCCCTGACTATTCACTTGTCCTGTGGGATATCTGTTCAAAGGGACTGTGGGAAAACATGATCAAAGCAATCTTGTCATTCAAGGAAGTAGCAGACAGCAAGGGCAGGGTTGGGGAAGGAGAGGTGGCTGGCCAAAACAGCTTTCCCCATGCTGAGATATCCAGGTCACCTGGAGAAAAGGAGAAATTATCTTTGTCCTGCCCATCATAATCTCCTCCTCTTTCAGTCTCCTCTAAGTGTTTGCAAACACTTCTGGAGACTTCTGAAAGGCAACAGGAGTCAGAAAGTTAAAGAAATTAGTATAGCAAACCAGTTTGTCCTAAGACATCAAGACAGAGAGACTACCCATAGAACATTATGGATGTTGGCTTGTGGAGAGGTGGGTTTTACTGGAACCTCAGCTACAGAGGTGTACTTCTGCATGCAAGCAGTACTGGCTCTGGGGTCTGCATGCATTTATCTGTCTGAAATGTGTTTCGATTACCTGGGGCAGCCAGAATGGTAAAACAAGACTCTTACAGTCCAGTCTCTCAACAAGCCGCATCAGCAGCCATGTAAGACCTGCTGGAAGAGAGTCACAGCAAGCACAGGGTGTTGTGCATTCAAAAGACAGGAGATGGATCTTTCCCACAAGAAGAAACTTTTCCCTCTCACTGAAGCCCTGGAAAAATGCCTTTTTTGTACTTGGCCAGGAAGACATTTACAGTATTTTCTGAAAATTGGATACGCTACCATTAGTAAACAGTGCTATATCTGTAACTGTAATGAAATAAAATTATACATTTCTATAAAGATAAACTATTTCTAGCAAAATACCAAACCAAATTAATCTAATTAATAAATTGCTACTGACCATAGTAATTTACAAACAAGCAATTCGTAAACTATCTAACATAACATAACATTAAGCAAACAACAGCATTTATCAAAGGCAATTTGAGACATTTTGCCAACTAGAGGACTTGGCTAAAAGAATACATTTGTAGCTGGATCTAATTATTGAATTAGAGCTTAAAAAATGCTGTTGTGGCAGCCTGCCTGGACTGTTGTGGTTAGACAATAAGAATTTTTCCCTTTTCTTCCAGTGTTTTCATTCATTTATGGCACAGTTTTTGAATAATAAAGCTTGGAAGCCAGTCCAGTATCCCACATCACAATTAACAGTCAAACCTATAGGATAATAATTACGACATACATTATTGCCCCAACCTTATATATGACTGCCTCCATAAAGTCAGGTGTTTACAGCTAGATGCTTATTTCTAAACATTGTCCTCAGCAACAATTCTAAACCAAAACCCTAACAGACACTATAGAGAAAAAAAAATACATATTTGAGTTTCTCTTTCCCAATTCTTGCCAAACTGTATTTGTCTCAGGGAGACAGATCTGCAGTTTGATTAAGACCTAGGTAGCTTTCTGGTAATAATAAACTAATGGACTGGTAAACTACTTTTACTGGTGTGTGGTGACTCAATCTCTAATACTGTTTGGTTCTTCTGACTTGGTAGAAGAAGAAAGAGTAAATACCTGTTGTGAATCTTTCAAAGGTTAAAGTGTCTCACTTCCCACAGATTTTCAACAAGCTAATAAAAGGCACCTGGGAAAAGAGGAATATAGGTGGCTGGAGAAGGCTGATAAAAATAGGATGAAACAAGTGAAGCTTGTATTAGACTTGTATTACAAGCCAAGAACATCTTCCTATCAGCTTTCACTAAAGCAGAAAGTCAGTAAGAACTGATTATTTATTTAGTAATTCATGAAAAATTCTATTTTGGCAAGTGAGAATGAGGTCTGAATGGGAAATTATTAAAACTAATTGGGTCATGTAACACCAGACAGTTTGTCTGTGAGTCCTATGAACAAAGCTGAGCCAGCTTGGGAAATGGCTGAGAAACTACTCTGTTTTAGAGCTTTGAAGCACATTGAATCTCATTAACAACCAAATAAATGCATTTCAAAATGGAGAATAATGTAATGGAATCAGTTCCTCACTCTGATTCTTCACCTTTGGGTTTTGACCATCTGTAGTCTATCTACACAAGAACCATTAAACTAGGCTCCCCTTTGTGTCTATGGAGAGAAATAAGACTTTGTAGGTTTGAATTCAGCCACTGTGTTTTGAATAAGGCAGGTCTTAAAATGATGTTTTTAACTCCACTGACTATTAAGTGAATTAAGGCAAGCAGCTCAAACCTAGGCAGCTGCACTGCAGACACCAAATTTTGCACTGAGTTTTCATTCACATTTCTGTAAAATGGGCAAAAATATAACTAAGCAATGGGAGAACATTTACATTATCCTTCATCCAAAGGTAACAAAGCTCTCAGGTAAATGTCTAACATACAGGCCCTACATATTCATTGTCTTGGATATCAACTTAATTATGCCTTAATTAAAGAAACATTTATTTATCTTTGGTTACATCACAAGAAAACTATAAATTGACTTAAAATTCTTTGTTAGGATCTCCAAGACAGACTCCATGTCTGAAACCTTTGTCCTACCCAAGGTACAGAAAAAACAGTAGCTGTAAGGTAAGGCATATACAAACAGACCATTTGTTGTTTAACCTGTTCTCTGGAGGCTGTGTTGCTATGGATGAATACACAGCACTTAGTCTGAGGACACTATTCAGCCTCACTGTGTTTTCCATTTAGTAGGCACAACAGAAGAGTGGAGCAGTAAAGGAATGGGGAGTAAAATCACATGTCTGCATTCTGCCAAGACTCTAGCATTCACAGAAGAACTCACTGGTATACTGAAGGTAGTGAAATAAATCATGTTCACCTAGTTTCAACAACACTGTGGTGAGACTGCCGGACTAAAACTGCCAAATTCTTCCCTTTTTCTACTTTAGAACTGTCACAGTTAATCTCTGGTCAAGTAGCTAGCCAGGTGCTGCTTGCCAGCCCTGCTATCAAGATTATGAACATCACAACCATCTTTCCATTAGGACACCAGCCATAAGTCCAGAGCCTCTGGCATGGCCACAAAGACAGCAACAACTACCAAGGGCTGGTAAAATGCAAATCTCTTCTTCCCCAGAGGAAAACAAGAGGGGCTTATGGGGCATTAGCAGTGACAGCACTGACAATCAGCACACTGACTACCATATGGCTCTGTCTTCCTACCATTTGCTTATACCTCCCTTGCTTTCTGCCACTGTACATGTTCCCCTGCCAGAGGCACGAAACCAAAGTACCAAGTGGCAGAAAATAAAAGCTGAGGTTGTCCCATACTGCTGTAAAACTTTCCTGCCCACATCCCTCCACTGATACTGCCAAATATCACCCCAAGCCTTCCTATGATTCACAGATGTTTTAATCAGTTCTGAACAGATAGATCTTGAGATCAAAAGAGTGTCAGAAATGCAAAGTAGCACAAAAGGACATCACTACACTCAGAATTCCACCAAGGCTTCCAGTGCCCATTACCTTCAACCTGCCCAAAGTTTCACATACTGAGGAGAGGGCATGAACCAAGAACTTGCCTACAACAGTTACTTTTCCTCCATCAGGGTGAGCGGGTGCCACTTGACAGAAATAGCTGACATGAAACCCACAGAAGAAGGATCTATTCAAAGACACTGTTTGGCATGCAAAGTGTTCTGGGTGTAGGGGTAACAATCTGCTATTGACTATGGTTAACTCTTCTCCATTCTTCCTAAACAATAACCCAGGATTAAGTGTAGTCTTGTATAAATGAAGCTGAATGGGCATTTTCAGATCCAGGACTTGGATGAGAAACAATTTCAGTGGAAGCAAAATTTCTAGTCCTCTAGTAAACATCCTTTCTCACCCTCCTGGAACTACCTAAAGCATTTCATGCTGTCTCAGAGGCACAGTTCCTTTTCCTGAGATAAAAAAAGCAAAGGTCCAGGGCAACAATCTGAAACGGTCTGAGCTTTTTCTCCAGCAAGGCACTAAAAAAATAATGAGAGAAAACTGCAGCTTTATCAAAAACTATCACACAGCTCTTTTTCAGTGTCTACAAGCAATCACTACATACAGTAGTTGGAAAACCAAGACTTATGTTCCAAGTTGTTACTTGGAAAGTCATTTGTATCACCTTTCCAGACATTGCATAGCATCATCTTGCAGTCATCCCTGGCTGGCTAGGAAACTTGTCTCTGGTAGATTATAATCTGTTTTTAGTAAATCATGCTTTGATCATCCATCAACTGACTACAGCATGCAGTGTATGTTCACAGGAAACTGCAATTACTGTAAAACACTGCCAGGCACCTTCTTGGAAAAGCAGGCTCTCACACGCATGCCACATTTTGCTACCAAAAGAAGCCATCCTGGTGTACAGAGTTCTTCCCTCAGGAAGAATACACAGTAAAGCACACCATGGACCTGAGTCAATTTATGCAGCACAGTGCCAGAATGTGCCCTATAAGAATCCCACATAAGTGGGGGAAATGTATGTTTATGTACACTCATGCTCAGCTGACAGACTGCAAGCGATGACAAATTGAAATTATTTTTGAAATTGATTTCAACCCTTCATTATGCTCACATTTAAAACTTTGCTTTTTAGAAAGATATTTATAACAGGCATTTTAGTCATCTAATTAAAATGTGATTCAGAACTCATGAGCCTGAGAGCCCAACTGTATGTCCAAAGGGAAAGACATGGATACTAGCACATGGCTCAGGGCAGCTAAATAGTTGTGTAGAATCAGACAGTGTAAATAACTACCTTTGCCTTCATCAGTTTAAGATAACCTAAAGCCATGTTCCAGTTCAGGTTGCTCACCTTAACATAAATGCCTTTGATATAGCAAGGAAGTTGAAGCAGAGCAAAGCCGTAGTGGACGTAGCGAGAATCACACTGCTGCCACATGCAGTCAGCAGCTCAACTGGAGCTTCAGCCCACACTTCTGCTCCTTGCTGGCTTGGGATAGGCTTAAGTATGCACTTTAGCCCTGCTCAATGGGGCCTGAAGAAACAGATTTCAGCTGTTACAACAATGCTTTTGTCTCTGGCACACATCCATGCAAGGGACTCCAGCTTCTCCAACTTCCTGAGCATTGTTAGTTTCCTGGAAAATCTGGAAGCATAACAACATTCTTCCCAATTCCTCTGCCAACCTATGCTGCAGGGCAAAGGGTTCAAGTGGTTTCATTCACTTTTATCTGAGTTTCTCTTTTATTTCCGAAAAGGTGTAAAGAAATATCTAGGAATTCTAGATAACAACATTTCATTTCTTGTCCACTGTCCCATGGCAAAAGTCAGTATTGTAAAAGATTTGCCTCACACTCTGACTTCAGTTGCTATTTCTTCAGTCATTAAACTAATTTTGTGTTCTTCTTAATGTTCTTCTTCTGTTTTCCAGCTAGTACGACTTTGGGGCAACTCTAGGGGCTCTTCAGAATGCAATGCTGCTGTCATAGCAGTGCAACACTGGCTTGTGCTGGTGTAGTCAGGGGGCCTGGAGGTGTTCAAAAAGGCACTGAGACTTCGACACTGCTTGCAGCGGCTGTGTCCCCTTATCTCCCACCCTCATCATTCTCCTGTTTTATCCCAGCATAAGGCTCAGGAGAAGAAACAACTGACTAAACAGAATTATCTCAGGAGGAGAGCAGCCTTCAAGGTCAGCACAGGTAGCAAGGTCAGCTTCAAGGCACAAAAAAACTTGCTTTTTCTCTGTATCAACAACACAACTGTTTCAGTTTCACATCTCACTGGCAAAATCAGGAGCAGAACAACTTGAGGCTGCCTCAGCTTTCTGAATGCTTGAGCATGTGTTCTCCCTCTGCTCCCAGGTGGCTAAAAAGCACAATCACTGTCTTTTGTTGACAATGTTTTGCTTTCTGAAAGATTGAATTCTACATCCTGGCTTTCAAAAACCCAGTTCACAGTGTTCTGTCTTTGCCTGCTCTAGTGCATATAGAGGCAGTAGCAAAATGCCAGCTGGGAGTCAGTGTAGTGTGACTGCTGCAGTTTTGACACTCAGCCATGCAGAAGGCTTTGGTCCATACAGGAAATAGTTTTCTAACTCCTCCACATACACTTTTCTCTTGGAAATTCTTTGCAGGTTTTTTTTCCCCTCACCTGAATCTTTACAAATAAATCACCAACACAAATCCGACTCTCCTAATGAATCTTTTAAACAGCCCAGCTAGAAACCATTTCATATTCAAGAGAAGATGAGGGGAGAAGAGCTAAAATCTAAAGCCCCATTGACAGGCTTTTAGAAAAGCATGTCATGCTACAATGTCACCTTGCCTTTGCTCTTGAGGCTGACACTTCTGAGAAAAATGCGTAACGAACACAACGATAATGCATAGCATATGTGCCTTGAGGGTGTGCTAAATTTTATTTACCCTTACTTTTTTTTTTACCTTTTTTTTTATGCCCCTCTAACTCTGTGCTTAAAATCTGCACCACATCTTAGGACAAACTGTAACCTAGGTGTAGCTTGGAAGCTCCCACTAATACCTGCTAGGCAAGAAAGAGCCTGAAGAACTGTTCATTACTATCAGATTACAGTACAGAAATAAACAGGGACCAAAAAGTGCCCACCAAATGCTGCTTTGAGCAATGAGGCATAAGGTGTTTCCACCATCGTGGGCTGGTCAAGATAGTGAAATCTGACCACATCATGAATTGTGAATCTTGGAAGTATATGGTCCACCACAACTCTCAGCAGTCTCAGAAAATAAGAAAGTTACCCTAAAAAGAGAACTGACATTGCAACTGACATTTCAAGAATCCCGTGTGACACTGTTTTGTAAATTTGGGGTTCAGTATGAAATTATTTCATTTTGACTACACAACCTGATTATCCAACAGATATGTAACATAAAATTATATAATAATGATGTTCTTCATATCCTTTAATAAAATCCAAAACAATGAGTGCTTACTAATGTAGTGAAGCAGGTTGTTTGATACTACTGGAAAATCTACCTAATATCAATAACCAAGCACAGTCAGATATTTCTTTTCAACCTGCTCAAGTTCTTTCAAAATTCAAAGGCTCCTGTGAAATTTTTTTATTTGAAAAAAGGACGAACTGCTGCAGGGGAAATATCTCCTTCCTTAGTCAAACAGGGAAAATACACATAGTAGCAGAAGTGCTTATAGTCTCTGCTAGCTACAAATATTTTTGTGTATATACAAGTCTTATTCCTGTACAAATCCATAACTTGCTGGTCTTGGCTTCAGTCCCTTCACTTTCAACCTTAGTCTTTTCCACACTCTCCTTTCTCAAAGTTTCCTGGAAACTCAAAGGAGATTTAAACAAGAAAAATAAACTCCTATTAGTCTTTGAGAAACACAGCTACTTTTTCAAAAACAATCTCAACATGGAAAGCAGGCTGAACAATCAGATTCTGATTTTGTTTAGACAACTTACATTCTGCAAGTCATGAATATTCTGCTCCAAGTTACCTCCATCACAGGAGAGAAAAGCAGTAGCAGAATTTAAGCATGATTCAAAAATGACCAATACTAGATGGATGAGAAGATGGACCATTGGGTTCAAAAGAGCATAGCAGTCAGTACAATTAGCAGCTGTTGTGAATGATAACACCAGGGCTGGCACTGTTAAACATCTTCCTCAGCCACCTGGACAGAGGGATGGAGTGCACTCTCAGTAAACACACGGGTCAAACCAATAGAGCCAGCATGTGAAAGGCCACAGCTTTCCTCCACGGTTAGTGAAGCCATTGTGTCCAGTTTTACATCTTCCAGGACAAGTGAGATACAAAAAATGGAGTGAGCTGAGCAGAGGGCTGCAAAGATGAGTGGGGCTGGAGCCCCTGCCAGCTAAGTGAGGCTGCAAGAACTGAGCCTGTCCAGCCTGGAAGAGAGATGGTTTCACTGCAAACCTCACAGGGACTTTGGAGGACTACAGCAAAGATCCACTCTGGGTCCTTCCAGAGGTGCACATTAAGGAAATGACAGGCAACAGACACAAGTTTCAGCAAGGGAATTTCTGCTTGGTTGGATGGATGGAAAAAAAATTCCACTGCGAACACAGTTAAGCAATGAAAAAAAATCTAGTTTCTATAGAGATACTCAAGTTTAACTAAAGGCTCAGAACAACTTGTGATTTTGAATCTGGCCATTTTCAGAGCAGGGGCTAGGACCAGAAGTCCTTTTCAACCTAAATTGATTTGTGATTCTGTGGCTTTCTCAGTCTGTAAAATAAGACTAATTTCTACTTTTGAATGCTTTATATGAACTTGTAAGGAAAAGAAAGTGAATGCCTTAAAATGTAACCTTTTAATTAATACACTCAGGTAAAATGAAGTTATTTATGATTTAATGTAGAAGTACTACACAAGACTTTAATCATGCAAATGACAACTGTCACTTCCCTTCTCTACAGGTTCATAAGCTGCACTCATCAACATAATAGCTGATCAACTTCTCCTAGAGCTCTAAGCAGCATGACTAACATCTGGCATGTAGCTTGTCTCATGGTTACTGGCATTCTCTTCTATCTGTTTAGATCTTGACTTCTTTTGTTAGGGACATTCACATAAACAGGATGTTTCTCTTTCTGCCTGCGCTGATATCATATTGATGCAAGTTCTCCTGCAATAGCCATTTTTGGCAAGGTAACATTAAAGGCTGTGATTACCAGCAAACAAAATCAAACCTGCATTCAAAATGACAAAATAAAATGGAATCTTGTCCAGATCCTGTTAGAAAAACTGCTCTCTGTCTCCACTTTATCTGATAGCAGCAAATGTAATTTGCACAGCTGTTCTTCAGGGACTTACACAAAGGCTTCAGGCTCTGGGAACACCTAACCTTTGTTTCTTTCTGGGCTGATTCTATCTCATTTTTATAAGGTCATAAATCAAGGGAAGAGAAAGAGAAAATATATTTGGGCTTTTGAATGCAAAATGAATAGGAAAAAAAAGCTGTAATTTAAAGCAAAGTCCTCCCCCCTCCCTTTTTCTTCCCAAGTACAAGCTCCCCGCTGTACAAATCAAAAGTATACACTGAGACAGTGCCTAAATCTTTTATGAAATTGGCCCTTCACTTGCTCTTCAATGGAGCTTGCTGTGCATTAAAATTTCTTTTAATCGCAGAAGGAAATAATTCTGCAACTAGGGCACAGTGCTTCCTGCTGCACCTGGTATTTGGGCTGGTTATGGGTTGGATAAACTATAAAAGGGAAGGAGAATTGATTTTAGTGCCTTTTTGTTGTCTTGTCATGGACCACTAAGACCTGAGGGCCACTCCAGTCCTGTAAGGGTAGAAAACGTGTTGGTTTTGAGACCCATAATGCTCCCATACACAATCCCTACATGCCCACACTGTGCTGCCCCACCTGCAACGTCCCCCATCCTGCAGCAGGCGTGTGGTAGCATGGGGATAGTTAAGCAACCCAAACCTCAAGCCAAGGTGGGAAGTAAGCCAGAAAGGGTGGCCAAGATCAACATCTCTGGGTTGCCCAGGGACACAGCTGCCTGCCAGTATTCTCCCACAGGCAACATATGAAATTCCCCATGGGAAGGGATGTTTTTCTCAGATCAATGCCTCCTGGTGGTCCCTTAGCTATCCAATGTACTCATCTCATGGATTAAGGACACACCGGGATTTTGACATGAGATAGGCATGCACCAATGTGCCCAGCTGTGAGGAACTGGATTCTCTGATGCCAGGCATGTTCTTTTCTCACTCAGCTCTCTTGCTTCTCTTCAGTCACTTTGTTGTCTGCATAGAAGTTCCCCCCACTAATCACAGGGGGATGTATGAATTCTACCTGGTTTTCCCCAAATCCTCCCTATCGCACAATATCCTCTATAACCTATGAGGCATCTCTGCAGTTCCTTCACTCTTGTGAAGACATCTGAGGGTTGAAATAATTTCTTCATTCTTAAGTTACTGGCATTCATAGAGCCCAGGAAAGACTGACTCAGATCAGTGCAGTCTACAAGGGAGTGCACTCACAAATGTACTAGCACCAGCCTTCAAAGAAACCCCCTTAAGCCCAAAAACAACAAAAAAAGGGGTCTTCAAAGGATGAATCTATCCCCTCTACAACATAAAGTCCCATGGTTGCTGCACAAAATAGTAACAGAAAAATCTGCCCAAAAAAAGATTCAAGGAAGACACTGAAGTAGACTCAGCTGAATTCCCTAGGAAGAACAGATTCCTCCAACATGGAAGGGATTTTTTTAGGTATGTTCAATAATACAAAAGCTGCACAATCATCATCCAAATACTTGTTTTTATCTCTGTGCAGGCAAGTCTGGCTCTGTTCAGTCACATCTTGCTTTACTATAACTTCCAGTGTGGAATCCTTCCCTACGTGTTTTTGAGTTACCCATGTTACCTCTCATGCACCCTTCCTTGTATTGTTTAGGTATAAACTTCACTTACAGACCGATGGGGAGAGCAGGGAAAAGCCCCAATTTCCTTATACTTTAACCAAGGAGTATGTTTTAGTGTCTGTCATAGTTCTATTTTTACCTGGCATCAGATACGAGATATAACTTGTGCTTAGAATAATTTTTCATCATTGAAGCTGCCAGTGAGTTTATTAAAACTGAAAAGGCAATACCCTGTATTCTTTTATGTATGCTGTTTTCGCCAGTTCCTTTTGTCTGAACCAGACATAATTGAATCTAAACAGCTTTTTAAAGACAAATTTAAGGAAAATATGCACTAGAAGTCCGGGATGGTGGAGTTTTTTGTTGTTGGGTTTTTTTGTTGTTGTTCTTGTTTTTAGGTGGCGTTTTTTTGAGAATTTGATGCTCTCTATGATAAAGCATGTCCAACATAATGCTGCAGTATGCCCACATTTCCTCCTGGACTGTTTTTGTACATTCTGCTTCGTATTTTCTTTCAGCTTGTTTCCCTGTGTTCAGAAGCAATTGGTAGCATGTATCCATACTGAATTTTTTTGTGAAGACTTGTACTGAAGCACAGAGTTAAGATCAAGGTTCATTCACACTTCTGAGGTGCCACCAATAATTTTAGGAGAAGTTTGCAGTGTGAGAAAAGATGCTTTATCTCTTTTTCTCAGCCTGTGTTTATTTGGAATATTAGAATAAGACATGAGAAAAGCTGTAAGAAATGTCATGAACATCTTGAATTGCAATTTGATCTTGTCTGCATAGTTTGTGCCCAGCCACTGGATTCTGTGAGAATTAACAACAAATATCTGCCACATAAGGCTAGGAAGCTACATGCCATAGCTGCTCCCTGCAGTCATCCCTCCATTCTCATCTTCTAATGCTAATTAACCCCAAGCTCTGACTGCACAGCTGAATAATGACCATCATATATACAGGCAGATAGATTGATAACCTCCCCCCCCATGTCTTTTGATTTCCATATCTACCAGAGTAAGGATTCACTATCTGGGATGGCCTTTCCTACAGTTTTGTTCAGTAAAACAAAACATCTTTAATTCTGTACCAGCTTCAAAAGACAGCAAAAAGATATCTTTTCATACAGTGACTGGCAGACAGCCATTACCTAGTATTTTTTTTACAGTAGTTTATCAATTCTGCACCAATACCACTGTCTCTTTAATACTAGCAGACTTCAGTTTGCACAGTGGGCTATTTTTAATTTTTTTTTGCAGAAATCTTATTCCATTTTCTCTGCAATCATTGTCTATTTTCATTTTCACACAATTGCTGCTTTATTAAGCAAAGTATTTACAAAGTTCCTCCCAAAACCTTTATCCTGAGTGCTTTTCAAGAATTAAATGGTAACAGAACATTTTCTCTCCCATCACTAGAATGTTAATTAGCAGGCAGTTTTTCTCCTTTTTTTTTTCAATCTTCTCTCCTCAAATCTGTTATGTGTTAGTTAAGACACCATACTGATGTGGGTGGCAGAAGAACCAGAATAGAATAAAGAAATATTAAACCAGCACATTGCCTGTCCTAGTGAAGGGACGCACAAGAAAATGTTATGGTGGGAAAGTCTTGTGAAAGAGGAAGCCAAGAAATGAAAGACAGTTTTTATAGTTTACTTTGGACTGTCTTAGAAATATCTGCTCCTGTTTATACTCTGCAGACCCAACTGCATAATTTCACATGGCACAGCCTCACATTAGAAGGCAACAACAGCAGAATGAAGCCAACACTGATGCTGTGTCAAGTCAACCATGGGACAAGGTTCACACATTCAAAATTATTGCTTCATTACACATAGGCAACTGAATACTGCAGCACTGGCAGTCACAGACTTTTGCCAATGCTGTAATTGGTTGCTCAGCTTTAATTATAGGCAGACATGGCAGGAGCGTGCATGAAAATGAAGTCTTTGCTGCAGAGGTGCTTGGAGAGCGAGTGTTCCAGCAGCAATCACCAGCAAGTGGCAGCCACCACCAGAAAGATCCCAGCTTTCCAAAGACACTGAAGCCAAGAAGCCAGTAGGATACCTGGCAATGAGAAGATAGGCACAGAGAAACACAGGCTTCTCCTCCACAGAACTCATTCCTAGTGAATAGTCAAGCATCACTCTGGGAGGAAGGCATTGGAGAGGGAGAGGAGGTAGCTCAAACCTGAAGCTCCAGAGCCAAACCGCTACCTTGGTGTCACCACTTGGTACATGCTGCCATGTACTGGCTTGCACAGCAGCCTCCTCACTTTGTATCCATGGCTTTTACCATCTCCCTCTTCAGACTAAAGAGCCACCATAGTGTTTGGTGTTTACTACAGCTCCTGACAAACTGAATCCTGGCAAAATTGAGCACAAGTCCTCTGAAAAAGTAGAAATTTACCCAGTGAGAAAATTTTCTGGCCACCTCTGTGGCATCCTGCAGACTCTGCTGGAGGGATAGGGAGATCCACAGCATCACAGAGCAGCTTGTCACAGTAGTGTGAGTTCAGGTAATGCCTAAAGGAACTCTATGGAGAGTCAGTGAATTCAGGGAATTCCAGTGAGAGTCAGTGATAATCAGTGAATTTATTTTGTAGAGGTATACTGCAATAGGCATGTGCACCACATACAGTAAACAAAGGGATGGGATTTCTTGGACAGATGTACAGCACTTACATAAAAACCAGCTCCTTCCACCATGGGGTGGAGGTTCCAGATAAAAACCCTGTCTCACCTCAGGCATGTGACTTACTGTCAATCTTGAGCAGGGACTGTTATCCCCAGTGCTGTGTTTCTAAAACAATTTTTCAAGAGCACAGAGTCAACAAACTGCCAAGGCCCACAGTTCATACCATCACAGAACCACTGAAGCTGGAAGTGAACTTGGGAGCCACCCAAGCGGCCTCCTCTAAGGTTACTTATTGCCTCTTCAAGTTGTATCATTTTCCATTTTTCTTTTTTTTTTCTTTTAATTACTTAAAAATACTTTCATTCTAGGCAAGAGGAAATACTTTTTTCCTCCTGATTTGTTGAGATGGTTTCAATAGACCTGACAAGTGTCAACCAGTCAGGAGGAAATTCCAGCAGCAGTTACATAAAGCCCTGAAAACAGGCATGTTTAGAGAGGGAATTCTGATGCTGAGCCATGACTGTGTCAGTACAGGTATTGGTAAACTTAAAAGAGACAGCACTACATTAGTAACCCTCATCTGAATGACCCCAGGTCAGTTCTGGTTGGATGAGATGTACATTTTATTATCTTCACATCAAAGAAAAGGGAGAAATTATTACACCTACATCCTCCACTTTAATTTTTAAACCAATTCATCCATTGGGGTTGTCTCTAATGAAAATGCTACTTCCAAAAAAGTCTATTCCAAAAATATAGATATATTATGGCAGGCAGAGCAATCCCTTCCTCCTGTTGAGCAGCAACAGATCATTCAAGACAGCAGCCTGGGCTGTGCTGAAGGCAGATAAAATTACAGTCAGTTCCCAAAATAAATGTCAAAAGTAGGCTCCTCTTCTCTCTGCATCATGGGAACCAATCCATGATTGTTACACTTGTTAGACAGCTCTTTCCCCACCTTCCCAGGCCTAAGAAGGAGACCTTGCCTTCAGAACCTTTCTTAGTCCTGTTCACACATTTCCTGGTCCCCCACACAAGCTGCTTTTGTCTCAAGAATTTAGTCCTTGGTGGGGGAGGGGGAAGCCCACAACATGGCATCATTAGTTTACATAGAAGTATAGGACAAAATTGGTATATGACTGCTTCTTTTCTTCCAGACACACATGCTGAGGAGAAACTCAGCTCTACATGAGTAAGGAGATTTTACCCCATCAGCATAAGAGCACAGAGCTGGTGCAGTAGAGATTCCCACCTTTAGCAGATGGCAGAAAAGCCCCATGCACTGACCCACAACGGCAATAAACAGAGAAGCTCTGATCCTTCATTGCTCACAACTTGTGTTGCACTGTCCTCAGACCTCACAAGACCATCCCCTCTGCCCACCAGAGCACTGCAGCAGGGCTCCAGCCATGCCTCCCACACGGTCTGCAGCCTTTTCCTGGGAAATGGGCACACTGAGGCCTCCAGAGGGGTTTGGCAGCACCCAGAGGCTCAGCAGTGCTGAGCCTGCAGGGTGAAGCACCACGAGGGTGATTGAAACCTGGACCTTCCACTGTGGTCTCCTGAGTTAAGAATGCCATGCCCACAGTCAAGCAGCTGGCAAAACACAGGTGTGGATATGGTTGGCCCAAGAGCAGAGCCTGAGAGGGGTGTTTCTGCTTTGCACGGCCCCCAAGCCTTTCTCTAGCACCACTTGGTCTGAGGACAGAGCTGGGAGCACGTTCTGCACTCCCGGTCTCAAGGACACAGACCCTTCAGATGAAAACTCTACTATAGCAGCAGTTTGTTGCCAGGGGAACTGTCCATTTCCTAATGTGTTGCCAAAAAAAAAAATCTCTCTCTCCCCCTCTCCTTTTCTGTGTGTTTAGAGAGTCAGTCTCCTGAGCCTAGCAGACCCCAGGCTTCCTCTCCCAGCTCTCTCCAAAGTGCCAGTAACGAAGCAATCAGGACAGTTCAGCAATCAGTGTCTTGATATAATCCTTCCTCTTTGTCAGTCAGTAGGAAATAAATTACTCACTGGAGCCTGCTACAAAGATACCACCCAGGCACAGAAAACATCCCTAAAAAGGGATGTGAAAGACAAAGACTAATCAAGGATTCTGCAGCTGTCAGAGGTAGGTATTTTCTGTGGGAAAGAAAATACCTCATTTTCTTAAGTATTTCCCAAGTGATTTTACCTTCATGCAAATTGTAAGCATAGAGACTGGAGCCCAAGAGATCTCTAGAGGTTCTGTGAATTTTCAAGATCATTAAGCCTAAGATTAAATGAAATTGGAAGCAAAATATAAGATTTCTGATGTCCAATATATCTATTCTGATGTCCAATATATCTATTCTTACCTAACATTACATGAGGTGAAGGAGAGGTATAAGTGGTGAGGAGAAAGGCCATCAAAAATTTCATCTTTTGATACAATCTAAATGGCAAAGCTGCAGTGAAAATCAAAAGACTGAAGCAGCAGTCACAGAAGCCCTTTTTGATATGTTTAGCTTAGGAAAGGATTCTCATGCTCCAAATATTTTTGTAAGTACCTGGCTGAAGAATGAACACATTGCAACACTACTTTTAACTTTGCCACCCCCTAAAAGAGGATGAAGCACCAGCTGATGCTCCACCTAACCACTCAGTGTCCAGATCAATGTTTGGGAATGCACAGATTTTTTTGTTGTGATGTTTGAGGACAAACTTTACCAATTTCTTTCTTTAGAGATACCTATTTGACATGTGCATATTCTCATATTAATTCTGGTTTGGTAGTTTAAGAAATCTATCAGCAAACTGCTCTGTTCAAAGCAAGCTGCCTATTGATGAGCATTTCAGTAATATGCATTGATTTCAAAAAGGTAATAAATGTATTTTTACTCCAACGTTTAGCTGCTTAACTCTGCAATTTATCTTATCACTCCTCTGCAAAAGCTGATGAGACTGACAGCTCATTTTTTTCATTTTCTTCATGATGATAGAATTAGAATTCATCACCTTGAGAAGACACAGGGATATTCAAGTTGTGGGAACTGTATGTTTAAGGTTATAATTTTCCTTTGAAGCACCATGTCCAAAGACTTCAAAAGAATTTTCCTCTGCAGTAAGGAAGGGATGAAGGAAGACTGGGAAAAAAAATAGCTGTAACCTTGCAAGACATGTTGGTTGATCTCACAGTATAAAGAATACCTTGGAAGCTGTACCTGAATTTATTTTAGTGTTTACCAGAGCCAAACTCTGTTGCAACCAAAGATTTAGTAACTGCATTTGCAAATGACTGCTGAGTCTTGCAATACAGACTGTATTTCTTCATCATGCTTTTGTTGTCATACCTTTTTTCATGCCATGTGTTAAAGGAAAACAAATTGAGGTAATAAAAATGTAGTTGATAAATCCTTATGCTCCCTGGGGTCTCTGCTCTTATTCCCATCACAGGACTAATGTACAAGCAGGACAGACAAAAACAAGTCTCTAATTAGCTAAGCTAATTAGTTCAAACATAGGACCCAAACCTTTTTCACTGCTGTAGGAGAGAAAACAAGGTAGCTTCAGTTCCGACTCTTAGTTTCCCCAGTTAAAACTGAACTCTTCTCCAGGTATTTACGCACCTGAAAGCCTGCCAATATTCACATGCCCTGGGAGGTTAACACAATCAAGGAACATGGGGCTTCCATGGGTATAAAAGAGTCAGCAAATATCCAAAGGGATGCACTCCTTCACAATTAAAGCACATGCACATCTCTGTAGCTCGCCTATTAATTGTTTTAATTCATTTGAAAGTAGAAAACATAATTTTGATACTATTTTTGTCCAAAAAAAAGCTTTATTTTTTGCCTACATCAAAGGAAATTGGAATTTCTTAAAAGTTGAATTTTATAAGGCTAGCTTTCATCCATTACTTAGGCAGTTAAAAAGAAAAAAAAAAGGACACACAGTATCTAGATACTCTGGAAGTTGTCTTATCTCCAGTAGTGTCTGTGTGATACAAACTTTTTTATAGCAGTCCTTCCCCAGTGTTCACCTTCCAGTGAAATACAGCAGGGCAGACTCTTGACCAAGACTCGGTCACCTGAACACACACCAAAGGGACTCCCAGGAAGGGTAAAAGCTTGAAGGATGGTTCATCAGTGAAGGAAAATTAGGGTCTGCTTGCCCAGAACAAATATGGAGGCAGCCTGGATGAAGAGGTAGGACCCATTGCAATTTATTGATTTTTTTTGTTTTAATGCAAGGCCATGATATAGAGGTGATGGATTTCATGTCCAACAAAGACCACAGAAATGGTGGAGGGTCTAGAGCACAGATCTCATGAGGAATAACTGATGAAGCTGGGATTGTTTAGTTTGGAGCAAAGGTGGCCCAGGGAGACCTCAGGGACGCTCTCTACCCTAAAGGAGGTTGTGCTGGGGTGGGGGTTGGACTCTTCTCCCAGGGAACAAGTAACAGGACAAGAGGAAATCACCTCAAGTTTTGCTGCAGGAGGTTTATATGCAATACCAGGAAAACCTCCTTTCATGGAAATGTCTGTCAAGCATTGGAACAGCCTGCCCAGGGGAAGTGGTGGAGTCCCCATTCCCTGGAGGTATTTAAGAAACCTGTAGATGTGGCACTTAGTGACATGGGTTAGTGGTGGACTTGGCTGTGTTGAGGTAATGGTTAGAGCCAATAATCTTAGAGTTTTTTTTCCAACCTAAACTATTGTTTGATTCTATATCCAAAATTACTGCCAAAGGAGAGACTCTGAGCTGTACTGGGGCAGAACACCAGCAGGTGCAAATTCTGTCACACACAGGGACAGGCAGCAAAGGTGGCCAGTGCTGGGATGAAAGAGTGGGGCCAGAGCCTGGGAGGGACATACATTCATTGCACAGTTCCAGGTGTCCCACTGCCAAGGGAAGGCTGCACTGGGAGACTGGGGACTGGGCAAGACAGGGTGGGGGTTGAACAGGAACAGGAAGCATCAGACAGAAGATTGCTTGGTTGGTTGGAAATACTGATGATGCTGTCAAAAAGGCCGAGGAAGGGAATTTCCTAGAGCAGCTGAGCTTGTCCCCAATGGTTTCATCTCCTTTGTGCTCTCTGCTGTAGTTGGGTGAGGTCATTCCTCCTTCCTCTTCCCTTTTGTGGTGAAGAGACATCTTTGGCTCCAAACCGGACAAGGGCAGAGCAGACTGGGATTATTTCCTTCCCAGGGCAGGTCAGGTCTCCATCACTGAGTGTAACACTGGGGCCAGCTTAAGGCTTTTCAACACAGAGCTGATGAAGGACCCACAGCCTCCTGTGGACAAGGGGCTGCTGTGTTCCTGTTAAGCAGTTCAGGCCAGTACACACGAAAAAGCCAGCTTAGTGTTTCCTCTTGTTCCCGGGGTTTCTTTTTAAATATTCATTTGGAAATCCCATATTCCTTAACAGATACACTCCACACTCAATAAATATACCTTTACAAGAAGGTCAGTGGTAGCCTGGCTAGCTGGGAGATGTGACTGTCAGTCCAACAGAAAAGGGGTTGGTGATTCCACGCCAGCTTTATCCTCAGCCTGACAAAACCTGCTCCTTGTATCTAGAATAAACCCAGTATCATTTTGGCTCCCTTGTCAGGATCTGCACATGTTTTCTTCAAGCTGTGCTCATACTACAGAGCAGCCACACAACCCCATGTTCATCTTTGCCTTTTGGTGGTGTTTGCAAGGCAATTTGGTGGTCATGGACTAGGCTGTTCTCAGAGGAAATTTAATCAGGTGCTGTGATTCAGGTGTGCAAAGAGAAAAATGCACTTTAAACTTTTCTGGGAATGCAAAAGCTCAAATGAATGACTGGGGGCATTCACCTGAAGAATCAGACTAGCCCTGCTTTGGAGTAAAGGGGTTAAAGCAAATTGCTTACAGTGGAGGTGCAGGGGCTCCAGCATGGGCATCTTTAGCCCTTGGATTCATTCCTGTCATACACAACCCAAACTGGACATTCAGACAAGAGGGAGATGGACAGAAATCCCTTTTTCTACTTTTTTCTGCTTTGAGTTATAGCCTTGAGAACAGAGAAAGGACTGTTTGGAGAACCTGATAGCGGTGGAAGAGCTCAGGGGCAGTACATATGATGCAGATAAGCAGAAATTTCTGATATATGGGACTGTTAACCAGCCACCTTTATTCAGTACAAATTCAGCATAAAGTAAGAAAAAGGAGGAGAGTTTAGGGAGAGAAATCAGGAAAAAGTAGTGTTAAGGCACTTGTAACAAACACGAAAAACCACCATATAAAAATATAACAATTGAAGCCAAAACAAAACTGTGTGCCTGACAATACATTTGATATACTAGAATTCATGATATGAGAGTTTAGGAGAAATAAGGATAAGCTATTATTAGAAAATACACAGAGTATGCAGTGCCACTCATATCCAGAAATGTATTTTAATCAATCTTCCCCATATTGCACATTTATAAAGCTTTTAAAAAGCTTAGCAGCTCAGTGGTCCTCAGTGACCATGAATCAGGAGGTGTGTCAGTGGCACTGCAGCCTCACAAGCCAAACCTCAGCTGTTCAATGAGCGGAATCCCAACCGGCCCGATGCGCAATTTCACTCGTCTGGTGGAAGCCTCTAATCTGTCTTGTTCCCAGGTTATTTGAAGGCAACAGCTGATAACCACAGCTCTGCATGCACAGATAAAAATGTGACTCTGAGCAATCTGCAGAAACGGATGAACCGCTCTTCCTGCTGTGCGCGGTGCAACTGACCCTCGGCCGGCTGCGAAACCAGTGCCTGGAGCAGGATGTGAAGCTGGCCCAGGGGTCAGACAGATGCCAGTGGGCACCCACCATGGGCTGCAGCCCTTCCCCCACACACACCGAGCTGCATCGTCCTTGCCAGGGCTAAGGGCTGTTCAGGCAATCAGCAGGGCAATGAGGCTGCTGAGCCGCAAAACACAGGAGGCAGCCTCAGGGAGCTGTTCTCACTGTCAGACAGGGGATCTTTGGTGGAGAAAGGAATGAGCCTCACAGGCCTAGGCAGTGTCCAGGAAGGACAAATGATTAACGGGGAGCCAAAGCTCATCTAAATCCAGCTGTATTTCAAATCTTCAAGCCACTATGCTAAAATATGCAACACGCTGCAGCAAAGCGAGCCTAAGACAAGAGACATGATATCTTTGCCTAACACTGATGGTTTTCATGGCTACCTTTTTCTTTCTCCCATTTCTGTGAGAACTTGTGGACTTTTAAACACCATTTAAATGACATTTCAAGCACTAGGAAACTGCATCATGGTACCTAACACAATGCAAGATTCTCCAGCCCATTGCTACACAAAATCCCTACGGCACTGTAGGAGAAAAAACAGAGTAATCAATAAAATACTATTGTGTGTGGCACTTAAACCAAAAGACATGCTCTTCAGAGAACAGTGCTTAGAGAATAGACTTCTGTGAGCATGCTGGTGCTCAGACCTCATTAAATAAAAGCACTACCAGGTTAATTAGTTAATGTCTTGTAAGCACATTGAAGAAATATGATATTGGGTATATCAGTGTGAGCTGTCATTTATTTCAGAGGTAGTGGGGTATATTCTGTATTTGACTGTGCCAGTACTGTCCCCTTTGGCTTTAATTGTGGGATATGAATAACGACAGGGTATCAGATCAGGACAGACTCTGGCCTTTATAAATGCTGCTTTTAGCATCAGCCATCTCCTCCTGACTTTAAATTTTACCCCAAAGCAGTGAAAACAGTTTTCTTATACAAACAAGAGGTATATTACACCTGCAGAAAGCAGCTCTCCCTTGCCTGCAATTCCACTCAAGCCACAGAACAGTACCATCTACTCAGAGGTAAGCAAGCTCAGGCAACTCTGAGACACACAAAACATGAGAAGTACTAGAGAACAGTGGTATGGACAACAGGGGAGTTATTACACTATGACAGATGCATACCCAGACTACACTGGCTCCCAAGAGCTCTGCAGAAAAAATCAGAGCAAGACACATCTGTGCCAATGTCAAAAGGTAAGATAGATAAACACCCTAAAATGCAACTCATGCAGTCCTGTAAGTGTGCTTGAGAGGATTGTGTTGAGGCAGGAAAATACTGGCTAGAAAGCTATCAATAAAACAACCCTCCTAGGAAAATATCTCCTCTAGTCCTCCTTAGTATTTATACCCTCCTTTAAGTTGGCCTTCACACGTCCCTTAGACTAAAAGCTGAGTGTAAAGTCTTCCAGTATACCTATAAAGCAAGATGTCTAGAGTCCAGAACAAGTGAGGTATCCCTAGAAGGATGATGGGGTTTGTGTTTGCCCTCCAGAGAGAGGATGTGAGGGTGGGAACAGACACACACCTCCTTCCAGAAAAATATTGTAGCAGCAGCTGTGGCCCCTGGCCACACACTTATGTGTCTGTGCTGTGGTGAGACCAGCAATTCAACCAGAAGGACGCCACCTAAACCATCCATTTAACACCTGCACACAGCCAACATTTGGAAAGCTCAGCTCCCCAAGGTTCAGAAAATGCATGGCAAGCATCTTTCTGTGCATGAAGCCAGTAAAGACCTCAGTTCTTTGGAGATAACACAAACAATTATATATACATATAATTACATATGTATTATCTCATCAATATTATAGAAGATACCTTTATATGCTGCAGTCTATGTCAACCATTTACTACTCAGAGCTTAACTGTATTTACAGTTCATAATTAATATTAAATTAATTATGTGTATGTTGCTGATTTTGAATTTTATTCTTCAATAAGACCAAGAAAAGGCAATATGATATCAAAGAAAGAACAATTTATCTCAAGGTAGACCATTATTATTACTACAGAATAAAAGATGGTCTGTGTATGGAGCTAAATATGAATATCCCAGAATTAATAACCTTGAAGGATGTGCCTGCATGTAAATACACCTTTCTGCCCATTCAACTGCACAATCACTCTGCAAAACCTCAGAGAAAGCAATTTTAAGTTTTTTAACAAATGCAAAGAGTGAAACAAATCAGGTAGCTCCAAAAGGCCAAACTATGAAAAATAGATTTCATTACTGAAGCAAAAGGCAAGACCATTTGGGAAATTGGAAGCATGGATTATTACCCCCAAAGACTCAAAGTTTCTTTTACTACATTGACTTTTCCCATCCATTATTCATCAGATATGCCAAATTAGACAATCTTCATGTGAAATCACTCCTCAGCAATCCAATGCTGTGCCAGTCAGGGGCCAGACCAGCCCCACTTCTACCTTTCTTGGACAGGAGCAGTTATCCCATGTGAGCAGCTCTGGACCACATTAGGTCTTCTGCCTGCAGGAGCAGCAAAGAGTTTTGCTTCTCCTCAAAACATGACCTGCACAATTTCAGGCCCCAACACCTCCCTACCATCCCAAATAACTCCTTGTAGGATTTTATCCTAGGCTTCTTTGTATTCTTACACCACTAAGAATTTTGCAGGAAGTCAAGGAAGATAGGAGCAAATAAAGGTAAAAGACAGATTAGATGGCACCAAGAATACTCTTCTGTCAGACAAAAGTACATCCTGCCACAGTGCCTTCTACGTGCCCCTTTATCTTTACTCTTCTTCTATGGCATTTGGTATTGCTTGCTCCATATTTCTGTTGGTTCCTGCACCCCCTGCTCCCCTCTCCCCAGCATCTATCATTATTTTCCTCCCTGCAAAAGATTTGCAATTTCACATCTTAATTATCAGTCTCTCCTTTTCTTCCAGAGTAATTTTTAAAGGCTGTCCTGGGAGGCTGGGAAGAACCAAGAGTACCTCTCTGTGTGCAACACTTCTCCACCCTCAGGACAAGAAGGAACATAGTGACCTTCTCTGCAGTCAGAGGGTAAAGGGTCATAGAGAGCACAGCCTTGGGGCCATGCAAGGTCCCAGTTCTGAGGGGAGTAGCAGTGATCAGGGACTGAAGCTCCTGGTGAACCCACCCCAGCATCCCAGCAAATCCCATGTTCTGCAACATCACTTCACAGCCCAGTGCCATGGATGGTGCCAGCCTGGGAAATAAATATGAGCAGGATGCACATAAACCAGCCCATTTCTTTGCCAGTGCTATTTCAGAACCGGCCTTTCCCAGATAATTATAGCTTGCTTTACCGGTTGGTCCCTAGAGCAAGGGGAAATTCTGTTTTTACTCTTAACGTTGTTATACAATATTGTGATGAGCTGAGTACACACAGCCAGAGGGAAAATGAGGCTTAGCAAGTACTACTTCTTGGCAACCAATTTTTAAACAGATGTTCAGCTGTCGTAAGAGGCATTGTGGTGGCAGGCTGGGCCCTAGTACAATGTGCAGCCAAGGATGTAGTGACAATTGCACAGGATTAATTAAACTTCCTGAATGACCTCACTTCAAGGCTCTGCAGAGACCAGATAAGAATCGCACAGCTTTGCCAGGAGCCTTAAAAGGGAAAGGAAAGGGAGGGAAAAGGACTTCCCGTAGACGTGGACTTCTTTCTCCGAATTGTGGAGCAGCACCTGTGGGTCTGGCAGGGAGGGGGGCAATGGGGCTGCTCTCACTCAGTTTGAGCCTAGAGAGATGAATGGCAAAGCAGACAGCCACAGGCAGCCCTGGAGCCTCACAGCAGTGTGCAGAGCCAGTTACCTCTCCAGATTCCTTGCAGTCCTGTTAACCTCATCCCTTTTTTTTTGTTCCACTTACACCGCACTTCCCTTCCATTCCAGGATCCCAGGGCATGAAAAGACCCACCAACAAAAAGTTGGGGGTACCTATGTTGCAAATAATTTTCTAACTCACTCCCTTGATCACCCACACCTCAAACACACCAGAGGCTGGCACAGTCCAGTTGTTTTCCCGCAGAAAAAGCATGAAAGGAACCATTACAAATTTGGCTCCTCCTTCCTCTGTCAATCTTCCAACACTACTCCAGCAGGTTTTGGAACATGAAAACATCCTGTGTACACCTGCTTGCCACTTTTCTGGATGCACAGCCTGTACCTTGTGTTGTACTACTGCTACAGCATCTGCCAGGCTGTGGTGCAGCACCCACACTGAACTGCAATAATACCTGGAAAATAATGGCATCCTTGGTCATGAATGAAACACAGGCACAATAGAACATAACAGAGCCAGGACATGAACTTGGGCACAGCCCAAATTGCTGAACTTCCAACAGGGTTCCTGGTCCAATTGTGTCTTCCAAGACAATGTCCAGGCTTATTTCAGGGAACACCACAATGTGGTAATTAAGATGACCAAGGCTATCTTTTTCTAGGAAAAAGAGCTCACCCATTAGCAGTACAGCATCCCCTTGGAATGACTGGGACATGGCCCATTCTACCAGGCTGATCATGCAAAGTCCAGAGATGTTCCCTCTTGCTGATGTCTGGACAAGGGCCAGTTTACACCTTCACCTGGGAATGAGGGATTGCTCATCAGGGCCACATGGATGTAGTCAAGCCTCTAGCAGCATGGATATAGTCAAAGGTATCCACATGTTTATCTTCCTCTGATTTCAGGCTTAGAACATAGAGTCTGAATTTCACCACAATGCTGGGAGCAGGATTTCATGTCACAATAAATAAACATCATGCTCCCCTGGGATGATTTTGCTCTCCACCAACCCCACATCAGTTTTGATGGCTCTCTTTTCCATAACACCAGCCAACTTACCAAGTAAGGGCACTGGGTGCCTGGCTGCAGGAGCAGTGTGGCCTGCAGCCAAAGCTGGCATGAAGGAGGAGGGATGCTCCTTCCCACAGCAGGCAAATGGATTGTCTTAGACACAAGAAGTGCAACTGGAGAAATGAGATTTGCAGTTCTTAGGGAATAACATGGCTGTGGTTCTTTGCACAAGTAGTGCTTGCTGTGTCCTATGATGCCTGCAAAAAACATGCTGCTATGGAGCTTAGCTTGCACACCTTTCCCATCAGCATCCTGGGATGTGCATCAGGCACCAAATTAAGTTCTTAAGCTCTTCTCGTTCAACCTTGCTGCTGACCTAAAAAGAGGGCTGGCTCACAGAACTTATGGAAAACTGCTCAGAAAGTTACTTACATAATAAAAAATATTCTCCTACAAAAATTGTATTTCTCAAAGTAGGAAATTTCTGTGGCATTTCCTACCCACAATCCTGAACAGGAAATCAGTGCATCAAGAAATAAATCAGAGGAATTGATAATCTCAAGGCTTTTAACATTACACTTACATTTGATGCATTTATATGTTGATCTTACTGCGTTACACACAATAAATAGGGTTTTGAAAAACTACTGGAAAAGGTAAAAGCACAGATGAGTTAAAAAACTTGCTCAAGTCCCACAGCAAATCACTGATAAGAATCAAGAAGAGAACTCATGTGAAACAGCAAAACAGAGCAGAATCCACAGTGATTGGCAAGATGCCTATCAATTTCAAAGCGACCACAGTTTAATCCCTGGAGTCTTGACTTCTAACCTGACCTCCTTGTGGCACAGCAGATTATCAGCTGAGAAACTGCTCTTTTTCAGGCTGATCAGCATGACTGTGCATGTGACATGCATCTTAATAAGCAACTTATGATAAATGTGTTTTTAAGTACTGTTTAACAAAATAGGTCCAGTAGACATGAAAACCATCAAAAATGTGATTTTTCCCCCCCTATATTTATCTGCTTTATGTGATCTGGGCTCCAAGTCCCTGCTATTCATACACATCCCAGAAGTCTAGAAAATTTATCATTTGCTTCAGCCAAACACAGTTTCCTTCCCAAATACAGAATCTAGCCCACGAAATTCAGAATAGCACATTCAAATAGGGTTAAACACTTTCATTTAATCTTTGACATGGTTTTAATTACTGCACAGCTTGATGTCCTGCTGCCTTCTCTTCACAATTCGTCTCCAAAAGGAGAAAATCAAGGACAAGAAGAAAGGAAGAGCTGTAGATGTCACCATGCTCATTATGGTGACATCTGTAAAAGAAAGAAAATAGCCAAAACATTGTGCTGCTTCTGTGGCAAAATGCAACGAAGACGAGGGACATCTGTATCTGACAACACATGTTTTGTAAGGAAGGCATTGGGCAGCCTGGGTAACCAAACACCCCAAACCTTGAGCACCCCAAAACATGGGAAGAAAACACAGATGAGCTCCCAGACTGAGCCTGCCTGGAGCAAGAGGCAAGCACAGAACTGCCCCTGGCAGTACCCAAGAGCCACTTGCTTCTCTGTGCCCTGGGCTAGCTCTGGCCCTGCATCAGGAACACATGACCTGAGCTTGCAGCAGGGGACAAGGATGGCTGGGGATGCCAGCAAACATTGAGCCTGTACCAGAGGGCCTGATGAGCAGCACTTTTTTTCTCTGCACAGGGGGAAAACAGCATTATTACATCCTCTGCACCCTCTCAGAGTAACCACATCTGTGCCTTTTGCTGTTTAAAGGATACTGTTATTGGAAAAGTACACTGCAGAGCACACATTTTTACTTTGTCTTCTGTACTTGGGGCTCAATTTCACTTTAATTCATTTAAAAGCACACTCTCAAACACACTTAGTGCAGATTCCCAGCTGAATTCTTTCTGCACAACACCCAGACTTTACCTGTAATAACATTGCAACTGGGAAAGTAACAATATGAAACAGAAATAATTAATATATAAACTATAAACCAGTTGTAAAAATGAGTATGATAACCTGCTTACAGTGGAAGGACAAAGCATGATCTTTCCTGAAAGCCCAGTCCAACTCCTGATCAGACATGTCAGCAGCAGAGCCAATGCCACTGTAAATTAATTGCCTGTAGACCCAAGGTTAAAAGGCTGATTTATGTCTAGCAGTAGAGCAATGGTCACAAAAGCCCTTCTCAGCCTAGAGATTCAGATGGAAACAGCCCCCAGGTTCAGAAATTCTTAATTCCAGCTCAGACCCGTGATTAAAAATAAAAGGCATCCACAGTTTAAACAAATGTTGTGTGACCCACAGGACTACAAGCATACAAACATGATCCTTGAGTACTTATTCTCACAAGCTCAATAAATGTTATCACCAGTTGAGTAAGCAATTGTTCAGTATGGTTTAAAAATTATTTTGATAACAAAACAACAATAAAATTTATCTAAATCCTTCCTAAGGTTTTGATCTAAGTCAATGTCATTTCCACTCAAACTGTCTTTAGGTGAGATGAAAATCAGAAACCCTAAACATGGCCCAGAACTCAGCACTCTGATTTAGGAGAAAATGGGAAAGAGAAGAGATCGACGAGTTTCTTCCACTGTGTTTTAATCTCACAAGCTTTATTTGCTTCAAAAAAAAAAAAAGATTAATTTGATTTGCACAGTAAAAAGAAGATACCAAAACAGTCTTGCTAAGAGGATTCCACCCTCAATTTGACAAAATAATTTTGATGCTATTTCAGAAAAGCCTTTATGTAAAATGAGTGCTTTTCTGACTTCCACCTTTATGGTCTTCCATCAGCTTTTGTCATGCCCTGACGTCTCTGCCACTACACCAGCACCCACCTTCACCTGGCTCAAGCCTTCCCAGTGCTGCAGAGCCCCAGTGCCAGCCCCATGACCAAGGGAATTCCAGGCACCACCAGCAATCCCTGGCAGCTGCCTATCTGCTGACACAATGCTCCTCTAGGCTGATGCTCCTCCAAGCAGTCCCAGAGACCTGTGTGCTCACTCAGGAAAGCAGCCCCATGCCCTCATGATCAACACTGGCACCAGCTGAGCAGCAGCTTTTCCATGGTGTCCCATAGATTTAAGCTATCATTAAATAATATCGGGCCCATTCCAGTTAAGAAGTAATACATTCACAGCATCAGCAGGAGCTAAATGAATTATTTCCAAGTTTTCTGGTGACTGAAGTACCTAGCTTTCTATTATGCCAATGCTACAGCTGTAACCCAGAATGCAATTATTTTAGTATCAAAGCCCAGCATCATATGCATAATCTTTAATGGAGAAAGCAAGTCACTACCAATCGGTAGGATACTGATGGAAGACAGACTCTGCAGGCAGGAGGGAATGCTGCTCCAAGCAGCTGTATCCCTGCCTCCCCCCAGTAAGCTGTATTAACTGCTCCAACACCTCTTCATGACAGATAATAGCCCTGCTAACAAGCACCTGACTCAGCCTGAGTACCTGTTCAAAGTGTCACTGTCATTCGAGTGGGAGCTCTGCTTAATGCTCCTCTCCCGATGAGGTGAAGTAGCTCAGCACAAACTGACAGCTCTCTCCTCTGCGGCAGCCTTCTTACCTCCTACTTTTCCTTGTCCTACAGCAGGCATGGGGTTTCTGTCACTCTTCCTAGAGGTGCAGGAAGGATACACTCCCATTCCTGGGGGACTGAGAAGCCCTTTCATATTTGCCCATGGAAAAGGGCATCGAAGCTTTTAAACTGACTTAAACCGGACTAAAATTCTCCAATGCTTTCAATGTGTCAGTATTGAAAGACACGAGAGGAATAGCAGGCCTTCAGATAAAGCTACTTTTATCTTCAGTGAAGATACTCTTCAGACACTCTTCTCAAGAAGAGGCAGGAAGAGCATTCAGCTGCACCTTTCCCAGGGCATCTTTCCCTGGAGCAGCAGGTTCTGCCCTGAGGGCTTTGGTTAGCAGTAGTGCCCAGCTCAGGAACCGTGAGTGCAGTGGGCCTGTGAAAGGCTGTGATAAACAGTACTGGCTGGGCAAAAGACGCTAGGAACCAACTGGATTTTTAATGTATAGATATTAGTTCTGCCAGCTAACATAAATTTAAAAAAGAAACAAAACAGCAGTCAGAGGGAAACGCCTGCAGCTCTTTGAGAGCCCCTCAGCTTTGAACTTTCAACTTCTTTGTTTCATCAGTTTAAATTAAGCAATTAGTAATGTGCTGACAACTTTTTATACGTGCTTCCCAAGCAAATGCTACCCATGAGCTTGTGATAAGACCATAGCACAGAAAGGGCACTTAAAAGATGACTCTGAAATTTGTTGTTGTCACATTTAAGAGATAAAAAGCTTTTTCTCTGCCACAGGGATGGAGAAAAGCAAAGTATTTTAATCAAGTTAGCCTGCTAGGTACCTAAGAAAGATAAGTACATGCAGAGCATATTGATCACATGCTGTTCTTGCAGGGGTTTGATAGGGAATATATGTGAAGACTTGATGGTGCTGGAAGGATCTGAAGACCCCACCAGCAAGGTTTCTTTTGGCTGCACAGTTTGAACCCGGTTCAGTCCCTCTACTCCTGTGATCTCCACCACCACACTTGTGCAACCAGTGCCAGATTTCCCTCATGAAATCAAAAGTTATACATAATCTGCCTCCTGGAAACGTTCCTCTCAGCAGTCCTTCCTTTCCCTTGGGTCTTCTCTGAACCCTGCTGTTGTTTCTCTGTGTTGGTTAACCCCCCAGATAATTCTGCATGCGCTTAAGAGATGCCTGGGAATAGGAAGCTTTCACTGGCAGGAAAAGGGAGAGAAAAACAGAAGTTAAAGCTCACTTTAAAATGTTGAGTTGGCTATTTTTTATGTCTGGGTGGTAAGTCCACTGAGACAGCATCAAACTGCATATTTCTTAAGCAGCAGCTAGCACCAAAGCCTTGGCTCCATTCCCCTTAGACCTGGGAGCTTTGTGGAACAGAAGACTTCTCCCACGAGACTCCCCTTCCCAGGAAGGTTTATTTCCCCATAGCTGAGATCTGAGACCACATGCCTGGAAGCAGAGCAGGGAGCCTTCCCCTTCATCTTAACCCTTTGTACCACTCAAGCCACTAACCTACCAATGTCCCTGACCTGCTGTGTTTGCCCCAGCTGCACACTGCACTTTCCAGGACAGTAGAAAGGCCCTGGGAACATTTCATTAACATTTCAAGGACAATGTGCTGTGCTGTGTTTACAGATTTGAACATCCTCACTATCTCACATAAAGCAAAAGCTAAAACAGGCCCCAGCTGCATCAAGTGCTGATTCTTGTCATATCACAAACTCCACAGGGCCCACGCAGTCAAGATCAGACCCATCCATTGACACCTCCCCATCCTGGATACCTATGAGTGAACAAAAGTCACTCAGCCTTCTGCCTGCATTGAATCCCCCAGGTTTATTTTAAACCTGTCTTTGAATTAACATGACATCTGCAAATGCAAAACCTCAAGCTACTCTGTTGAGGATTTAAAGAGGGCAAATAGGGCACAGCTATAATGGGAATGACAATTCCTAGCAGAAAGGACTTCTTAAATCCGCAGATTGATGTCCTTTTTATAACTTCTATTTTTGAAATGCATGCAAGCATTGAAGATAAAGCCAGCATCACATGCAATCACAAACTAAAACTGGTCCAAAGCCACAAAAAAAAAAACAAAAAAAAAAAGGATGCAGAGAAATGCAAAATTACATTCCTGCATGGCTGTTTTTCCTCCCCAGCATGAAGGAGCCACCACTGCCTCTGCCACTTCTACCCACCAGTGAGAGACAATGAGTGAATGGCTTGTGCCTTCTCTGGACCTTCAGATCCAGGAAAGCTCTGTGTGGTTTTGAGTGGAAGTGGCAGACACTTTGCCCATGCCTCCACCATTTGCTAGACACTGCATTTCATGTTCCTGCCTTTGGGTTTATGCCTTCCGACCTGGCAGATTTAACCCCAGTGCCCTGGAAAGTTTGTGTTGCATCATGCCTGCAGGCCCTGGGCCAGGGAAAATTCATGGGGGGAAGTAGAAGATTTTCCAGAGGAAAACCCCTACAAGCAGCTTTTTGGGAAGAAAGCCAGGCTCAGATTTACATTTGTGGTCCTAAGTCGAAAATCAAGGGAAACTCCAAGTGCTGTAAGAGCAGCATTTGCAGGGTAAGCATACTACACTTCATGGCAAAGGGCTTAACTGTATGAAAACTTGTCTTCCTTTTTCCCATGGCAAAACTCTATTACCTACAATTAAAAAAAATGTCTTTCCCTACAGTTCTAGACCATGGTCATGTTAGTATTACTGGGATTAAGGACTTCCAGTCATGGAATCCAGCACTGCAGGCAGCTCTAGGAGGAGAGCTTTCCCCAGGAGAGGAGAGATTTCTGCACTCAGCTTCAGAGCTGTGAACAAGATGGACTGGCTATGCCACAGATTATTGATTCAGAGTGGGCCAAGCTTCTTGGGAAGATGAGAAAACTTGTCTCTCTGTATAACAAGATGAGCCTGACACCAGAAGCGAAAAAAGAATTCCCCCTGCTTAGAGAAGATGGCATTTGTCTCGCACTCCTTTGATGCCACTATTCCCAAATTTTAGGCTAATCACAAAAATTTGCACTTTTTTGCAAAGCCTTTTTTCTTGTATTGGAATGAATTCTCACCAACACACCTTGAAATCTCCTAGAAATATAAACTTCTGGCAAAAACAAAAAAATCAAGCCACACAGCCTGAATACAGTCCAGTCAGCATTAAGGAAAAGAATTGCTAATTAGGTGAAACAGAAGTACCTCAGCCTGGCAGTGCAGAGAGCCACAACTAATGAAGGACCAATGTTGCATCTCGGGTGATCAATCTCTGTAACTTTTCGAATTCTTTGTTCTACATTTAAATATTTTAATATTAATTTATTCTAATTCCATCTCAAGTGAATAATGAGTTATATCAGAACCGTGGTTTATTAAAAAAACCCTCCAACAATAAAAAAAAAAAAAACTGATTCTTGTAGATCAGTCTGTCCTGGTTATTAAAACCCAGAAGACCTATTTTAAGCAGGAAATCTGCCTATAATGGACTCCCAAGAGGGTATTCAGCCAGTTACAAGAATTTTATGTTTACCTTGAAAGCAGCCATCAGTGTAGGCTTAATGAAGTCTAAAAACACCCCCAAAACTCACGGTTATAGGCTCAATAACTTCTATAGTCTAAAATAAATTCAGTTGCAAATGCTCTACTGAAAACAAGAGTGCAATAAATAACAATTAACATGCAGGCAAAGTGCAGCTAAAGTATAGATGGGGTAGGATATTTCTGAAGGCCCCTGTGCAATTTTTTTCTTATTGCGACAGTTCTTACAAATTCTGTCCTTCCAAAATAGAATAACAAGCATTTCCAAGAGTTTCCACAGGACTCAATTCCAATTAAAAAAAAAAAAAATCAAATTCTGAACGGGTTTTTTTGCATTTTTTGAGGCAGTCAGAAAATGCCAACCAGATCATATTTGACCCCCAAATGGTCAAAATGATGAACTGTAATTAGTTCATCAAAGCATAAGGAAAAAATTAGTATTTTTCTTTTTTAGCCCTTATTTTTTAAAGTTGTAAAAAAACAATCCCAAATTTAAGCAATTTCCCCTTCTACATAAGAGGGACAAAATAAAACCCATTTGTGTGCCTGACTGAAATAATCTCTCGACTCCACCCACAAGTTTAAGAAAATTATTAGCTCTCCTTTCAAAGTCTTCATTGTTGCCAGCATTGCCAGCTCTCCTTTCAAAGTCTTCATCATTGCCAATGTCAGCAATGTCTCCAGTCTTCTCAGCGATATTTGCTTGCTCTTTGTTCAGCATTTTATACGTTACAATTTTTTCTCTATTTGTCTTCCCAACAGCAAATAATGAAAAACAATTTTAAGGAGAAGGAGGGAGTGAGAAGAGGTAAGATGTTCATAAAAGGGGAAATCCACCTGCATTTGCTCGTCCTATGAGGTAGTAAGCTCTGTGGGCTGGCTCCTTGTACAAGAACTTAAGGAACCTGCATTTAGATGTTTCTTTAAATGTCAGTTCAGTGCATGAAGTTCCCATTAATTATTTTTTTTAGATTATGAGTTCCAATCATCCTGGCATAAGTATTTCCAGCCCTGTGGCCAGACTGTTGGAGCTGAGTCTACTAATCTCATCCATGAATCCATGACAGCTCCTTCCAACAAGTGCGGCATTTGGCAGAAAGAAGGAAATGTGGTCTAGGAAATCATCTTCATTTATGAACTGCTGCCTCCTTAAGGGAAGAGTTGTTTCTGTTTTCTCCTTCCATTGTGGCTGGGATGGAAGCCCTGCTATACCAGCCTGCTTGCATGACTGCAGTATGACACAAATCCCACATTTTGGATGAGGCCACAGGAAACGCTGGATTGCCTTGTGGCTGTTGCTGCTGACTGTAGTGTGAGGCTGCCAGATTTCAATACAGCAACTGCTCAGCTTCTCTAACACCAAAATAATAGAGGCAGGTTTCAAACATGACTAATTCAGCCAAAGCGCCATCCATGCATTACTGTTCTGACAAGTGAGGGGAGGGAATCCAGGAAACTGAACCAAGGTCCAAAGGGTTGAAGTCTGTCCCTCTTTTCCTGGATGCAGCTGGAGCAGCAACACTCCTAAGAAATCAGTATTCAGAAGTGCAACCAGAACTACCCAACAGAACAGAATATCATAAATACCAATACATAGATGGCTGGGGTCTTACTACTGCGACTCTGCTTCTGCAAGGATCAAAGCATTCTGAAGTGGATCAAATTAATAATTAATAACCATTGCCTATACCCCACCAGCATGAAATTGCTCATTTAATTCTAATCAAAGTTAAGCCTTGGTTTTCTAAAACCAGACTTTTTATTAACTTTACTGCAAAATACTAATGTTCCGAAGATCCAATGCTATTTACAGGTTGGTTTTCATGACATCCTGAAAGGGTTTGCTCTCTCCATTACTTGCCTCACAGAGGTGAATTACACAGCAGTAGCAACCTTGAGGATGCCAAACCATACACCTGACAGTCGGAAATCCAACAGCTGCTGAGCAGTTTGGCCTGGCAGTACATCCATCTAAGGCTGCAAGGACTGTGTGTCGGCAGAAGCTATAGGGGGACATACACAACACCAGAAAGCAAGATGGGGATGAAGAGCTCAGACACAGATTCCCTTCACAAACCATGTTAGTTTCCACCTGTTCAGACACCATCTTTTCCTTTTTCTTTATGTGCCCTCCTTCTGTAGAGGCAGAATTAATAACTATCACTCACAGCTGGACCCTTCTTACCTCCCTGGTTTTCCCCCAGGGTCCCTGGCTGTAACACTCTCCACTACCAGCCAAACAAGATTAGGCACAACTCTCCAGAACCCATCAAAGAAACAAAAACTCAGCCAGAAGAAAGCAAAACAAGCCACAAACCAGGAGGTTATTCCAGAAAAAGTCTCTATGGACATGCCTGGATTATTGTAATAGCTTTGTTGGCTTAAACAGAGTTCACAGTTTGGCACTTCTGAGTTCTGCCTTCCCAGAGGAAGCCCATAGAGACCTTGTTCTCATGTTTTCATTGCTTTTTTCCTTTGATCCAAGGACAGAGGCATCTAACAGATAAGAACACTTAAATTCTAATAAATCTGTGAACTTAGTACTTCCTAGCATGGTCCTTGAAGTATCTGTCCTGGGAATATGGCAACTTCTATTATATCACAGTGACCATCAGTAACACAGCTGACCTAAAAATTAATCTACTCTTAATATTATTATCTCAACATAAAAATGAGTTCTAGCACTAATCACACATCCTCAGAGCTTATGACCTTTTAGAATTAAATTATTTGAAACAATATAGAAAAAATGGCAGAAGCAGAAATATCTGCTTTCCCCGTTGAAACAATCTCCAAGTAATTTAATTTGTTATGTGGGGGGCAAGTCACAACTTAAATAAGAAAAAAAATTAGAAGAATTGAGGACTTTCTTGAAATAGCCCAACATCTAACCTTAAGGGTCTGTTACAGTAAGGAAATTATGTCAGTGGCAAACACAGGGAGTGAACATGTTGCCAGGATCTGACCAAGGGCCTCATCCCTACCACAGAGCACTGAAGCAGCATTTCGGAGGGCTGCAACCTGCATTACCTCCAGGAATTTGACATCCCAGCAGAGGACTGCACGTGGCAAAGTGCACTGACTGTAAGAAGAGAACTTAGGGCAATAGTAGGGAGGTTTTAATGACTTGGCCAGCACTGCTGAAAAGGAGAATGACTGACTGTATATGTTTATATTCCACCGAAGGCACACAGTACATTATGTGGCACATTATACTTAAAAGCTCCCAGTGTACGTAATGAATTATGCAGCAGTGTTTATTGTACAATTTTACTAATAAGCCATCCTAGATTTAAATAATAACAATTTTGCATACAAGGCATACAGTAAAAATGAATCATGCATTCCAAGTGCCTGGAGCAAAGCATACCTTCCCTAAGAGGAGGCTTACTGGGAGCAGCTGGCTGAAGGCTTCCAGCTATGCAGGAGAACGAGGATAGGGGAACAACATGCCCCTAGTTCCTCCTGCCATTTCAGCTGTCCTAGAGCCAGCTTTGTGCTGGGAGCTCAGGACTGCAAATATTACAAGGGCGTTATTATGAGAGTAACTTAGGGGCTGTAGCTGCTGATCATTCTTCCTTTTACATCTACTGCTAAATGTATCCAGAAATGAGCAGAAGCTGACAAAACAAGTGAGCACTGTGAGATTGTGAAGTGACAATATATTGTTTTTGATTCCATTAATTGGGGGATCACTCAAATATTCCATCAAACCCATCAGGAAGGAAAACCAGAATTTTGCAGGACTACTCCATGTGCTCTAGGGCCTTAATGACTTCTGTATTAGTATAATGTAACATTATAATTTGCTACAATTATGTAATTACAGCAATATTACAAAATATTATAATGCATAAAATTAGTATAATAATGTTGCATAATTATGATTTGCAACCTAATACATGAACCAATTTGTATACTATGCAAAACTACATTATAATGTTACATTCTGGCTTTTCCCATGCTCCAATTGCAAATTGCCACTTAAAGCATTCACTTAAATCCTCAGCCACAGCTCTCTTGTGCTTTCCAGCCTACCTTAATTTCTTTTCTATCTTCATCACATAGTTTCTGCCTAATCTGGCTTGCTCCCTGGCTTGTGTTCCACCACAATGTTTTTGCCTTGGCACATGTGGTATTCAAATCTGGTCCTGGTAGATTATAAACCATTTTGAATGAATGCAGAATTGTTCAAGAACGTAATCACAAAGCTCCATTAAAATAAAGCTTCTTCAACACTCGGGGCCTGGCTTTGTCTTTTTCACTAACTAGAAAATAATTATCTTTTGGAACTATTAGTGGAGCATAGAAACATCCTTTAGCTTGAGTGATACACTGTAAATTAGCATATCTGCATACTGATTGTTGAGCATATCTGGAACCAATGGATCTGCCACAGTCTGTAGCAGTTGCCTTATGGCTCTATTAATCATGATAGCAATGGAGCCTTGCCCTGGATCACCCAGGGACCTGCAGCCTCCTTTCCAGCAGCCAGTCTCTCAGAGGGAAAAACCTTTTCTTTTTTTCAATATTAATTTAGCAGTAATAAATAAGTGCATTGTTGGTTTGTGCTTTGAAAATTTAAATCCAAATATATCATCTGTATTACTAATGACTATAAATTTTGTTCTGGTTTTAGTTACCTTTAAAAATATGGTTATTTCATGTTCTCCCCCGAATTTGCATAGGATGGTCTTTGTGAATAAGGAAGCAAATCCCAGAGGTAGCCAGAAATTTTGTAAGAACTTTTTTCATGGATAGGTGAAGGACTTTACCTTTTTTGAGAAATTTCACTATTTCTGAAAATTAAAACAAAACCCAAAGTTTCAGATACAAAAAATCAGAAATTGGAATTACCTGCCACATAAAACTGGATTTGTAGTGTGGTGGCTCAATCTTCTCTGGATTAGAAGCTGCCACCAGAATAGACCTGTCATCAAGCATGACCAAGGGCTTCTCTGATGCTTAAGCCAAAGAGCTGGACAGAAGGTTTACCATCCAGGCACAAAAAGAACAAGCCAGGTACACTTCTGGTAGCATTCTCAATGTTTTGGCAGTTATTCATTTTAATTTTAACACAGAAATATTATTTTACACAGCACTTTTAATTATGCACATCTCTAATGTCTTTCTTTCCCCCACCTGCTCCAGTGGTGGAAATAAAGCTTCTCAAAGCTGAAGATAAAGCAGGGAGCTCAGCACCTCAGAGAGCCAAATAAAGCACCAACTCTGATCATAAGTGATTCAGCATTTGACCAAAGGGCATAGCTGAAAAAACTAACTTTCAGCTTATCTCTGTTTAATTGAATTTATTTTCAATGGCTTTCTATTGGTCTCAGTTAACACAGCCTACTTGGCATTTTTGCGAAGTAAATCTTTCCAGGCTTTTCCCTTCCTCCATCAATTATAGCCTATTCACTGGAAGAGAAAAGGACCAAAAAAAACCCCTTTTTAATTAATCCAGAAGGTATCTTTCACCCCCATTAACTCCTCTTCCCTCTATTTATTCATGTAACATTCTATAAAGTTCAGCCTAGATTTTTGTGACGGGATCACATCTTTCAAAGGAAGCCTTTCCAAAAGCTCTGTGTTTCAGTAGCAGAGCAGAGCTGCCTTGCCTGCTGTTCTCTTGGGGAACCACTGTGCTTGGCTCATCACTTGGACAACCAGTGCTGATGAGTTGCACCATTCTGCTTTCCGACCTTAAATACTTAAAAAAAGCCAAATTATTATTAAACACCACCGAACATCCACCCAGTGACAAATGAACATCCCTGAGGATACGCTTGGCCGAGTAATTTAATTCATCAGACGCTTGGGGGAAAATTTGGCCGCTGTGGTACGGTGTTAGTAGTGATTAGTAAGTAAATAATATCGGTATCATTTATAAATATTAGTAATATTTATAAATATTTGATATTTCGAGTCCCATCTCCCTGCCGTAGCCCCGCTGCCCGCTCTCCCGTTATTCCCGGTTCCCTCCGGGGCAGGTGGAGCGGCCGGGATGGCGCGGCCCGCGGGCTCCCCCTGGTGGCGCGGCTCCGGCGCTGCCGCCCAGCGGGAGCGGGCCCGGTTCGGTGCCGGCCGCGGAGCCATAAAAAGCCCTTTTTGACCCGACCCCAGCTCGCCCAGGCACCAGCGTGAACAGTACAGAAGAGCACAAAGATACGGCTTCACACACACGGAGAAACGCTCTATAACTAGAAAAACAAGTTCGCAAACTTGGAGCGAGGTCTAAACTGACTTAGAGGTATTTAAAATGGGAAAACAAAAAAAAAAAAACAACAACAACAACCAAACTGTTTCTAGATTGAGTTATTAGAAGTCCTCAAATCACTAACTGAAAAACAGCTTCTCTGTCAAATTCTGCGGGGCTTTGGCTACAGCAACACAGAGCAAAAATGCGCAAGTCAAGCAACCTTCAAAGCAAAATTAAACAAATAAGTATTCAGAAATCCACAAAACAAACCTTTTAATAAACCCCACAGTTCTGACTATGGAAAATTATAAAATGGGATTTCCTCCATACTACATTGGCTGGTGTCTGAACCTCCCTCTGAATCAGGAGCTGCCGGAATACACCTGTCATCAAGGACTTTTCTGGAGTTTGAGTCAAACAACCAGACATGGGTGATACCTTCCAGCCATAAAAGTATTCTAGACTGAGGCATGAGAAATGTACTTCAGGAAACAGCTTCCCAAACAAATTATTGAAAGACTACTCCTCTGACGGCTGCTGGGTTCTTTGGCTATGGCACCCTGCATTGGGGCTGGGAAAAAACAGAAAAAGGCTGGAACTCCAGGTATGGTGGGACTGGGAAGCAGCTGCCACAGAAAGACAATGCTGATGTGGCTGCATTCACCTCCTGCAGAGGGCTGATGAATGAGGGATGGCCAGAGCTAAAAGAGAGCCCACAGCCCCATGAGGAGTGGGGCTGGAAGGGCCCTGTCAGGAGATACATGAAGGATTTAATATAAAACTTGCTCTTCTCCATCTCCCTAAGGGTGCCTTACTGACTACCATTTTGGGGAAGCTGCAAATCAGCTTTGGGAATATTTTTCCTGCCATAATTACATGCAGCTGCATTTTTAGCCCCTCCATTAAGTACATATTACCTCCTTAAATCCTCTGAGAGCCTTTTAAACAGATTCTTATGAGAGCTTTTTTTCCATCCTTTATTTTTTCTTTAATTAGCTGATATTCACATAAATTGGGCTAATACCAAATGAAAAAATATTTTTGTGGAATTCACCACAGGTAATCTAAAGCATCTTTTCAACATTATTTCTGTGCAACTGGGGCTGTGTTATCCTTAATCCCAATTGTTTTGTGGGCACAGATTTGGCCTGTACAACTATGCAGGCTACCTGTGCAACCACTTCTACTTTACTGAGACACTGCCCAGCCCTCCTTGATAACATTGTTGTGTGGCCATGAGAGTCTGCACTATGTCCATAAACTGCTACAAAGCAAAGGTGGGAAATCAGCCATTTTCCCAGTCCCCTTCCCTAAACACAGTGAAGTATATTGTGTGCTGCTGACACTCTCAAACCATAAAAGGGTTTGGGTTTTCTGGAGCCAGTAGTTTCCTCTGATGTCAAAATACTTCTTGTTTAAAAGATGCAATGGTATATTTAGATGTTTCAGTACAAGATTTGTGGGTTGTGGGTGGTTTTCCATAAGGCAAGGACTGGGTCATGCTTGGTGTGTTCAGAACTGAGAGATCTCCACTGCAACAGGAGACAGGCAGGAGATCAATGTCACCTCATACCATTCTAACAATTAAGGATACTCCCATAAAGGCTCATTAAATCTTGCCAATGGATTAGGATTTATATAAAACTGCCCTAAGGATCAACAAGCCAGTTGCCTCATCAGCGAGCAAATTTTAACAAGCTTTTGACCAAGCCCTTCCTAAGAGTACACTGACTGCCACAGCAGGGCCAGCAGCTGGGGCTGTAGCACCAAAGGGTGAGCCAGGGCAGCTGCACCAGCTCTGGACCTGGGAGAAGAGGGGGAGAAGCCCTTGTGGGGCTCAGCATGCACTGGAGCCACTGCACAGCTGCATCCTGACCATCCCCACTGGCCAGCACTGCATGCAGCAGGGACCTGTGCAACATTGCTAAAGCTCCTGCCACCCTCAGCTGTATTCCAGAGAGCTATCCCAGTCCACAATGTGTGATGGGAACTGGATCTACCATGAGCAGACATTTGGCTTTGTCTTAGACAACGAGGGAACTGAAACTACTGAAAACCTACAACAATTCCAGTGCATAACAACACACTTTGCAGCTCTGCTTGCAGACCAAAAGAGACAGAATTGGACAAGACTAGCATTTTAATTATGCAATAATGCATTCTATGTTTTTGCTCTCATATTTCTGTCTACCTCTAGTTCCTTTACTGCCACAGAATATATTTTTTTTTGGTGAACTAATGTCTCAATTGTTCCAATTTCTGCTCAGCAAGGGACATTAACTTTACAGAAAGGCCTGGAAACAAACTTGGTTTACACTGAACTGACTCAAAATCTCCCAATTAACCTTAAACAGAGTTGAGGAGAGTTCTGAAGTAAAGCCTATTCTGATACCTGGGAACCAAACATGGGAGAAGTGAGCCGTGGACGAGTCAGACAGCTCCTAAGCTCAAATAAAAAAGGAAAGCACATAAAAAGTGAAAGCAGCCTCAGGCTGTCCAGGACAAATATAGAAACTTTGCTTGCATTCACAAGAGTGAAGCTATGAAGGCCAAAGCTCAGCGAGGTTAGAATATGTAACAGCTTGTCTTGGTCAGCAAGAGGGGCTTTTCTAAGCACACTGGCAGCAGCAAGGAACATAAGGAAGACACAGACCTGCTGTGTAGGAGCCAGGGAACCCAGGGACAAATAAAGAGTAGCCTGGAATACCCAATACTTTTCTTTCTGGCTTTAGACTGCACCAGAAAGGGCTGCCACCTGGTCTCCCCTTCCCTGATCCCACTAACTAACTGTGGGAACATGGCAGGAGGGAGCAAGGGAAGGGCTCTCCACTGAGGAGGGTGAGGCATAGGTACAAACAGCACAAGCAGTGAACTTACCATTAGGGCATAGTCCCACAGCCCCTGAGCAGGAAGAGCAACAGGTCCCATCCCATGACATCAGGCAAAGGCAAGCTAACAACCCAGATTCAAGATCAACCCAGGAAATCCAAGTAATGACTCATGACAAAACAGGACTGGGAAAACATCCTACAGTTGCATCAAAGCTCAGGAAAGGACTCCTACCCTGGGGACTGCACTTAAGAAATATCTTGATCCTATGGTCATTGGTGTGTGGGTGAAGGTCCCATGTGAGAGTGGTCAAAGCAATTGAAGTCCATTAGTGCACTCAGGGCTCTGGTAGGAAGTTGTTTTCACAGGTGAGGACTGGAGTGTTGGAACCAATTGGAGAGATGCAAGTTCACAGGACCAGATAGGATGCACCTGAAAGTCATGAGGTTTTGACTGTGTGACCGCTTTCTATCATCTTTGAAAGGTCAGTGATGCTGAGGGAGATGCTTGATGTCCAGAAAAAAACACATCACAGCTATCTCCATCCCAGGGAAACGCAGGCCAAACAGATTTGTCTTAGGTCCAGAGAAAGTTATGGAGAAAATCCTCATGGAAATAATTCCAGCCACAAGGAAGTCACAAAAATGACTGGAAGCAACCAGCATAGATTGTTCTAAGGCAAACCATGTCAAAAACCTTTATAAGGCACAGTGTTTCCTTTGCACAACATAAACCAGTTGAAAGACTTCATCTATATTTTATCTAGACCAGTTTCCATAGACCATCCCAGACAATTTTGGTAGATATAAACAGTAATAATCTGGATTAGATTATAACATCAGGTAACTGTATCAGTGTGTCCCTTTTAAAGTCTTTTGATGTTTTATTCCTTGTTTAATGTAGTAAATTACTTCTGCCAGTTTCCCTTTTATTGACTTTACCTGAGCAGCAGAGCTGGGAGGGAGGTGTTGTTGGCTGGGGTCAAGTGGAAAGCTTGTGAGAAGAGTCAGTGTGGAGATCTTGGGTTTCACACAGTGTATGAGGAGGCATCAGGATGATCTTTCATTCTAATACAGCCAGGCTCAAGGAGTCTCTCTTTCAATGAAACATACAAATCAACCTTTTTTGTTACTGGAGACAATAGGTTGTCACAGGATTGCATTCAGTGGGACTACCTTTGGAGTAGCAGAGGGTATAGCTCCTTTAGTATCCACTGCCAAGCAAAGGGAAGGAGCCCAGCTGGAACACCCTGCAGTGCAGAATGCCTCTCTGTTGTGCACAGCTTTGCATGAGGTCCTGATGCTTTTCCCTAAATTTCACTGATGCACCCCAGACCCATAACTGAGGGAGATAAACAAAGCATTGGGTCAATTAACTCGTTCTTCTAGCGCCAATGCAGTTCCACATTAGACTTGCAGCAGCTTTAGTGGAGCCACTTGTTAAAAGAGGAGGAAAGAAATGTCTTTGCAAAGTGCATATATGGGTATTGAAATTGTATGGCCTCTTTGATAAAGGAATGGGATCTTCATTCATTAAATTAAATACAGTAAATTATGTTAATGTCTATACACTATTTTTTAATTCATGTACTAGTACTTAATTCCTTAAGTGTGATTATATATATCCCTTCACAGGTCATATTGTTTTTCAAAATGTTAAGACTATCACTTCTTATGTAAACCTTCAATGTCCTCTAACCCATAGCAAACAGGTTCCTCTGTGTTAATCTTCTTTCATATTCAGCTGATACTTCTATTAGTCCAGGTCATAAATGTGAAAGACAAACTATACCAAAGTGACAAATTATTTAAATATCAGAAGGAGAAAACACAATGGATTGAAAATAAAGTCTTACATAGGTTTTTAAATTAGGATCTTATCAAAGATAAGTGTTTCCTGCATCTAGTACTCTGCAGAACAGAACTAATCAGGCTATATCTAAAACTGAGCACACACACCATTTTTTGCAAAGTTCAAATGTGACTCAAGTGTGACTTGAGTGTTCAAATGTGACTCAAGTGTTCAAATGCGACTCGAGGCTCAGCACTGACTGGACATCTGATTCCTAGACAAACTTTTGTGACTACTCATGTGAGCAGTTTTAGCACCAAAATATTCTCCCTAGGAAGTCTGTGGCCTCATACTCCTCTGAGAACAATGCATGTCCTTAATATCATGGGACCATGGCTAAGGGACATTTCCTTTGGTTTCTGCTGTGAAGTGGGGACAGCCTCTGTGCTGGCACCAGTACCCACAAAACCTGGAGGTCTCCACAGCCTGGTTGGCTCTGGCTGGATGTCACTGCTCCTGGGGACATCTGCCAGTAAGGAGGCATGATCCACCTGTGCTCCTCACAAAGGCCGGAACACACCTTACACTTAAGCCTTTCTCTTTGCACTGTCTGGAGCAACCACCTGCTTCAGCTTCATGAATGTTTAAGACTAATGTGGTTTAAAAGAGGCCCACGGGGTTTATTAAATGAGTCATGGGAAAAATGAAATTGTGATGATGGATGTGCCACTGGAGTCATGTTTATTGCACTGTACCATTCTTTCCTCTACAACTGTATGCTAATTTTTCAGTGGGTTTTACTGGGATCTGATGTAGGCTGTGGTTCTCTGATGCTTAGGGAAATTCCCAAACTAAAATTATTCCAGTACCAGTTTCATAATTCCATGAAAAGTTTCATAAAATGCCATTAATGTCCCTCCCTGAAACCATCCTCGCAGTTGCAGAATATGTGGTTACAGTAGAAAGAGGAAATGGTTTGTTAAAATATATTTTTTAAAAGATATACAAATTATTGTCACAGCTAATATATAATAATGCAAATATTGTAAATATTCTTGTTACATTGCATGTTTTATATATTGGCATACATGTAATTTATAAATATGGTATATGTATAATGTATTGGGTACTCATCTGTTGGCCTGACCTGCTTTCCAGGGAGGTGTCTTGGCTTCTGGGAGTCTGGATCAAGAATGTTTCTGAGAAGTTGCCAAGCCTGATCAAACCCACAGATTGTTACCCACTATTAATGCTTCACGTGGAAGCTGATACAGCTGGCAGCACCTCCCCTTCCAAGACAGGCTGAGAAAGTTGGGGCTGTTCAGCCTGGAGAAAAGAAGTTTGCATGGAGACTTCATAGCAGCTTTCCAGCATCTGAAGGGGGACTACAGGGAAGCTGGAGAGGGGACTCTTGATCAGGAACTGTAGTGATAAGACAAGGAATAATGGGTGTAAATTGAAAGAGGACAAATTCAGGTTACATATTAGGATGAATTTTTCTCGTATGAGGGTGGTGAGGCACTGGAACAGGTTGCCCAGAGAAGTTGTGGATGCCCCAACCCTGGCAGCGTTCAAAGTCAGGTTGGATAAAGCCTTGAAAAACCCGGTCTAGTGAGAGGTGTCCCTGCCCATGGCAGTGGGGGTTAGGACTAGATGATCTTTAAGGTCCATTTTAACCATTTAACATTCTTTGACTTTACGACATAATAAGATCTCTGGTTAGAAAATACCTGGATTGTTAGAAGTGGTAGTGGCCATTCTGCTTCTCTGCTGGTGTTGTGGTCTTGTAGTAGCAGAACTCAGCCAGGATAAGAGCTCCAGAAAAAGGTCCTGCAATAAGCTCTGTGCAGACAGTGCAGACAAAGCACACACAGGATGCAGGTCAGGCATTGGAAACAGCAGAGGAACAGGGTCACAACATCATGACTTTGTCACACAGGGAAATGTCCTTAGTAGTAGCACACACCAAATCCAGTATCTGCACATGCTTCACCTCCACACACTGGGTGCCATTTTTGCACTGATGTAGGCACAGACTGTTCCTGTAACAAAGGCTGATCTGTCAGAATTTTTTGAATTGCCCTCAGACGGGCAATTCAAAAAAGTTCTATATTCACCAGACTAGAAAACTTATCTCAATGCACTTTGACACTGTCCAAAAAAGAGGAAAAAGCACTTTAAAACCAATATCTTTTGACCAAATGTACTCAGACAATTAAAAAGGCATAAAATTTAGGACAGAAAAAGTTCTTAGAAAGAAATCCAACTATGAGTAGGAGAGTCTTAAAGATGGAGTAGTCTGTCAAGTCAGTGTGTAACTGCAGCAATTAGGTATGTATCAAGACATTGAGCATTTTTAAAAATCCTTATAGAATAAGAGATCTTAACAAAAACAAAACACCAGCCAGAAATTGGTGTGTTTTTTCTCAGGTCAGAAATATTTCACTATTTCTTTCTTCAACTAACTGCAGAATTCTTCACCACATAACTTGCTTTCATTTTCTTTTATGAGCTTGTTTTTCCTTGCCCCAAGTGAAACAGGATATCCATCTTTCAGAATTTCTGCCCTACCTTTTGCAATACCTTTCATTTGTGTGTGGTAAGAGCGAAAGCATTTAGCAAATCCTACTGTGGTTAAAGGAAATTTGCAGCTTTACTATTGCAATAGAATAAAGCTTTTGTTGAGATACAAGATTGACTAATGTGGGACAGCTCCTACTTCCCCTTACTTTGATGTCATCTGTTTAAAAGACGAGCAGCAGAAATAATAACTGTATTTTGCTGTTTATTTTTCTACTTTGTCATGGCACTGACTTCTAATGGGAAGAGATTTAAAGAGCACACAAACCTGCTGGAGGTGCCCCTTTGAATCCCCTGCCATCAGGCAGACTACCCCAGTGCCAATCATGCAAAGAAAAGAATTTGTCTTCATCCTGTTACAGTGAATAGTGATTTTCCTTTTAAAACAAATTTATGACAATTAAGTGTCTGTGCTGCATTGTCATTGGTAACAAAAACCTTCTAAAAATCATGACAAGAGATTGAAAAATAAATTGATTTTGTTAAGATTTTTTAAATTACATGTAACATGTTATGACAAGAACAGTATAGATGATATTTTCTTAATAATTTGCTCTCCAAAACTTTAGTTTTACTTTGAAATGAAAGGAGTCATCAAAAGAGAACTTTGGGACCTATTTGTTCTAGGAAAATACATGATGGTGAGACGGTAATCAGGGAAGTAAAGACTGACCCTGCAAAGTTAAAGTTGAGTAACTATGACATTTTGAGCTAGATTGTTTCTGCTTTTACAGTTTTCTGTTTCCCAGCTTTTCAACTTCACTAGCTGGTTAAATTTTGGCCTCAAAGAAAAGATGAAAGATCTTGGCCAATGAATCAACATCTCTTTCCCTTCAGCATGAGACCTTGCAAAGCTTGGTCTCAGAGTCACCCAAGAGATCTTACACTAAATGGGAAAAATCTTGGCCAACATGTTCCATAGGGTTAAGGAAGGAAATGGAAGAAAAAAAAAAAAAAAAAAAGAGGATGAATTTGAATGGAAATACTTGTTTTTTTCAGATACATTAAAAAGGTATTACTGTATTACTGCTGTTTTTATAAAAGAGCTACCAACTGTTTTGAAAGAATTGTCTTTACTTGAAAAGGCATTTTGATTCAGGAGAAATCACCCATGTATGTGCCCTTTAAAAAGTATTTTGTAGGGATGCTGTCAAGGTTTATCCACACCAAGACCATGTCTACTCTCTGTGGTGAGTATTACATACCACTGAAAGAAAGGTGGGTTAGAAGTGTGTCAGCAGGCCTGTGTGATGCTGGCTCCTCCTGGGTTTATACATCATGAGGTTGCCATTATTTGCAGGATATGAGCTGTTTTCTCTAGTGGATTCTCACCTCCTGCACAGTCCAGGATGGGTGCTGCTTAGGGAAGGGAACATCTGCTCAGCCCTCTCTGTTTGTTCAACAGCTGATCCCTCTCTCACCTACTGCCATCTGTGTCTTTCCTGAAATTTTCTACACCTAAAATGGTGGAGAGGTGTTAGCCACAACAGGATTTCTACCACAGCCTTCTAAAACCTCTGAAGTATTAATTTATATGAGGGAAATTATGGCATTAATATAACTCCCATGAAAAATTTAAGACAAAGATGTTTTCCTGGGACTTTACATAGACTGGACCAAAAATATGAACATTTTTCATAAAATGTTTAATACTTTTAATTCAGTAAAGTTGCCTTATTGTGAAATCAAATGTTTTCTAGACAGCTTCAGCTACACAAATAAATTAATGGTAGAGAAATCAGGTCTTTCTCCCTTCTGATACTGTCTCCATTCCTTCAGATATCACAGTTTCTTCATAAAGATACTGAATACTTCAGCTCTAGGTATCTGGGAAATAAAAACCACCACTGTTGTTTTAGCTTCTAAAGCCTGGTTATTATCAGTGGCCTACAGGGGCTCCATAGATAAGACACTGCCAGTGGTTCCCCTTCTTTACTACAGAAGGTAACAAAAGGACCATGCCTAAATCCTTCCTTGCTGGTGATAACTTTGAGGAAAATCTTCCAAGGCAAAAACGTCTTTGAGGAGAAATGGGAATTAATGTGTCTTGACAAGCTCACCAAACTAAGGTCTTTCATTTATTTTTCATTTTGAACTAAACATGTCTCCCTGTATTAGGTTTAGGGTTCAGTATGGAGGAGGGTCATTTTGAACACCCTCCTTTAAGTCTTAAACCTTGGATGGCAGCTGCTGTACCCTTAATATGCAGTGTATAAATTATACCTAAATGATTATAAAATACTTTAGGGAAAACGATATTTTAAAATGTTCAAAGGACTAAACCTAAAGAAGAAGAAGAAAAAAAAATTGTAAAGAATTAAAAGAGAATTTGTAAAAAAATTGTAAAGAATTAAAATTAAACTTTTTTCAAGAGTGCTTCATTGTTTTCAAAAGGGTCAAAACCATTCTGCAGAAGCAAATCAACCTTTGGGGACATCTCTTCCTGTAAAGGTGGTTGCAGCACCACAAACTTTCCAAAAAGGTCCCCTCAGAGTTCATTCCAAATCTGCTTCTTCCTTTTGCATGTAATTTCCAGCAGTGAACAAAGCCCTGAGGATATATAAACTTAATTGTTTTTACATGCCCCCCTCATAGCCTCTGACTTGTGTCAAGAGAGAGTCACTCTGCTGACGCACCTCTCGCCAGCCAGCTCTACAGTAGAGTGGTGGCTCCCCTGCCCTCATTCTGCTTTCCCTTTCTACTTGGCAGAGGTACGAGTGTGGGATTTCACAGGCTCGTCTGCCAAATCTGTAATGAGAGATGTGTCCAACTACTATTGGTTACTTCCAATTTGTAAGGGCTAAAATAACATCATTTGAAGCTTCAGACAAATACCAGGAAGGAAAAAAACCCCTCCGCTGTTGATTTACTGGAACACACTATCATCAAGACTTGAAGGGAGGGAATTTGAAAGGAACAAATTGCATGGATTGCACAAGCTATTAATTTTACAATTTGGTGAACAAGCCCAACAACGCTTGCCCTAATGTGAGAACGTAGGGAGCAAGGACCACAATTCACAGCCGTCATGTCTGTCTTAGACAGGTCTTTGCATAACTTCCCAGACTAACTAGCTACTACACTTTCTCAAAAAGCAGCTGAATCCACCCCTTCTTCTCTGTCTGTTGCTTCCTAAGTAATTTCCTTAACAGAGTCAGAACACAGCTAGTCTAGTAAGAATTTTAGGGATTAAGCTCAGGATCATTACAATATATTTAGACTGGCTATTAACATTACACAAACTCTAAGAAACACACAAAATCTATCTTCAAAATGTGAACTGAAAGCTGCATTTCTTATATACAGTATTGTACTTCCTTAACATAGTATATCAGCCCGGCTGTCTTATTCAAGAGTCCTCATAGGATTTTGTGGTTGTTGGAGCAGAAAGAAGAATAACAGGTTTATTAAACAGTGAACCTAATGTTGAACTACAAAGCTAGACTTTTCACAAAGACTAAGTGTCAGATGTGTACTTCTTGCTCATCAAAATCAGCAGCCAGAGAATTCCCAAGATGTTAAAGCAAATTTACTGAATAAAGATTTTCTGAAAACATGCCTGGCAGGTTTTGTAGCAATATTGTGCAAGATACAAAGGTAAGGAAAATGTTTAAAGTATTTTGGTCAACCATGAGTTCTGCTATTTAAACAGGACTCTGAAAATTTTCTTTATTCTTAGTATTTCCTAGGCAGTTATCAATCAGAAGTCAGAGAGGATCCCAAGTAAGTTTGATAAAAAGAATTCTTCCTGGCATAAGACTACTGATTAAGTGCTAAAAAAGTAGTAGGAGTTCATGTTGCTATTTTTAACCTTCCTCTGTTGATCCAAAAACCCCACGCCATTCCTAAGAAATGCAAAGTGTTCTGAAAAACGGATAAATGCATTTTTTAAAAAGCTTTCCTCCAAGCAGTTTTCCTCTGCCAAAAAAAAAAGAGTAATTTTTGAAACGAAGTAACTAATTTGTTATATATCTTGTTTTTGCATTGTATCAGAGAGCATTTTATGTTCCTTGTACTCCAGACGGTCCTAAAATGCTACCCCGTCTAACCATGGTACAGCTAAAACACTCAGCACCTTGCAGATGCTTTAGTGTTTCCCCAGACCGGGGCTGTAACCCCAAGTATTTCATCTGCTGCTGCCTTTTACAGCCTCCCCTCCCACCCCAGCCCCGNTTCTCTAGTCCAGAAGCGTTGCAGAGCCCAGTCGTGGGAGTATCTCGTGGCTGTCCTCCAGAAGACTCGCCTGCCTTCCCAGGAGATGTAACATCAGCAAGACATTCTTTAGAAAATACACATTTGGTGGGGAAAGGAAACTGAGCTGCTAAACAAGAGCCATTTTACCAGCTCTGTGGCAGAGGAATAAGTAAAATCCGTGGAGGCCGTACACGAAGATGGCTGCTGGTCTTGGCAGCCTCTGTGCATGGCAGACTTCCACAGACAGTTTAGTCTTCAGTGCATTTCCTACCCCTTTATCTTGTTCATGAAAGGCAATACAAAATACTGTTAGTACCAAAGACTGACTGCAAATCCCAGCAAAGGGGAAGTTGTCATTTGCTCCTCCACTCCCTGCCCAATGGAAACACCATGTACAGTAGCAACACTCTGTTCTAGCAGCACTTTTTTACACATAAGATGTAGGGCAACGGTCAGACCTTAAGTGCAACAAGTTTGATATTTTAGATAGCTGTATCCTGCTATTCCTGAGCTTTTGAACTAATCATTGCAATACTGAGTTCAAGATAAGTGCTCAATTAACTCCACAGATTTCTAGGAAAGTTTTGCACTTTCTACTTAATCTCATTCTATCTAATATGAATGATATTATATATATATGAATATATAATCTAATATGAACATATTACCAGAAGATGCTCAAGAGAGCTACTTCATGCGATTACCTCACTTGTTACATTTACTGCCAAAATCCTGGTGAAACCCTTTTGCTATCACCTTTAATTTCCAGTAACTTCCATTCCCCGAGCCTCCAAGACAAAGACTGGCAGGTTTTTACCCTTACTAAATAGAGGTCAAAGAGAGTCAGTGTGCTCCTCTCCTGGCCAACCCACAGATTAGGATGTGAACATGTATGTTCTCAGCCCCCTCATTTCCCTGTAAAAAGTGTTGAACTCCCCTTTCAGAACAGGCAGCATGCTTAAAGCCGGCTAATATTGTATTCCATGTTGCAAATGTGCTTTATTATAATGTCATTATTTTTTCCACAGTCAGTACAAGAGTGATCCTTGTACTATTTCATCTCATAGTAATGGAATAGTTTGGCAACAATATCACCCACCAGCTGTCGATGGGTTTTGGTTTTCTTCTTCTGAAGAGAGGAGACATTTTTCAATTGTCCATTTTCTAAAAGCTGTGGATATTGGTGGGCTTTTGCCAAAGAAAGGGATGAGTCAGGGTTCCAACAGATAGTACATGCAGATCTGCTAGAAGGGAATGAAGCTGTTCCTGGGAAATAGCTGTGACTTCACAGCCTGACATAGTGTGCCAGTGTGGCCCGAGCAGAGCAGGCGTTAGCACATGAATCATGGAGGAACAACAGGTAGCTCCACACACAATGTGATGTCACTGTTACATCAATGTTTGGGGCAGTATAAGAGAGAATAAAGGTAGATTCAGAGTACAGCTGGATTATTCAGCCCAGTGACAAGTTAAATCCAGAGTTCAGAGAGCAGCAACAACGATGGTGAAGGGTCTGGAGGACAAGTCTTACGAGAAGTGACTGAGGGAGCTGGGGTGGTTTAGCCTGGAGAAAAGGAGGCTCAGGGGAGACCTTATTGTTTTGTGCAAGTGCCTGAAAGGTGATTGTAGCCAGGTGAGGTCAGTCTCTTCTCCCAGGCAACCAGTGACAGGCAGAGACGACACAGCCTTAAACTCCATTAGGGGAGGTTTTGGTCGGACATCAGGAAGAACTTCTTCACAGAAGGAGTGATTGGGCATTGGAATTGGCTGCTCAGTGAGGTGGTGGAGTCACTGTCCCTGCAGGTGTTTAAGGAAATACTGGATGTGGCACTCTGTGCCATGGTCTAGCTGGCACAGTGGTGTTTGGTCATAGGCTGAACCTGATGACCTTAAAAGTCTTTTCCAACCTAATTGATTCTGTGATTCACATACACATATTTCCCTGCTGTCTGTATTGCCCTTTAGGACACAGCCCAGAGAAATGCAATAAGTCGTAGAGAAAGTTCAGAGCATCCACTGGAAACCTTTGTCAAACAAAGAGAGACTATTTACTGCAATTTCATTCTGGCATACAAAAAAAAAGAAGGCTGGTAAAAAGGCAGTGCACAAAGAAAGGGAATAAGGTAGCCTCTGAATGTTATTAAGGAGCATTTTTTTGTCTCTGTAGATGAGACTTAGATGGGATAAGGACACTTGGTAGCCTTTCCTGGCCCTGTGCTACCCTGGTCCATGACTTGTTCCACTAAAATTATGATGGAGAAACTTATTCACTTCCTAACTGCTCACTACCCATCTGCCTTCTGTGTGCCAAATTAGCCACCTACCCTCAATGTCTCCTGCAGTAAGTAGAAATACCTGAATTTAATCTATTATAGAGAAACACCATAACACATTCAGAAGTGGAAAGACTTGCTTGTTCGGAGATCCAGTGACCCAGTAATATAATGCTTCTGCTCCACCATAATTTCCAGAAAAGTATTCAAAGGCACCTTTTCTAGAAGAAAATGTCTTTTCTACAAGGGTAACTCCAGTATAATTCAGGAGGTTTCTGAGGGTAAGATTCAATGAATGAGGTGCCATGAAATTTTCAAAACTGAAATCCAGATTGCCAGAGTTGTGTTCTTTGATATAATTAATCTAATAAAAAAATCTTGATTCATGAAGGTTGGTTACCATTTAGTTACCATCTTAAGGGCACTGAGACACAGCCCCCATCACCACCAAAAGAAAAAGTTGTCAAATAGAGAGACATGGCAAGGGCACACAAGGGCATACAAGATTTTGGACCACTGCAGCAAAAGTGCATCCTAATTCAGATGGGGTGTTGGTGAATGCAAGTTGTTTTTCCTTTTAACTGATATTAAGTTAAATATTTATAAAAGATTTAGTGACTGGGTCCTTTCCTCCAGCTGGGAAGATGCAGTGGTTAGAGGCTGTGATCTCTGTGATTCCAAGGAAATACAACTACAGCATCAACTGCCAAAGAGACGACAGTGAGCCAGGCCAGTTTCACTCAGAAATTTCTTCTGCTGATGTATGCAGAGCTGCCAAAACCCTTGGTGAGTTTCACTGAGAACGGGGGGAGCTTTACACCACTTTCCAGTGATGGGGTGCAAGCATCTTTCCGTTATCTCCTTAGAATACGCTTCAGTAAATTAATTTTTCAACTAAACCTTGAAGAAGGTTTTCTCAGTAAGAATTATCCATTAAGGACAGAAATGTTAATGTTCCAGCAGCAAAGACCAGCAGTGTGGCACAAGACCAGTTTAAGCTGGGGTAGAGTTAATTTTCTTCATAGTGGCTGGTATGGGGCTGTATTTTCTACTTGTGCTGAACACAGGGTTGATAATACAGAGATGTTTTTGTTATTGCTGAGCAGGGCTTACACAGAGCCAAGGCCTTTTCTGCTTTTTAGAATGTAATGCTGGTGAGGCTGGGGGTGCATGAGAGGCTGGGTGGAGACACAGCCAGGACAGGTGACCCCAACTGACCAAAGGGATTTTCCAGACCATGGCACATCATGCTCTGTGTATAAAGTGGAGAAGAAGGAGGAAGGGGAGACATTTGGGGTGATGGTGTTTGTCTTCCCAAGTAACTGTTAAATGTGATGGGGCCCTGCCCTCCTGGGGATGGCTCAACACCTGCCTGCCCATGGGCAGCAGTGATTTAATTCCTTGTTTTGCTTTGCTTGTGTGTACAGCTTTTGCTTTTCCTGTTAAACTGTCTTTATCTCAACCCGTGAGTTTTCTGGGTTTTATGCTTCTGATTCTCTCCATGATCCAAATGGTGGGGGAATGAGAGAACAGCTGCATGGGGCTTGGCTGCTGGCTGGGGTGAAACCATGACAGTCAGCCAGTGCAAAATCTCAGCACTCCTGCATGTACAAGGAAATTAGGAAAGATGAGAGCTTTGGGGAAAATATGAAGAAATAAAACTTTCCTAGCTGAAAGGCCCAAAGCCCCAAAACCAATCTAAAAAGCTGTGGTTACATAGTGTGGTACAAGGTAATTAGATAAGAGGGAAGCTGGAAGTGATTCTGGGATGAAGCAATCACCCACACTCATGGGAAGCAGCCATGTTCTGTGTTCTTCCAGACAAATCCAAAACACTTGTAGGGTCTTGTCCAGTTTTGCATGGTGTCTGTAACCCTGTTAAATTGCAGCAAAAATAACCATAATTTAAAACAGAGTAGAAGAAAGATTAGACTTTCAGTGATAGACTTCTGAACACACAGCTACAGAGAGGAATGTGATGATGCTTGTGAACTGCAATATAGGCTAAGTATTTTCTAATTGTAATTCGTATAGCTTCTTCCAGATAGTGCAATCTACACTTCTGTTCTGGCCTGCAAGACCTGGAAGCTTATTACAATCCCACTAATTTAAGATACATTCTGTGTTACCAGAGAAAATTCACAAAGCTCAGGATCTTTTAAGAACTGTAGGGAAAAATTGTGGCTTGTAGCAAACCCTGATGATGGGAGAATGGAGCACAATATTTAGTGCTATGACAAAATATCTATCACAGTTCTCATGTCTTTAAACTCCAAACTCATGTTGGTCAATTACAACAGAGTGAATATTAAGAGTGTTTATGTAAAGAGTTATTTTTACAATTTTTACTCCAATTTTAATGAGTCCTGCTCTGGGTGATGCTGAGAAAAGCCTGCTATGTAATTGCAATGTTCTCTGCTGCTTTTCTGATTAGACCTGTCTGGGCTTTTTTTAGCCTATGCTACCACAGCAAAATCTGCATATTTGCATTTAGCAGATTCATCAAGGGTATGGCTATTTCTTTAAGAAACCCTGCTCATTGTAACGCCATCTCTAGAAAACAGGCAGTGAATTACCCTTGGGTTCAGGGTCCTTGGTCACTGCATTTTATGATTAGGCATAAGATTTTCTTACCTTCAATTCTCACATCAGACATAGGATTTTAAATTGTTACATGGTTTGAATTCTCAGTAAAGACATTTGCCTACAAAACATCAGTTAAATACTTTAGATGATGCATCTAACTGGTAATGTGGACATTTGAAATTAGCATTTGGCCTCAAGAATTTTCATGTTGGCTTTGATACTAATTCATTTTGTGTCTTTGGACAAAAGAGCTTGCATTTTCAATTCCCTGCCTGTACAATGAAGGGACCAGCTGTAGATAACCTACTGGAGACTGCCAGTTTGATTAATTACTGTAATATCCCTACAGTTAGCAGCCATAGAGTCAGCCAGGCATCATTGTTTCTTCACACAGGGGAAGTTCATCATGGTCTCCTTCACAGAAAAAGGAAGTGGGAGAGGACCCTGCACAATCCTGGAAAGCTGTGAGCACTGTTTCTTGCCCTTGTCTGTGAGCAGTCACTGCTGTATTCTCTTGGCGTTTTCCCTTTAGGGGCCCAATGTTACATTCTCTAGCCACTGCTCTCAAGAGGCACTGAACACCTTGGGGTGAGTTATTTGGTGAGTCATCTTCAGCCTGTGGAAAATCAGATCATAGAGCTTAGGAAATTGGGAATGGATTTAAGGAGATAACATTCCCTTTTTTCTCTTCACTGGCTTCCCAGGAAATACAATGAGAGCCTCCAGCATTTTAGCCAGCTGCAAGTCTTTATCTTTTCTGTTTCATTCTCAGCAGGTACTTCTGGTTTCTGATCAAGGGACAGACATTCCTATTCACTTTTTCCTCTGAAACAGAACAAAGTATATGCAAAGTAATGAGACTGAAACCACGTCAATCACTTTCAGGGAGATTGAGCAAAGTTTCCTGAAATCTAACAGGATGTGAAAGCAGCAGCACTTTCTGCAGAACTGTGCAAGCCTCTGTGGCAGCAGCAGCAGCAGCAGCACATCTTGCTGAAATACTGGGCTGCCTGGGGAACTTCTGTTCATGTAACACACCTCTTCCAGTGACACCTTACACTAGTTCATTGCTTTGAAGTCGTTGCTTCTTGAGGTTTTATTGGATGGTCAATCACAAGTGGTTCCCCAGGGTTCAGTGTTGGGACAAGCCCTGTTCCAGATCTTTATCAGTGAGGGGATTGAGTGCCCCCTCTGCAAGCTCTCAGACACCAAGCTGGGCAGGGGTGTTGATCTGCAGGAGGGTAGGAAGGCTCTGCAGGGGGATCAGGACTGGCTGGATCAGTGGGCCAAGGCCAAGGGTCTGACATAACAGGGTGAAGTGCTGAGTCCTGCACTTGGGTCACAGCAACCCCAGACAGTGCTACAGGCTGGGGGCAGAGTGGCTGGAAAGCTGCCTGGCAGAAAAGGAGCTGGTGGTGCTGGTTGACAGTGGCTGAACACACGCTGTCAGTGTGCCCAGGTGGCCAAGAGGGCAGTGACATCCTGGCCTGTATCAGCAATAGTGTGGCCAGCAGGAGCAGGGCAGTGATTGTCCCCCTGTACATGGCACTGGTGAGATCACATCTCAAATCCTGTGTTTAGTTTTGGACTCCTTTCTATAAGAAAGACATTGAGGTGCTGGAGAGTGTCCAGAGAAAGGAAACAGAGCTGGGGAAGGGCCTGGAGCAGAAGTCCTACAAGGAGCCACTGAGGGAGCTGGGGCTGTTTAGCCTGGACACTCAGAGACTCAGGGAGACCTTATTGCTCTCTACCACTGCCTGAAAATAGGTTGAAGTGTGGTAGGTGTTGGTCTCTTCCCCCAAGTAACAAGTGATAAAAAAAGAGGAAATAGCATCAAGTTGTACCAGGGGAGGTTTAGATTGGACATTAGAAAATAGTTCCTCACCAAAAAGGTTGTGAGGCATTGGAACAGGTTGCTCAGGGAAATGGTTGAGTCACCACATCTGGAGATATTTAAAAGACAGGTAGATGTGACACTTGAGGATATGGTTTAGTGATGGACTTGGCAGCTGGATTAACCCTTGGACTTGATGATATTAAAGGTCTTTTCCAACCTAAATGATTCTACATTTCTCTGATGCTCTGACAATGTTTGGCAAGGTAGCCTAAAGTGGAAAAAAAAATCCCTTTCAGTTTCTTCTTCTGTTCATATTTAGGATATTTGGAAATTTATGACAATTGCCAGATTTCATTCACATTTCTCCCACCTTCCTGTCCTGCTAACCTTACTGCAGACCTCAGAGTAGATTCAGCTCACATCCAGATATCCATTCATCTTAACTTTCTGTTGGTAGCAGTGTTATGACAGCTGTTCCTTGTGTCAGGACTGACCATCTGGAGAGAGCAGGGGAATATGACAAAAGGGCCATTGTGACACCAGGTTTGTACAAAGGAAATTAAAGAATGTGTTTCAAATACAGTTAAATTGTGACATTCTCCAACTTGCATACAAACACTTTTCCTTATGCTTTCCTACTTGTACTGCTCTGCATTTAAAAATTTTTTTAATCAAACCCTAGCTACAAGACTCTAACTGAAAATAACTTTGCCTTCTCTCTCCAGTGACAGAAATTACACCTTCCATGAACACAGACCTCCAGTCTGAAATGTTTGGCCAAGCTTTGGCCTTTGGTGCCTTTGTATGCCTCATAAACACTGATGTTCTGTGGCTTTACCTATGTTATTTTATTACAGGAGACCTCACAGATTTATCTTATTACAGGAGAGCTCACAGATTTCACTGGATGGACTTTCCACAAGGTCTTATCCAAAAAATATAAAACCCCGACATTTTACTCTCTGAAACATGTCATAATTAGAACAATAAATCACAAACCCATATCAGCACTTGGTTTACTAAAGGCAGGATTTGAAGCTCACAGTTTACTTTTGGACTCAACCTGCTTCAGCACACAGTTTCCTGTTGCTGAAAACAGGTGCCTCCAGCTCTGTGCCTTGGGAGGTTGGTGTGCTCCTCAGTGGCCCAAATGAGGTCAGCCCAGAGATGTCAAATCCAAAATGTTTCAAAACACTTGAGTGAGAAAGCACGGCCCAGAACCCGGATTCCTGTCCTGGCTTAGTCAGGGCTCGGTTGCAGGTTCTGGAAACCTTATCCACTGAGGCCAAGAATGATTTAGCCAGTGACAGTGTGTGGAAACTGGCTGTGCAAGCTGTTGCAACATACAGTAAAAGCTGCAAAGGCAGCAGGAGTATTACAAGTTCCTGTGCTACCACAGCAGTTTGTGCCAAAGCAAATCCCCATAAAGAGCATTTACAGACATTCTCTGGCAGAGTTTGGTTAATAAGATGGATAGTAAGTGGGATAAGTGGCGATTCCCTAAGACAGCTGTGGTTATTCCCATACTCCATAAATAAAGCAAGGTGTGAGCAATAGCCAGAAAAAAGGGAGAAATTATATAAAAAGGAGAAAGATCTGCTCTTGCCATGACCCAGGCACTTTCCTCAGGCCAGGAGAAAGCACAAATCAGAAGCAGGTTTGCCCTTAGAGAAGGGATTAATCACGAGGGGAAAATGCCTTGTCATGCTGTGACTCAGCAGAAAATGTTACTTGCATGGAAGCAGCTGGAGGACACAGCCAGGACACAGCAGTGAGTCAGGAAAATCTGGACTTTGGGCTGCTGCCTTCACCCTTCCTTCCTGCCTTCATTTAGCAATCTGAGCATCTAGATGTGTGATGATTGCTTATAAAGAGATACCTCATATTTCCTTGCGTAGCTGGGTTGGATTTAGATAGCACAGGAGAAATGGAAGTACAGATGACATTGTTGCCCTTTTTTTGTGAGGTGTTTTTTGGCATTGATCTTTTTACAGCAGCTCCTGTTGTATGGTGCTAAGTGAAACAGGACTGTGAAACACAGATGAGCCCTCTAACATGTACTGTAGTTCAAATTCATGGTAACACAGACCTGGATCACCAGCTTTTCCACAGGGAAAAAATAAAATAGTAGGAAGAAATTCTGCCACTACAGCTTTATACTATGTGGTGGTTTTAGGGGAAGATCCCTTCAAAAAGAGGATATACCCTTTAATAAATCATGTGTTATCTTTTCAAAGAAATACAGCAAGGACACCAGAGCAATGGAGTGTGTTTCCAGGATGATTGCCTAATTTGACTTTCTGCCTCATGGAGTAAAATAAAAAAAGACAGGAATAAGATTAATCCCCAAGAAAGACATTGTGAGGATGCTATCCAAATGCTCTCTCCCAGGTGGTTCCCTTAAGTGGTGCTGCGGCACAATGAATGCCAAGTACCAACTCATTACATGAGTTAAAGGAGCTTTTCAGAATTTTAGCCTGTCCTGCTCACATTGTAGGAAATTTTAATTTTGCCAAACCCTTTGGATGAACCTACAGTGTTTTTGTTTTCACTGTTTGATATTACACAACAGTTCCGAAGACCCCAATTAGAGAATCAGAGAATTAGAGAATCACAGAATCAATTTAGTTGGAAACAACTAAATGCAAATGTCACATCTCTAAACCATAGTGAAGTTACATAACTCACCAGAACTTCCATCCCACCCCCCCACTCCGTACCCTGATGCAGACAAGAAGCAGCAGGTAAATAGGAAAGGGGACCTAAGTAAAATTAAGAACCTAAATAAAACCTAAATATAACTAAATAGCAGAAAAGGGAAAGGTGACACACAGTGACCTTGAGGCAGCTGTGATTACATGACTTAGTCACAGCAGAGACCTGGCTAATTGCAAGATGTTTCTGGATACTTTGTGTGAAAGACAGCATGAAAAGGTAGGATTTGGTGAAGACAAAATGATGCTGTCATGAATTTGAAATAGTGTAATATGCAAAAACTGTGAGGTCTCTTATTTACTGGATGTGTTCATGGATTTACTGCAAGTCCATAAAACTCAAGCTGAGATCTGCAATGTCATTTTCATCAGTCATCCTGAACAATCACTTTCCTTGTTGCTGTATTTCTCTTTCAAGCCTCATTGCTCAGCACTATGGTATTTTCTGAAATTAAAATGGGCAATGCAGGTGGGTTTTTCTCCTGAAAATTCTGCTGACAAACCCTGGCGACATCTTAGAACACCCTGTTGGTGTTGGGCCACTGACAAACAATGAGCCAAGAAACTGTCTGTGGGAAGCGTCAGCATTCCCTACAGATGAAATTAGAGGCCTGAGTTAAATTCAACTTCGCAAGCACTAGGCATGCATACTCACAGATGTAGCTAAGTCAGGCTCCTGGCTCAGGCCCTGGTTCTAATCTGCCTGAGCAACAGAGTTTCCAACCGAGACTGCCAGAGGTCATGCGAGGACCACCATGACTTCACTGGTGTCTCTCCTGGGGATGGCTGTGCACGCAAGCTCAAAGCTGCACGTAGCTTCTCTTACGAGTGCGCTCTGAAAAGTAACCCTCTCTTCAGGGCTGGTTACAACACAGGCCATAGCTAACCATGTGTTAAGGAAAGATCTATGCCAAACCAAAAAAGAATGGCAGTAATCCTTCCAGTACCACATTGCTTATTCCCTGTTCATCTTCTTCCCCTGCTCCTTTGCCTCCTCTCCGGCAGCAGCACAGGCATGAACCAGATCTGGAAAGTGTTTTATCTGAAATCCATATCTCAACATGTGCTTCTCTTTGTTGGGGGCTTACTGTCGGTTGAATCAGTTCAGCCTAAGAAAAATTTAATAGACTATTTACCAGTCTACTGACTTACTTGCACTGTCATTCCTTTGCTTTGATCCAAAGGTATGACATTGCTCCCAAAACTTCAAAACAAACTGCAAGAAAATACCAAAGAAACAAAAAAAAAGCCCCGAACAACTCTATACAGACTTTTGTCTGATAGGTAGCTTGGAATTCATGACCCTGTGTGGTTCCTCTCTGTCACACAAGGCTAGTGTACATCATATATCTCACTGGCTTGCTGATGGAAGTGGCTATCCATAAAAACAGAAAAACATGACAGATGGGAAGAGAAGACTGACAAGCCAACTCAGAGACTTCTGGAGCATGACATGGAGGTGAGTGTATATGAGTTATCCTGAGTAGCTCTAGTCTTTTATTTCACAATTTGATGAGAGGATCAAATCATGACAGCAATACCTGTAGAATGAGTTTGTGGTCCAGTTGGGGAAGGACGCTGGCAAAAGGGCACACAGCAAAGCAGCAGGTCATAAGGCTCAGATGTAAAAAAACAATGGTGAGTTCAGGCTCCCAGTCAGCTCCGGTCTTGGCCTGAGGGCAGATCACCCACACTCCCAGGCAAGAGTCTCACCTCCCCATGTGTGAGGTTTGTGAGACTGCCAAGGAGAGTGCTACAAGAAGAGCATGGTTCTTACTAGCAGAGCTACCACATCAGCCTGAGCATCTACACAGAGAAGAGCAAAGGAAGCATCTTGTCTTCAGAAATCCAATCAAGATGTGTTGTAAAACCATGGCAGATGGTTGTAATTTGTGCTTTTGAAAATCTCTCCCTACTAGTTTATTAATTCTCAAACACACCAGAAACATTAGGGAATGAAGAATCCCAGACTCACTCCCCCAGACAACCAAAGACTCTGAATGCAGCCAAGAAGAATTATATTTTCTCAAGATATTTTCAGTTCTTGAATGTTACATAACTTTCATTTATCCTTACCATGTATCAGTACTGCGAATGGCAGAAAGAGAAGAGAAACATTTGACATTTCACAGAGCAAAATCCAGCTATACTAGACTAATGACAGCAAAGATGTTTCCTCAGTTGAAATGGGACCTGAGGTGCTTACACATGCTTGACAGGATGTTTAACTTTGCTTTGACAGTAATGTTCCCTGTAATTTTATTCTGAAATAAACCAGCAGCTTTAACTGCCTTATGTTTTCCTCCTTAGGCAATTTATCTTCAGGGAAAATAACTACAAACACACTGAGGGCAGGCATTTATTTGCAGTCTCACTCATTTTAGAGCCTCATGAGGTCTCACAACTTTATTGAGGGTTCCAACATGTGTTATTAAAGCTATAACATCTTTGGAGTCCTTAAAGTGGACTAGACTTTCACTAACAGTAATACTATTGATAATTATAATAAAGAAGCAATTGTCAAGCCTTGTGTCCATAGATAGGAGTTTAAATAATAGCTAAATATGCCCCAGTAAAGCAAAACATATACCCAGTAAAGAAAATACAGGAAATGAAAACCATATTATATATTTAGTGTCCTTGCTCCTTGGGATTTTGTTTAATGCATGGTGTGAGAGTGGCAATAGAGCTATTGTATCCTCCTTATAGGGCTCATGCTGTGAAACCACCTGCAAGACGCAACAGAAGTGGACAAATGGGATTGACTGATTGATTTCCCTTCTTTCAGAGGCTGGGAAATAAAGCAGAAAGGTGGTGAGTTTTCCTGAGGAGGCTCCAGTGGAGAGGGAAGAACCGAGGTGAAGATTCTTTTGCTCTTCCCCTCTCTGGGCAGACTCACCCCTGACAGCCCCTTCGGCAGCACCGCACAGCCTGGCACCCAGGCTGGTGCAGCAGCCTGCACTTCCACTGCCCTTCTCTCCTAAGGCATGGCGTGGGTATTTTCTTCCCATCTTGGAGCAGTAGTAAAAAGAGCATTTCTTTATCTAACTTGCACGGTAGTTCCTGAATGTTATTTGCATCTTCAAGTCCAAAGGAGAAGGCAATGAAATTCTTTCTTAAGGTAAAACCCATTCAGTGCGGGGCCTGAGTGAGTATTTTCTGCAGAGTGAGGGTCAGAGGGATGTGTTTTCGCAACTCAAATAAATCCCAGGAAATGGTTCCAGTAAACTTGCCTGAAATGACTGAAAATGGATGAAAGATAAAGCAGTTTAAAATGGGAGAGCTTTAGCTTCTCCCCATGCCAAGATCTTTTCTAAAATTACGTAAGCAGCCAGGCCAAAATGAGAATAGGGTTTGACTGAATTGTTTGACAGAGTTTTATCTTCTCTTTAAATTTCATTTTTTAAAATATGGATTAACTTATATTTTATGTATATATGTGTGTGTGTGTATATATATAAAATAAGCAAAATTTGTTCTCTGAAACTAGGAATTCTTTTTCAGTTGCTTGTTTAGGATTTAGGCCTGGAAACTGTGTTTTCTTTTGTCAGAAGATTTAGAAAGCAATTCACATTCCAAAAGCAGTTACAAAGTACAGCTTATCCTCTTTCTTTTTCAACAAAATATGAAGAATACATTTTTAAATGGCAAAAATAAATTATCAGCACAAATCATTAATTGCCAGAGAAGAGCCATAGGCTGGTAACATTATTGTGGAATCTGTATAAAGGACGCCATGAAAAATGCAGCATTATGTGGATCATTTAGCTTACAGCTGTTCTGCATTCTTATCAAGTGGGATCCTGTGTCAAAGAATGACAGTTTTAATTTCCTTTGCTGGTTGCTCTGTTTAGATCACTTTGACACAGATTATCGCTTTTACAAGAACATAGTCCAGCTGGAGGGCAAACATATCTCCTAATAATTTTTCTTTTTTTCCTGCTGCTCCTTTATTATGTGCAGCAGCAGTGCAAAGCCAAGTTGTTTAACTTGGGTTTGTAATAGCTAATTTGATATTTTAGACGTTCAGGTGTGAAGTTCAGACCTTAAATTACAGGGCTGTGATTCTAGCTTAATCCAGAGAAAATGATTTCATGAGGTAATAAATGAAATAACTGGATTAGGCAGTATCAAGGAAATATTTAAAGCACAGATACAATTTCAATGAATTTTAGGCATATATTTCACCTACTGTGTGTATTTAATTGCTGTCTTGAAGCAGAAGTTTCCCTGACCCTAGGCCTATGCTTCCAACTCAGGTAATTACATTGAAGCGACTGGTGCTACTGCTGTAACACCTGTCAACCAGAAATCAAGGCAGCAAAATCTGACCAAGCAGCTGTAACACTCATTCAGGCTTCCACATCTGGCAATGGCATGCTTAATTGGCCCCCTTTTAAAAGGGGATTTTGGTAAAGAACTTCTTTGCTCTGTGCCATCTCAGACCTGACAGTCCTGAAAAGGCCTGCACAGCCAAGTTCCAAGATCTACACTGTCCCCTGCCTTCTTGTGCAGGAGGGGTGTCCTGCATCCTTCATGGATGACGCTGCTTCCCCTGAGAAGTCTTCCTCTTTCCAATGCAAAAGAAAGGACCAACCTGCCAGAGACCACTGGTGTTTTTCCAACAGTGCTAATAAAGACTTTAATTTCTCCAATATAAGCATGAGGCAACACAGCAGAAGCACGAGATGACACAATGGAGGATTCATCTGGCCCTTGGGATGATGTAACCATGTCTCTGCTGGGGAGCATAAGAAGGGCATGTTCCAGCACTGTGTTCCAAATATAGGCTGTGTATTCCAGTGGTGTGCCTGGGCTGTGGGTCCTTGCTACACGGTGCCCTTGGAAAGCTGTGAGTACCAGCTGTATTTGGCACAACTGGTCAGAAGAACGAAGAAAGGCTGTGGCACTGCATGGCAAAGGAGGTAAATAGACATCTGGCTCTGGGCAATTACAAGGTAGGATCCAAAGAAGTCATCACTCAGTGCAGTAGATTGGCTCAATAGAATTAGAGAATCACAGAATCAATTCAGTTGGAAAAGACTTTTGAGATCATCAAGTTCAGCCTATGATCAAACACCACCATGTCAACTAGACCATGGCACTGAGTGCCTCATCTGGTCTTTCCTTAAACACCTCCAGGGACGGTGACTCCACCACCTCCCTGAGCAGCCAATTCCAACGCCCAATCACTCCTTCAGGGAAAAAAATATTCCTAATTTCCAAACTAAATCTCCCCTAGTGCAGTTTTAGGCTGTATCCTCTCCTCCTGTCACTGGCTGCCTCGGAGAAGAGGCCAACCCTCATCTGGCTACAATCACTTTTTGGGCACTTGTAGAGAGTGATACTGTCTCCCCCGAGTTTCCCTTTCTCCAGGCTAAACAATTCCAGCTCCCTCAGCTGCTCCTCACAGGACTTGTGTTCCAGACCCCTCACCAGCTTCGTTGCCCTTCTCTGGACAAGCTCCAGCTCCACAATGTCCTTCTTGAGTTGAAGGGCTCAGAACTGAAAGCAGGATTCAAGATGTGGCCTCACAGTGCCAAGTACAGAGGGACAATCACTGCCCTGGTCCTGCTGGCCACTCTCCTGCTGACACATGCCAGGATGCCACTGGCCTTCTTGGCCACCTGGGCACACACTGGCTCTTGTTCACCTTCTCTCAACCAGCACCCTGAGGTCCTTTTCTGCTGGGACACTTTCCAACCACTCTGCCCCCAGCTTGTAAGAACTTCATGCCCAGGATTTCCTATTTCTTAGGCAGTTTGGCCAGGATTTTCTTGCTCTGATTTATGTGCCAGAAACTTTACTAAATATCTAATGCTTCAGCACTGCTAGTGAATTGTGACTAAGCTTCAAGCACTGAAGCTCATATTCACATTATTAAAGTCTCTCACCTTCCAAACTAGATTGGATGCTCACAAACTACCTCTTAGGAGTGGCCATGGATTGGTCTTAACCCCCAAACAATGCCCAAAAACTGTTTTGGATATTGATATTTGTCTTAGCCTGAAGTGGGGATATTCTGGTAACACAGAGGTCTGAGTGTCCTTGTCCAGGGACACCCCCTGGCAGCCTCCAGCACCTTCACCAGTAGAGATACAGCCCACCATTGATGCATTTCATTCATTTTCTTTCCCTCAATATTTAAATCTCTCTTTCTTCTGAGCAATATTGGCTTCTCCCCATAGTGAGTGAACATCAGAAGCACGACTGCCATATGTGGAAATTATCCCTTCCTGTCTGATGTGCCTGAGGTCCTTGAGATCCATCCACCATGCAGTCCACAAGAGGCTGGTGGTGCTGCCAATGACTGACTCTTCACATAGTTCTTGAACAAAACCTCTCCCTGTCCCTGTGACCTCTCTTCCAAAAAGCTCCACAGTCACCCCCATCCTATCCTTTGCTGCCTCTATACACACTAAGTTCAAACCAAACACCTCCCTCTCTCTTCTTCTCCATAGTGCACCATCCATGACCCTTACCTCCTGAGGTGGCACTGGTCTTTGCAGGCACTGGTAGTCAGGTCCAGCACTGGATTAAAGTTCCTGCAGAGGAGTCCTTGGCTTCCTGGAGATAGTACAGCTTTCCTTTCACTGTTTTTTGGGTATGCTGCAGGAGCACTGCCTTCAAGTGACATTGCATCTTCCACTGAGACAGACAAGCCAAAGCCAGATTGTGCACCAGAAAAGGTGGATCAGATAAGGGAAAGCCTTTGGGATCCAAAACAGGAGATAGGCACAGAAACCACACTGCAGGAGATAGATCCAAATGACTGAGTGACTGAGCGCTCCTAAAGATGAAAGGTGATATTAGAAGGCATAGTAGCAAGGATGTATTCAAGAGGTGATTCTCACAGACCAGAGAGTTTAGAAGAGACTGCAGAGCAAATTTTCAGCCACTCAAAATATCAATTCTACTCACTATAGCTGTGGTGAGAACGACAGTGTGTCCTGACAGGAAATGTGCAATATAAAGACCTTGTCAGAGGCATATATCTGCAGCTGATTGAGAGAATTACTTTTGAGACAGTTACTCCTTTTTGACTATAATGGAAAAGGGAAACTTGAGTATAAGAGAAGTGAAAGAATATATCTGAGAATCCTTCTTCCATACAAGCACAGACATGTTCCAGTTTTCACTTGGCCTCTCTTGCCAAGCTATCATATTTCTCTGTTGTCACATCCTCGGGTGCCAGGCAATACATTCAAAAGGGGGTGACGTTTTCCCCAGAATGACGTGATGCTTTCCCCAGCATGACACATCTTCCTTCAGCAAATGAGCCACGGAAGTCCTTGAGTCACTGGGGAGAAACCTGCTAATCCACTGCCTCTGGGCAATGAATACAGAGCGCTTCCAAACAATTAGAAATGTTCTTTTTTTCCCTGGGGAGGTTTTTGTTTCAATTCTCAGAACTGTGTCCTTGCCCGTGGCTGTGCTGGGAGAGCAGGGCATCTGCCCCCTCAGCAAGCAGCCCCTGTACCTGCTCACACACAGGTGATGGGTGCAGAGCTCCCAACGCAGGCTGCGAGAGCAGTACTGGTGTGTGTGTGCTGCCAGCACCTGCTGAGCCACCCGGGCCTCCAGGATGGGCACTGAGAGGCAGCACACTGCAGGGCACCAGGAGGTAGAAAGCTGTGCCCTAGCTCTTGGTGAAAGGCTGAAACAATGCAAAATCAGAGAAAAGCTGAGGGAGAAGATACAGAACCATATATATCTTGCATGTACAGCTGTCCTGCACCTCACAGAGGCCAAGACTTGCTTGCCCACACAAGGAGAATTGCATCATGAGTCAATGAAGTTTTATACTTATATTTTGGGTCCAGAGTTTAGCCTTAGTACCTCTTTACCATGAAAAATAACAGTTGGAGCTCAATCCAATTACCAAAAGCTTATGAAATTTATCCTTTCAGATTCAAAAAAATGCAGTGAATAAGATAGCCTTTCACATGAAAATATCTTTTAAAATACTCATGTTTCCCCTTGTATTTTTATTTTTTGCCTGATACTTCAATGTTAAAAATTAAAAAAAAATCATTAAAAAAATTTCCTGGGCCTCAAATAATAATACTTCCATTTAGTTTGGAAACGTATCAGCCCGGTCCCTGCACATGTGTTACTGTGTTAGTGGCACATCTAACGGACTAAAAGCCAAATTGCCTGCATTTATTTCAGTGGAATGACACTGGTATAAAACTGAGTTACAAATAAGAAATGGATTTTTCCTCCTGGGGATGGATGGGCCTGAAGAAACAATTGCCTCTTTCTCCTAGAGATGGTCCTACCAGCTCATCTTCCTTACTGGGGAAGATGAGGAGTTAGGGAGAGAGTGCTGAGTAAAAATGTTGTTGCTGACTCTGTCTAGGCTACAGCCCCATCTTTTGCAAGCTCTGTAATCCCATGATGCAAAATAAAGGCCAGGCCAAACTTCTTCCCCACTTCATTTCACTGTCTAAATTATTTAGGAGAGGCTAAACTATTTGACTTAGCAAGCAAATTCAATTTTGCAGAACTCTTTAGCAAATCTGGGCATCTCCTGACCTTGTCTCTCTCTTCTTCCCTTTAATTCTCTTCTGATTGTTTCCTTTTCCCTCCATTCCTTTTCTATATCTGAATTCTGCCTCAGCTGTACTCTTTTTTATTCAAAAATTAGATTTTTTTCAGCTCTCATCATCTCTTTTTTTTCACTACTTGGCCATTCTCTGCTCTCTGGTAAAATCCTCTGCATTTTGTGGAACCTATATTGAGGCCTTTTGCTTCTTCCTCATGTCCTGTGGAAGGTATCTGGGAACTTTTTTGTTCTAATGGAGCATGGGATCATTCAGGTAGGAGGCAACCCTACCATTCAGGCAGGAGGCCAGCTAGGCCATCCCATTACTGAAATATCTACTTTGAATTAGGATCAAGATGCTAAATGTCTTAACCAGTCAAGTTTCACACACCTCCAAGGATGGAGATTCAGCAGCCTCTGGGCACTTTTGCAAGTGCTTGACCAGTCCCACTGTATAACACTTTTCTGGTTAGAAAATTTGTTCCGTGGCTAGGAAGCACTTTCCTACTTGAAAGACACATTTCTGTTCAAGGCTAGATTAGTCCCATCAGTTTGTTGGCATCTTCTCTGGTACTTACACTGCTAATAAGAAGCAGTCTTGGTCCCCTCTGAGGCTTTCTTTCACTAGACTAAACACAGTATCCACTTCCCACTTCCTTTCCAGCACAAAACCCTCCATCCCTCTGACCACTGTTGGCTTCCTTCAGTTATAGTTCATGTTTGAAAGTTCATTGCTCTGTGTTTGACATAGAGCAATCAGAAGCATATGCAAAATTGAAGTGAAATCTCACAAATGTCTTCGAATTAGAGCAGTAAGATTCTCCCTTTTCTGCTGGATATACCTCACCAGACTACTCTAAGATCACCTTAGCAGCACACCTGCCATTGACACCAGCATCCTTCCCTTCCACAGTTATTTCCATAAAACATACTTGCTGTCATTAGAGCACCCAGCTCATGAATTCCTTCCTCACCAGCTGCTCATTAACACTCAGCAGTGCTCTCCCCTTTCAGCCAGCTCCATGCACACCTAATCCCTGTTTCTCACTGCATCCCACAATACTCCATGAAAAGGCTTAATTGAAATTCCCAGGAAGGAAACATGTTTCCTTTGTGTAGGAAATAGTTTTTCAATGAGTCTGTTGGGCTGACACAATCCAACATTGCAAAGTCATGTTTCACTTTATCTACCTCCCGACCTCTATTTGCCTTTCATTCAAAATGTCCTGAGAGCTTTGCATACTATTGCAGCCAACCACTTAAGGCTGCCTGGGTCACCTCCTCTCCCCACATTTTTAACTGAAGGGCCTGGGTTTGCTTTTCTTCATTTGAGTTACTGTCCTTACCTAAGAGGTCTGAAACTAGGAATACCTGCTACCAGATCTATGCTTTCATGTACCAGTCCCTGCCAAATTCAGAGGCACACTTTGCCTCACAATAATCCAGGAGTTTTCTGGGAAAAAAATGATACACTCGCTGCATTTTGAACATCAGAAGTGCCAGAAAGATAATCACAGAATCACAGAATCAGCTGAGCTGGAAAGGACCCACAAGGCTCACTGAGTTCAAATCCTGGCCCTGCACAGCACTATTCTCAAGAATCATACCATGTGCCCATAAGTGTTGTTCAAATGCTTCTTGAACTCTGTCAAGTTGGCGCTGTGAACACTTCACTGGGGAGCCCATTCCAGTGTCCAAACACCCTCTGGGTGAAGAACCTTTTCCTGATATCCAACCTAAACCTCCCCTGACACAACTTTGGGCCATTCCTTGTTGCTGGTCACCCCAGAGAAGAGATCAGCATCTGCCCCTCCTCTTCCCCTCACAAGGAAGCTGTAACTGCAGTGAGGTCTCCCCTCAGTCTCCTCTTCTCCAGGCTGAATAGACCAAGTGCCCTCAGCTGCTCCTCATATGGCTTCCTCACAAGGCCCTTCATCACCTCCTCTGGGTACTCTCTAAGAGTTTTCTTACATTGTGGCACCCAAAACTATCCCCAGCACTCGAGGTGAGGCTGCCCCAGCTCAGAGCAGAGTGGGACAATCCCCTCCCTTGCCCGGCTGCTGATGCTGTGCCTGATGCACCCCAGGACAGGCTTGGCCCTCCTGGCTGCCAGGGCACTGCTGAGTCATGTTTAACTTGCCATCGACCAGGACCCTCAGGTCCCTTTCCATGGCACTGCTCTCCAGCATCTCATTCCCCAATCTATACACACATCCAGGACTGCCCCATCCCAGGTGCAGAATCCAGCACTTCCCTTGTTGCACTTCATGTGGTTGGTGATTGCCCAGGCCTCTCATTTGTTGAGGTCTCACTGCAGGGCCTCCCTGCCTTTGAAGCTCCTCCCAGTTTTGTATCAGCTGTGAACTTGCAGTCCAGCATCCAGGTCATGAATGAAGATGTTGAAGAGCAGAGAGCTGAGGGTGGAGCCCTGTGGAACCCCACTAGTGACAGGTCCCCAGTCTGATGTCACCCCATTCCCTACAACCCTTTGTGCCTGACCCATGAGCCAGTTGCTCACCCATCTCCTGATGTGTTTATCCAGCTGTGTGCTGGACATTCTGTCCAGAAGGATCCTGCAAGAAACAGTATGGAAAGATTTACTGAATTCCAAAAGGATTACATCAACTGGCTTCCTTTTATCAACCAGGTGGGTTACCTTGTCATAAAGTAAATTAGGCTTGATAATGACTTTCCTCTCTTGAAGCTGAGCTGGCTGTGACTGATAGTTAAACTATTGAGATCCAAATTTACTTATGATTATCCCAAAAGCATGCAACAAGACACAAATTGTGCAATATTGGCACTATGACCATAGCTGTGAAGGGAGGAATTTCTTCAACTATATTTCTATTGTCAGAGCTTATCTGTTAGGTTATGGACATCCAAAATGTTGTGATAGCTCTGCAGTTTCATTTCTGGAGTTACCAGCTGGAAAAATAATGAGGTGAAAAACAAAGAGGCGAAATCATGAATGAGGAGATATCTACCAGTAGGAGAGATTTCAATTTCCTTCTAATCCCTTTCTTTGCTGCAACATGTCTGATTATCCCCGTTGTATTATCCTTTTCAAGCAAAATTCCCAGCAACATAATTACCAGCACTGCTTTTACAATACCCATAACTAAAATGGTTTTGCAATATGGAGAATGTCAACAATATGCATTTTGTTGCCATCCCCTCAATTTTATTAAACACTTCTTGAAGTGGCAAAACTCTATCCTGTAACATTTAAAGAATCTCCATGTAGAAATAGATTTTAAAATAAGATGTAATGTGATATTCTACATTTAAACAGTTTCACTTTTTAAGTTAAAATAGAGTTGTGAATGAAATCCCTGATCCTCTGCTCAAAACATACTACGAGCATCCTAATTCTGACATTTCATCCTAGTAATTTAAACTAAACCAAACTTTTTCATCTGTTTAGTCCTTTATAAAATCTTTATTTAAAAAACACATAAAACATCACAGAAAAAACTGCCAACAACAATAACCTCAACTTCTGTTGCAGCTCAATGGTAACAACACTTAGTTTAAACGCTAAATTTTGTGGGTACTGCTATTTGTTTAGGAAAAAAAATGTATCTCTGTTACATGAATTGTAAAAAAATTAAATGTATCAGTACTGTAAACTAACAATAATTAATAAAATGCAAAAGACTAGAAAGTCTTACGTCAGCAGAGAGAAATGACACAAACCACTCATATGTGAATGGTTCTTTGTAATGGGAATGAACTACATTATTTATGTAAAACAGATTATTTACTATGCTGAAACGTGTTGTTATGTGCCAGAATATTGCATGGTTTTTTCTCCTGGTGCTCTATTGCTTAGTCTTGTGAAGTTTTCATTTATTTTCAGGAAACATTTCACATATTCCTGCCACGTGGCACAAAATTCTGCCTGAGAGGAAGGTAATTACATCTGCCAGCTCCTTGAGTGCTAAGAAATGTGAGCTGAATTTAAAGGCTCCAAACAGCATTCCTTAAAAAATCTTTGTTGGAGGACAAAGGCCCAGCAGTCATCCTCACCTGTCCCACTGCTGTGCGGTCCCATGGCCACCAGCACTCTGGCTGGCTCAGAAACATGGGCCCAAGCACCTCTTTAGGCTGGCTCAGAAACATGGGCCCAAGCACCTCTTTAGGCTGGCTCAGAGACATTTTCCTAAGCACCTGCTTGTGGTTCTTCCACACCTAAGATTACCCTGTGAAAGGAGCTGGGGAAATCAATCTGCAAACAGGGAGGCTTCAACAATCAGGAACAACTCCAGGCCATGTGAAATGCCCAAGGCCTGCTCTAGCTCCTTTCAGAGCCAACACTAAACTTACCTTGGAGACCCCATCCCTCTGGCAGAGCTTCCCCCTGCAGAGAGGAGTGTGATCACGGTGCTCTCGGTCCCACAGCAGGGAGAGGAGCTGCTTCCCCTCGGTTTGAGTCTGTAAAACACCACATGGAGTTTTCAGCAGCTTCGCTGCGAATCAGCCTGAGGAGGCTGGAACCCAAGGAGGGGGAATGCTCTCCCCTCCCAGAGGAGGAACCGCCTGTGGGACTGGCTCATTCCTGTTACTCATTATAGCTGCCATACAGTACATCTCACTGTGCCACAGTGCAGCACAACGCTGTCCATAGAGGGGGTATCGGACATAGCTGGAGAAATCTTGTTCCTTTTTTACATCAGGAAGAGGATGGCTGTGTCACTGAGGATGACATTACAGACGTCAGGAGCTGTGGTTCAGAAAGTCGGTCCCTGTGGCTTCTGAATCATCTGCTTTGTGGCAGTACTTGGTGCCAACCAGCCCCTGTGGCAATGCTGGCAGTCCCTTCCTCCAGACATTTGTGTTTGAGGTGTAACATCATCACTGAACTCCAGAGCAAGGGACATCATGAGCCAATGGTCCCCTGTAGTGATCACTCCCACGTCACCTAATATGCATTCAATTTGTAAATAGCTACCACATTAAATATGCCCCATTTTAGCACCAAAAAAAAACATTCTAGATTCTCATTCCTAATTCACTTTGTGGACAAAAAAATCCGAGCAGCTATCACAGCTTTCCCACAATTTGGACATGCCAGGAGCCACTTCTGATTTTTTAGATCATTCACAGATAAAAAGAAATATTTTCTATTTCATGTAAATTACAATTTACTAAAAGCATTCCAGATTACTGAAGGGGAAAAAAGGAAGGTGATGAAAAATCTTGCTGATATTTCCTTTGCAAGGCTGCAGAGTAGTCTGGGCTTGCAGTAGTGTGAGGATGCTTTTCATGTGACCTTGTTCTTCTGGATAAACTCTTGGTGAGAATGACAGGCTGCAAATGCAGAAGCAAGAAGCAAAAGTGAAAAATAAACTAGAAAGAGCAGAAAGTAGACTAAATATGTGCTTGAGCTGCTCCGAAGGACTTCACTGGTGCTTTATCAGGAAAATAAATATTGTCTGAGGCTATCTGAGGAATGTATATTCCATGGCTTTTTTAGACCAGGTCAAAGGCTAAAATTGACTATACTTTGTAGTGTGATGCTGTTTTAAGACTGAAAGGAAGACTATCACATGCAATACCACAAAAAGGAACATCCTAGGCCAAAGGGGATTTTGGGGAAAACACATTTGGTGAAGCTTAACCTAGGCGCAGGGGAGGGGGACGAGGACACAAAAACGTACATATCAGTAGGGAACTAAGAGCAAACTTCAGAAGTATCAAGGGACTGTGGGATTACAGATTCCTACAGATGTCAGGGGGAGCTATTCAGGGAAAGGCCTTTACTGAACAAATTAGAAGTATTACAACCTTTTTTTCAAATAAAAGAAAAGTATTCTTTTTAAAAATCTTTAACAATAAGTATCACTTCTGGCAAGTGGCTGCAGAAAATCTATTTCAAAATAAAAAGCTTGTTACTACAGAAGACCTGTGACTTCATTTTGGAATTATTAAATGTCATGATCCCATCATGTACTTTGAATCACTTAATCTTCACACTCTAAGAAGAGTTACTCCAAGCTACATCAAGATTACTAGTGCTTAAGGGAGCAACTTGAAGCGAGAAGTGGCAGAACAGGCAGAGTGACTTTGTCCCATGGCAAAGAAGTGTCCCGCGTCAATGGCAAGCAAAGGATTTCAAACAGATGTCATCTAATATTTGCAACTAGTAATTCCTCCTTTTCTGATATCATCTGACTTATTTTTCTCCTTGTGGTATCTAAAAAAATTAGTATATTTCTTACTATGCTAGCCTTGGTTTTGATGGTACTGCTTTTAAAAGAGTTTCCTCAAAGCCTGGAAGAAGAACTTCTCCTTCCTGGAGAAGGAGTTCAGGCTCAGAAGAGAGTGAACAAATTATACAGATTTTAGGAGGGAAGGTAGGAGCCATTTCCCACTTTGTCTTTCCTTTTACAGATAAGACAGTGCCAGTTTCATAATGAATTCAATAGAAATGTTGCCATTGAGTTCACCCTCTCACAGTAATTTTACATTGTCTTTGAGAAAGTTTTAAAACAACTTTTCCTGTCTGTGACACTGATCTTACTCTTCTGAGAAGCAAATATTTTCATTACCCCTGTGACTGATTCCCTGAAATGATATACAGAAATCTTCTCAATAGGGAGACAATAGGGAAGATATGAAATGTGGAACAAAAAGTAATGGAATTCTAGAAATGTTAAAGAAGCCTTCCAAGCATTTTTTTCATCTTTATCATAAGCCTGGAAAGTCAGCTTTGTTTTCCTGACTGTTTGCAGGCTTTTTATTCTGCAGATGTTCTCTGTAGACCCAAGAGCACTGGGAGCTCTGGTTAAACCATATGTCCACACATCAATGCTCCTTTCAAAAGCTGTGCTTCCAGGGGTTATCAGCTCTTGAAATTTGCTGTCTGAAGGGTCTTGCAACCCCATCATATTGTTTACCAGAAAAAGCTGACAACCCATTCAGATGGCAAAGCATGCACTGACAGTGGTCATGTGGCTGCTTGACTCTCTTTGCTCTTTCATCAGGCAAGTGAAGTTCTCTCAAAATCAACAGTTACAACAGTTTAAAACATGTGCAATAGCTTTCTGTGGGCAAGAGGGTAGAGCTGACCAAAAAGACCAGTCGGGGATTAATAATAATAATAATACTAACAACAACAATTTGTCGGAAATATTGTCTGGAGTTGAAAGCAGGTGGGGAGACAGAAGTCCTCATGAATTCAAATTGACTTTGGCTACTAGCTTTGTTTGTTAATAAAAAGTGATGACCATATCAGTGTCTTAAAACTTTCTCCTTTTTTAATCTGTTTTTAAGAGTGTGCACTGCTTTGGAGGTGTGAGAGGTGACATTTATTTTGAGATGAGGTATAACATTTTTCATGCTCAACAAAAAAACACAGTGATTTTATTAATTTGTTATTGATACCCTCCCATGAGTCAGGCATTGCAGCTTGCTCCGTCATACTACACTAGTGTTCAGGCAGGCAGAGAGTCACTCAGATCACAGACTGGATCCTAATAAAAACTATTAAACTCCTTTGGTGTCTTATTTTCCAGCTAGATCCCCTTCCCCATCTGACATAACGGCTCAAACACCAATGCTGACACGCATGGGAAGTGGTGAGAAAAAATTACTTGTGGCAGAAGTCAGACTACAGACTGGCAGTGATACTCTTTTTAAGTAGCATCCTTCCCACATTTATACCCATTTGGTAGCATGTCCCCATTTTCCAGGAGTTAGCAGGGCTCATTGAAAGAGCTTTAAACTAAATTTGAATAATAAATAAGCCTGGGGGCAGCACACTAATGTATGATTCTATGTTTCTGTATCAGCTTTTAACAGTTGTGGAACTACATGCTAAATGTTATGCAGAAAGCAGCAGATTTCATTAAATAGTTGTGTGCTATCCAGGCTAAATGGGAGATTTAACATGCAGTTGGTAACAGCATAGAGTCTCCACTGAGTCTTCTATATGACTTAAAAAAAAATAGTAGAACATCACATTTCAGAAAGTAGCAATTTTGCAAAATATATAAAATACCCAACATTCCACAAGAAAAATTGCATAGAATATTGCAAACAGATGATGAAAACAGTGTGAAATTTAACACAAAAGTTTAATTTACCCTTCCCTAAAAACGCCTGTAATTCTGACCAAGGCCTTCGCTCTCTTTCATGTTTTTCTCTTTCATTTCTCGTTCATGTTTGCCAATTGTTTCTGTATTCATAAGGAATAAAGACAATACCTCTTGATGCCTTCACATAGGCATGATTTGAAAGTCTAGGCACTTTCAAAATACTGACAAGTCCAGACAAGGAGTATGAGAAAATCGTAGACCATAGAGACCTCAATATTTGAGCATTTGTCAGTATCAATTAAAATCTAAGTAAGAGCAGCAGGGAATGATGGTTGGTGGTGCTGAGCTAAAGCACAAAGGGAGATTTTTTAGAAGTTCCCTCTCCACACCAAAACTGCCATTGTCACACGTAGCTGCAGCTGTAGAGAAGGGCTGGGTATAGCATCAGCTGTAGGGAAGGGCTGGGGGGAAGGGGATGGTTTCATAGCAGAGCAGTTCAGCTTGACTGCTTCTGGTTTTTATTTTTAACTTCTGGTCTCGCACGTAATTTTAACATCAGCAGGGGGAAACTGGGTACATTCTGCATTTTTGACGAGCGATACCAGGGGACTTCACAGCGAGGAGCACCTGACCTGAGCAGGCAGAGCTGTGGTGTTCCCCTGCCAGGCACGCACAGACCCCCTGCCAAGGAAGGGGTATGTGACAGCCGGGGTGTTGCATGAGAAGCTCTTGCACCAGTACAAAAGAAACTCCAGGTAGAGGAGCTTTTTCCCCTCAGGAAGCAGGTGTGACTCCCAGGTAGCCAGGACCCTTTGCCAGGGAGGACCTGCCACCCAATCCTCCTCAATTTCACCATAGGAACCAGCTCTTCCTTCCAAAAAGCAGCCCATGGAGGAAGTGAGGCCTTCATCTCCACCCAGGCTTACTCAACAGCTCTGGGGTCAGACTGTCCCTGGAAATCACTTTCTATTTCTGCCCAAGGTCTGAATTTTTTGTACTACATATTTGAGCAAACTTCTCTTGGAATCCACTAAGCTGGCGCACAGGCTCCTGATCTTCTCTTTTTGACAAAAAAAAAAAAAAAGGTTCACTTTAAGAGGAGGGATAGAAAAACATCTTGACCAATATTCTTCTTGGGAGTTGGGAGATTTTCCTGTAAAGGAGTAAATCTGGGTTCATAATCCATTTAAATAAGGAAGGGATATGATTCAGCATCTCCCACATCCTGGTTGAGCAATCTAAACAAAAAAGCATCAGACCATCTAACTGGCCATCTGAAGGAAAAAATTAGTTGGACCTAGACCACTCAGATCCTCTGGTGATGGGACCAAAGTCTTTACAGCTAACCTGGCCCCCAGGGCACTTTTGCTTCAAGAACAGCAGTGTGGGAAGAGTGAATATTACAGATCCAGCACAATCTATTAACCCTATTATAGTGTATTAGCATGCAATTAGAAAGGGCTCCTGCTATGGTAAGTAGGTTCCCTTTCTCAAATTCAGTTTAGAATAATAAAGAAGCTAGAATTCACCCAGAAAGGAAGAAAGACTCAAATCCCGCAATGTGTAAGGCACTTTCTGAGTAGTGATACTCAGTTTTCTCAACAAAATGGTATGACCAAAGTGGCAAACACCACAGCAGCTTCACTGTGTCACTACAAGATCCTTGAGCTAGAAAACCTTTATGAAAGTACACAACATTTATTGAAGGTGCACTCTGTATTTTGGTTTTCCAGTTACTCATCTGCTAATAGAAACTTCTAACACATATAAACTGCTATTGAAAAGTTATCTCCCAAAAGGAATGTACTGAAGCCTTGCATCTCATTCTGACAATGGAGTTACAATACTTTTACCACTGATACCACCCAACTTCTGTTCTCAGCTACAGAGAGAAACCGCTGCTTTCCAGGAAAAAAACATAAAAATTCAATTAAGTTACTTGGCTTATGTGTAGGTAATTAACGAAGTCACAAAGGCAATCACCAGGAAAAGCAGAACGAGAACGCAAGAGAATGCACGGCTAAATGTCAAACCAAGTGAGACAATAGTCCAATAACGAGATTATGGGCACAAAAACATTGGGCATGGACAAGGGTAAACACAGTTAGGTTTACAAATGTCTCATGGAACGACACATGAGCTTTTACTTAAGAGTGAAATAAATCCTCTTTACTGAGGTGAGCTAGACTTGGTATGCATTCATGAGTAGGATTATAAACATTGACACCCTTCAGTTTCCTTTGGTATTGAGCAAGTTCCTTGGAGGGAAAACCCCCCTTATGAATGCTTTGTAAAACACAATCTACATCTAATGTACCATGTTAAAAATGGCAAACAATAAAGATAAATACTTACACCATTCAGTACCTGCCATACACTCAGGCTTCTCACTGTGTTCTCTTTTCAGCTCTGTCATCTTCTCTGGTGATGGAAATACCTCACTTCTTCATCATATAACTTCTTCGAATTTTCATCTTTCATGCTTAGAAAGCAAGCTCAAAGGGAACTGAGAAGTTCCTTAAACACAAGTGGAACTTACAGTCAATTAATTTTCAAAAACAGAGAGAGATTTTTTTTAGAAGTACAGCCCTACAATAATTCAAAACACAAGGCTGACAAAATGGGATCCCTGTCAAAACAGTGTGTTGTCCTCATGGGTGATGCTCACAAAACAAGCCAGATAACGGCATGCTGCTTGTGAAAGACCCAAGGCCACCAGTATTTCTAACTTGACCAGCTCTCTGCTCTGGTGTCTCATGCAGCCCTAAAAGGGGCACCATCCACCCCACCAGGCACACTGTGCTGTGATGGAGAGAAAGCAACAGCTACCTTCTTTCCATGAGAAAAGTTCGTCAAATTGCTTCCTGATGCCATTTAACAGTGCAGTCAAACCAGCAACGTGCTTCTAGTGCAAATCTAGTTTCACTGTCAGGTGCCACAATATTCCCATTCCAGCATTAAAATGCCTGCAATAATTTTGACTTGAAGGACGTGTCTATTTAGATTTATTTAGATGTGTCTTGTAACATTCAGATATTCCCCAAGAACCATTATATTTAGGACCTCTTTCACCTAGGACTGCATGGCTGAAAGTTGTTGTCTGCTGGAAGTTGACTAGAGAAGACCATAGCATTATTTATCTTCTCAAAATTAAGCAGATAAAGCTGAAAACCAGGACATAATTTAAAGGTAAGTAAAAATTTTTCCTCTAAACCTCTCATCTAGCTTAAGGCAAGGAAATTCATGGTACTTGCATATGATGCACTCAAGAAAAAACATCAAGTCTTACCACACATCTTAGCCTTTTTAAAAAATGATGCAAGTCTTCCTTTAGGAAAGAAAAATGAGCAATGCCCAAAGCTTTTCACCCAAAAATCCCCAAAAAACTTTGCAGTTACCTGGCAAACAACCAACAGAGAAAGAAAGAACTTGCCAAGCCACAAAAGTGAAGGGTCGTTAGTCAAGTGTGCCAGCACTGTTTGGTGACATGCAGCTTCTCAAAGCAATGTTTGCTTATGAGAAACATGAACATAGGGTATTACTGACCTGTTCAACCTGTTCACTTCAAATACAGCACAGGGCAGCTTGGTTTGATATTACAAGAACTCTGATACTCTTTACAAGATCTGTAGGAATTCAAGTTCCCTCATTACAAGCTTTGAGGAATTCAACCAAAAATATGTCAGGGGAACCAGACATCAGCTTCCCTCTTAATTCAAAATATTTGGAAGTTATTTGCTTAGTGATTGTCAATATACCACTTCTGACAACTGGCATTTTCTTCCACACACAATCCAACAATTCTATAGAAGAACAGCACATTTGCAGTTGTATTTCTTCTCTTACTACCAACAGTACTATTTTAAGTCATAATCCCAAAATAAACATTACTGGTTTTCTTACTATTGTAAAATAGTAGAGATTATTAGAAAGAAAAAGACAGACAAACCAAACACACAGATCAGAGTGGAACTTACTGCAACCCAAGTAATTCTACTTCATTGAAAGACCTCATTTTTCCATCTAGGAATGCCATTTATGTTGACTCACAACACTCAGCAAGCAAGGTCTTCTGCTGCTGCCAATGGCACTGGGTTTGGCCCCAGCACATGGTGGGACTCCTTGTAGACATGTGCCTGATGGCTGACAGAAGAGGGGAGACAAGCTTTGACCATGACAGCTCTGCAGTTTGTTGAATTCTTCAGTGGCAATAGCATTTCCATGTTGGTGTCACCCACCTCTCCTGAAAACAGGCTTCTTTCTGCAAATCTCCCAAGTTATCAAAAGCAAAATTGGCACAGGCTGGCTCCCAGGCAGAGCAATTCTAGAAGAAAAATAACCTTTTCCAGAATGGGCCAGTGAGTTGCACATTGATCCTAGAAAACACACATGGGATGATCCTGGATTGGCTATAACCTTGACTGGAACCAGGAGCAATTTTCATGTGTGACAACTGGAGAGGAGAAATTTTTTACAACGTTTTCAGAAAGGGTCTCTCTGCTCCTACAGAAACATGACGTAGTAGTGCTCATTTTTCAGACAGAAGAAAAAGTTGGTTATACACTGAGAATTTCTGAGAACTCCCACCTTAGGAAGTTTTTACATACATCAGCCATATTGTTGACAGTATAAATGAAAAGAAAAAATTTGTACAGTGAAATGAAGTGCAATAGAAATAAAAGGATGCAAGAACAGTAATCTACAGTATTACAAAGATGCTATGCAGGAAAGAAATTTCTTGGCATCTGAAACTATGCCTCAGAGTCTCAGTTATAATACTTCTACATTTTAAGTACCAGGATCTCCTGATCTGTAGGTAACTCATGAGCAAGTGCTGTTTGTTCAGGGCTTATTAAATTTTGAACAACGTGACTACTGATGAATCAGTGTAATTCAGTGCAGTACAGTGCCAACTAATTAGTAATACAGTGCAGATCCCCTTTAAACCCTCCCCAAAATTTAACCATTATTACAGATAGATCAGTGCAAAAGTATTTCTTCTATGTATAGTACCAATTAAATAAGTGACTTTCCATAAGAAACTGTCCAAAGCAATAGAAGCATTCTAATGCTATTCTGTAAATTCCAATTCCTTCTTCCTTTGAATGCCATGCTTTGTCCTAGATTATCAAACGGAGTTTCTAAGCCATTAATGAGCACCTTTCACTGGAGCATGTAAGTATACTTTGTACTTCTGAAAAGTCACATGGACATTCATATAAAAAAAGTAAACAAAACCCCAAAATGAGAAAATGCTAACTGAAGGCTTAGAGACTTTTAGATGAGGAACAGATGAAACTTGCTTTTATTTCACTCCGCAGATGCAGCTACACACATCAGCAAGACTGTATAACAGTGATCAGCACAAAAATGTTCTCTGAAAATTTCTAAGGAATAGAGACTTTCACAACACAATGAGAAACTCATAAAATAAGTTTACAAAATTAAGAATTACAGAGCTACAGAGAAGACTAAATTACAGAATGCTTGCTGAAAAGATACTATTAAGGAAACACAGCCTTCTACCAAGTTTTCATCATTTTAAGAATAGTATTTTCACTTAGGTTAGGTAAAGGAAAAGCTTGACTGTCTTCAGGGAACAGCCTATGAGTCGCCTGGCAGCGGAAGGAAATCCCTGAGACGTACATCCATGTGCTATCGCAAGTGGAAAAAGAGGTAGGCAGGAGTTCCCTCCCTGAAATATCTGCCTCTGATGGTTATCCAAAAGCAAATACCAGGCTTTGAACTCATCTGGCCTGGCTGTTTTAATCCTTTAGCACATTTCACTTGGATCTTTTCATTTATAATAGTCAACCGTACTGCTAGTGGCATGCTTTCTTCTATGCCTAACGCCACAGATCTGACATTACAGCAAACACTGTTCTGGCAATATCCCCACTGCTGCACTCAGGGACCTGGGCAGAGATGGACTGCTGCTGTTGAAAACTGCTCTCTCACAGTTGCGTTCCAGCTCTAATATCTCTCCACTGGGCAAAATTACCGCAGCTGCTTTTCTGCTACCGGCAGAAAGAGACATTAAACAAAACCAGTAGTATCCTCCTTCTTTCCTGAGGTTCTCTTTTCAGGCTGTTCTTAGAAAATTAAGTAGAAGTATCTGGGGTATTTTTCAGTGTCTGTATTGTCTCTAACACATCTCTTGTGCCCCATGTTCTTTTCTCCCAACTCTGTACTCTCCTGTTAGGAGTTCCCAATGCAGACTCTGATCTTCCTTATGTGAGAAAGCATAACTGACTTCATACTAAAAAAAAAAAAAAAAAAAAAAAGGCAGTTTGGCCAAAATCAGTTCAAGACATTCCGCACGTTCAATGTCATCATGCCTTAAACAGTTTGACTCAGCTTGCATTCTACAAGATTGATCCCAACAGGCACACTTGCCCTGGGTGAAGAGTACCCCTGAAAGGTTAAAATTCCTGCAACAGCTACCAGGTAGGCAGAAAGAGATAAGGCAGCAGATAACAGGGAACTTCGTGGCATTTCCTGCAGCCACCCTCCCGTAGGAGTTGGCTTTGGTCCATTTAAAGCATTTGATGTATTTAATCTTACCCACATGTAGTTCACTCAGAAAGAGGCAACTTGCGACTTGTACTACCCAGCACCTACACAGAGCCGTTTAGTTTCACATATACAAATAATAAAAATAGCTAAAATACAGAGATAAATATACATCATACGAAATCCATAAAACATTAAACCACGTTAAAATATTAAAATACGCGGAAGTATATCGCATATATAAAGTATGTGTGTATATAGGCAGGTATGCATGTATAATTCCCAGGAGTTTTTGTGCGGCTGGAGCTGGCAGGCTCCGAGGAAAGCCGGACCGGGGGGCTCCAGCCCCGCTCGGGACCCCGCGGGGCAGGTGAGCAGGCGGTGGGTGCGGGGGGCAGCCCGGCCCTCAAGGAGTTACGGAGCACGATTACTTCATGTTCCCACCGGCCGCTTTCGGCTGCCCCCCCCGGCCCGTTTCACAATCCCGGCTCTCGAGCAGCCCTGTCAAGCCGGGCGCGCTCCCTGAGCACACACCCCCCCCGTGTTCTCATGCCGGATTTTCCCAAGGCCATGAATAATCTCGAAGCCCCCTCAATAAATACACGTTCAGGGATGCCCGGAGCTCATTCAACCCGCCAGCCTCGCCGACGAGAAGGGACCGGGGCCGGAGCCGAGAAGAAGCCGCACCATGAAGTTTCCCCGGGACTGTGGCTGCGACCGTGCCCGCGCCGGCCGCCNGGCGCGGCTGCTGCACGCCCGGGCGGCACAGCTGCAGGACGAGGTGGGTACGGCCGCACCGCGGGCTCGCACACGCTCGGCCCGGCCGCGGCTGCCTCCCGCCACGGTGCGACCAAACCTCTCCGTGTCTCTTCCCAGATGTGCGAGAAGTTTACCGTCTGCCAGAACAGCATGGAAATGCTCCTCCACAACAACCTCAACCTCCCCAAGGTGACGGAGGAAGATGGGTGTCTGCTCGCCGGCTTTAATGAGGCAAGGAACCGCTCTCCTTTCCCACCTAATCCTGTATACCTGGGGCAGGTTTTGCCTGCTCAAAAGAACTGTGGAAGTTGACCTAAAGATTTGTGCCGGCTCTAGCCGGCTTTGGCCAGACCTCCACACTATATAAGCATCATATGCTAACCTGCACATAGCATTGAGATCAAGGCACTTTGAACTCTTAAGTGATTTTCTCACCTTTCTTTCATTTCAGGATAAATGCTTGAGAAAAATCTCCAGCGGGCTTTATACATTTCAGACATACCTCAAATACATACAAGAAACTTTTATTAGCGAAAACCAAAATGTTGAATCGCTATCCTATAGTACAGAGCACCTGGCACGTACCATAAGACAGATGGTGAGTTGGTTTTAAGTTCCCTCCGATATTTTTTGTGGCTTAATACTGATATGAAGTCAGAAATAGAAGATGCTATGTGAAATAGAGGAGGTTTCAGTTATGTTTCAGTTCCTTGAAAAAACAGGTGACAGTTCCTTATGCTCAGATCTTACCCTTATGACTTAGAGGTTTTACGAAGTTTTGCTTTCTTTTCTTAAAGAAACAACTCTTCTTCCTACTTTCTATTCTCAGTTATAATTTCCAAACCAACTGAATGCATCATTGCTTTAAGAACAAATATACTAAACTGGCTGATAGCAATAAGAGTGCTCAGAGAGCTTGTTTATAATTGCAGATCTGCAATTCAGCCTGTACTTATGTTGGAACCCACTGAGAAGTAGAAGTCAGCAACTTTTTTTAAAAGCCCATACACAAAAAATTTGCTTGCAAAAAATCTTCTTTCATNTATATTGAGATATTGCTGACAATATACCAGATAGCTCCCTACTGAAAAACACGTATTTTGCTTGCAAAAAATCTTCTTTCATAAAAATACCAATTTCTCTCGATTTGGTAAAATAAAATGCTATTAATTTCTGACAGACATTTTTCATGTTTTGGAGAGCTTTGAAAGATCACACTTACAAAATTTACTTAATTCCTGTAGTTCTTGCTCATTTTACTAATCCTTAATATGAACACTTCCTTTTGTCTTTGGGGAAAGCATATGCCTGATTAAAAATCACCCAGGTAAGGACTGCAGGAGTCTTGGGGCATTATTTCCTTCCAGGCAATTTCTGGCATGTGAAAAGCCTATTGTGTATTGTGTGTTTGCCATACCTTTCCTAACATATTTACTTATGCCCATCATTCTTTATGTGAAAGGAAGCTGAACTGCTTTTTTTTCACACTGTGCTAGCTGAGAATAATAGTCTTGTCATAAGACAGCAACTGATTACTGGCTTCCAGCTTGATACACGAGTTTGTAGAAAGTTTGTTTCATAACAGAGAGACTAGGTTTGTTGGGTTTGGTGCTTTGGATTTTTTTTTTTTTGACCAAGGTAGTCAAAACAGGCAGAATTAAACAGTGATCAAAAGCAAAACCTGCACTTGTAGAAACTGTGGAGTTTTTGAGAAAAGGCCTTGATCTTCAGGTTGGAAATTTTTCATTGTGAGAGAAAAAACTGCTATTTAAGGCAAGGACAGCAAAGCCAGAATCCATCACTTGTGGTTAAATAGATCCACCAGCATGATACCTGTCTGGATATCCAGATACAAACTTTAACAGAGCACAACAAGGAGCTGGGCATACCAGGAAAAGGGGGTGTGATCAGAACACACTCTCAAGTAGTCTGGATAGGAAGAATATTTCTCTCTTCTATTTCACAAAAGAGATGTTCCAGAAGGAGGTTTGCATCTTTTTGTCACTTGGTAAAGGGTGGGAGAGATCCTAAACACCAGATTGAGCAGATGCTTGCTAGAACTTTGGACTCCAAATCACCTAAAACAGCTCCATGATTTGGATTATGTAACTCCCGTTTTCAGAAGTCCCACTTCCTGGGACAAGTTCTTCAAAGGCCTTTAGGTACTGGGTGCACAGTGCTGTGAGTCAGCATTAGATAAATAACTCATTAAATAAGTAACTTTTACTCATCTTGTAGTTATGCTTTCACATATCAGTGAAAGTTGGTGGCACTTAGTCTCACATGTGAGTAAATGCCTGGAAAGTAAGAATTAAGCAGCTAAACAAGTTTGACATCTTTGGAAACTTGTTAATCTGTTATAAAATGTGAGAGTACTCCAATGTCAGCTAATTAATTTATGACTCAGGATGGAGCAGTGCAGGTTAGGACAAATCATGATCAGCATCTCCCTACCTAATCAACCAGATGACTGCCAAAGAGCAGGAGGGGTGTATTGATCTGCTCAGAGCCCGTTGGACCACGATGCCCAAGGCTGCACACAAACCAGAACAGTATAGCCCAGAGATTCCTATGCAGCAGTCGTAGCAGGCAACAGCACTCCTCACACCCCTCCACAGAAACAGGGCTGGAGGAAAGCACAGGTCCCAGGGAGGGCTGTTATCTGCAGTACAGAAAGAGTGGCTATGCAGCAGGTTGGGAAAATACAAACCAATGCTCTCCAACAGGCTCAGTGACAGTGTTTTAACCAAGGCCTCCCAATATTGTCTTTTTCACAGGTGATCAATCCCGAAGAAGTGATCATCCCAGATGCAGCTACCCAGGAATCCCTCCGCACAAAGCTGAAGTCCACTAAGGCCTGGACAGAGAAAATCACCATCCATCTCATCCTCCGAGATTTTACTTCATTTATGGAGAAGACAGTGAGGGCTGTCCGCTATTTGAAAAACACCAGGAGTTTCAGTGTTTGAATGTTTTAGTTCAGGCACAATCCTTTTGTTACAAATCTGTCAGGTGGCAGATAACAGTGTTGTTCTGTTTTAAGAACTAGAAATAGTAACAATGGTTTGCATCTCTATACATTCCCATTTCCTTCTAGGAACTTATTTATTGTATTTAAGATATTTATTAGTTTTTTTATACTAATATTTATATTTTCAATATTTAGAAATAATTTAAACAAATTATGTATTTTGTTTCCTTTCTAATGGTACTATTTAGATATAAACTTATTTAATATGTAGTAAAAAAAAAAAACATTTTTAGAACCAAGAAAATTTTTTGTATAACTTATGTTTTTATATATTTGAGAGATGGTATTTATGACTTTTTTATATTTTTAAGACAAATAAAAGCCAATTTTTAAAAAAAAGCTTTTATGACCCCTGTGAACTTTAATTAAGACTAAAACACTCTAATATATCCAGTTTTTAATACCTGCAATTATCAGAATAACTACTTTCAAGAGCTTCTTTGTATAATTAGGCCAGTTCTCTACACTGCACATATGTACACACGTAGACAACTTGATTACCATATAATTCTTAAAATGGGATAAGAAGCAACCAGATGCACTGAAAAGGACACTTATGAACGAACAAGATAAACCATCAATGCTCCTGAGAAACAAATGGACAAGTGCCTTATATTTAATAAGGAACACCCAATAAAATTGTTTGTAAGGATCTTCTTACAAGTCAAATAGTCTCTTTTAAATAAATAAAGTGGTGAGACAACCACATTAACCACTTTGACATGAATACTATCCTCTGATTAGTTTTATTGCTGTCATCCAGGGGAATTTTCCAAGTTTGGTTAAACAGTTCTGGCTCCTACCACAAGAAGTAGAAAAAAAAAATTTAGGTTATTTCCTTAAGCAATATAAATCAACATATTGTTGCTGAGCAATGCAGCAACATGCATTTGTCTTTTTAAATTTATATTTCACTAGCATGGACAAGCCACATACCATGAATGTATATTCTTGAATACTTGTGTGTGAAAAAAAAAGAAAAAATCAAAACAGAACAAGACTTAAGCCTGAGTATCAAGCCACCGAAACTTTCCTTGGCTGCATCATCTGCAGCACTGTAGCTGTGCAGGTACCTCATATACCAAAACTTAGAGGAATTCACAGACCACACAGGGGATACAGGCAGCAGAAGACCCTGAAGCTTTGTCCCTAAAAATGATAGATTATTAGTTACCCTCACTTTTCCTTCTGGCACAGTGTTGAAGATGCGCAGATGAAAGGCGTGCCTTGGAATGTGGATAAGGATGTCAGCAAACTCTCCTCTTCCTCTGAGTGATCTGATTGTCCACATATGCATTCCACCACTGGGGATGCCAAAACAGTGACCAGTCCACCCACTGCTCCCATCTCAGATGCTCAAAAGAAAACAAACCACTGCTTTGCCCAATATGGTAAAACTGTCATCTCAAGTTGGGCAACATCTGGAAAAGGAATGAGGAGATCCCAAGGAGATCTTGAAAGACGTCTGTGGTGAATGGGTTTTCTAATAGCACGTAAGATCCTACTTTAACTGTCCTGGCACATGCTCAGGAAACATAGGAAAACCTGGCTTAGCCTTTTCACTGCTTTCATTCACAGGAATTTTCCGTTAGTGACCATTTGTTTAGGGACCTTTCTGGCCTTTATTATGCCAATAGTAGCTATAAGGCCCAAAGTGGATCTCACACTGGACCTAACTACTATGTGAGAACAGAGAGGAAAAAAAAAAACAAAAAAAAAAACTGATCAAAAGGAAAGGCATCTCCTGGTTTCAGTTCTCCCCCTTCCTGAAACGTCAAAAATCGTGTAAGAACACTTCCACCGGCACCCTTTGGCTGATGGCTACCCCAGGCTTTCTGCAATTCTAGTAAATATGCAAATGCTGCCACATTTTAGGGTGCAGAAGATGAGAAAAGACTACCACTTGTTGGGTGGGGAGGTCAACTTTCAAGTCCTCCCTGGAGCAGTGTTATCTCTGATGGTGCCACTGAGCTGCCATTATTTCACCTTTTGCTTCTCCACAGTTCTCAGGGTCCTTCAATGCAGCAGCTGCCTTGCTGGCCATCAATCTCCTGTCACAGTGGCAACTCCAGGGACTGCTCCCAGGATGAAACCAATACTCACTGGTGCTTCTGCCACACAAATATTTGCAGTAGGGAATTCAGATGAAATCAGAGAAGACCTAAACACTGCTGAGCACGATACAGGGCCTCTCAAACAAACCAACTTAACATTCTTTTTTTCCAGTTTGCTGTGTAGAAACTATTTTACATCAGTAAAACACACAAAGGCATTTATTTTAGTTGGCAGACCAGAACAAATACATAAAAAACCTAGAACAATAGTAAAAGTGAGCAGTCCTAACTACACTCAGCAACAATGCCTCAACACTCCTACTGAAGACAGTTCTTCCTAACTTCTCAGCTCAACTCACTGAGCAAAGAAAACTCAAAAAACGAAAACAACAACAAAAAAATCCCCACTAACACAATCCAAATAAAAAAAGACCTGCTAATGATGACCTAAAAAAATAGGAAATTACCCACCAAAGCAGCATTCTGGCTGCTGCTGTACAGGACCAGCCTCAGCCTGCACATCTCAGCTAGCCTTTCCCCACATTTCCATTCATCCTTAGTCGTTAACCTCACACTGAGATTCTGGAATGCTTCACAGATTACCAGCTCCCTTCATCCTGATTTTAAATTCCCAAAGAAGGAAGAAGGTAAAGCTATGTTGAAAAGCATGCATACATTACACATTTTGCAAGAAAAGCCCACAGTATTCAGAAACAGTGTTTAGGATGAGAAACAAAATACCCCTAAGAGCAGCTGCTGTAACACTAGAATGCTGGGCAATAGAGAAAAAAACCCAAAACAACTCCCAAAAAACTAAAAAGTCAGAATGCAACCTAATATTAAAGTCATCTGTAATAGAAAAGTGGGGGGAGGGGGGAGGGGGGGTAAGGCATAGTCTCAGAAGTACCATTTTTCTATTTTTTAACCAGACTTTACTGTGTAAGAAACTTCTAAGGAAAAAAAAACAAAAAAAAAAAAAAAAGGGGAAAACATTTCAGCCCGACCAACTTCCCAGGCTGCAGTACCATTCCCTACCCGGTACTGGTGTAAACACTAAATTTTGGCAGAGAGAACAACAACTACTTGAATGAGACTGCATGCATCTCTAGTGCCTCCATAGATTTTATTAACAGCTGATGGTGAGATTAGCTAAACCAAGCTGATGCTACAGGAGATGGAAGAGTAACACAACCAGTAAAGCACAGCAGCAGCATCACTTTTCAGCAGTAATGAGCCAATAGGTCGGCTTACCTTGATGGGAAACCTCCCCCTATGTTTGCCATTGTTATTTGTAACTAATATTATTTTCCAATTTCAATTTAAAAGATCAAATTATGGAAAGGTAAGTATACAGTATTATATATCAAAGTCCTCATGGTAAAGGTATTGTCAAAAAAAAAAAAAAGCATATATATGTCCAAACCTTGTGACTAAGTCCTTGCTTTTCAAGTCAAATGATTAGATAACAATTTCTGATCGCTCTCAATGAATTTCTTTCCTCTTCTTGATGAGAAAACCAAAACCCACCTAACCCTGCTGCTCCCAAAAAATGCAACCTCTGCAGGCTTCAACCTTGAAGTACTACTTCCTCCACGAATTACTAGCAAAATCAACCAATTCCTGTAATCCAAACATATTTAACCAAATCCTCCTATATTTTCAAGACTGACTTTGGAAGTCATCAGAAAACACTCTACAGAAATTTTGCAATTTGGATCTCTATTCAGTGACCAGATTCTAAGATTCACTCTTTCCCGAGAAAATAATTCCTGAGAAAATGTTTAATAAAAAACAAACATTCACCATCAGAATCAAAACACTGAGATTTGATTTGTCCTGCCATATTCTTTTCCACACAGCAGATAAACATGCCCTTCATCTAACCCATCCTCTAATCCTGAATTAACATAACCACGACCAAGAAACAATGTATATAACCCACAAGCTTAACAAAGAAATGGCTACTGCATGACACACCATCATGGAAAAGTATTTAGAAATTGCAATTAAGTCGTTATTTGTCAAAAATAAATAAGTCATATGACATTTAACAGGATGTGGTCTCTCCTCCTGTGGTGAAAACAGATGTAATGAGTTTTATTTCCAAATATCATCAGTATCATCATAGCTTAAATTCCAAGACTGTAATGAAATATTTCCAAAAATATCCAGGGCATATACAGTTTGATTAAGCAATTTTCCTGATAAAAAACATTATGTTAGATGTCTGTTTCATTTACCACACAATGCAAGAAAATGAGATCTTAAGCAGCTCTTTGTCACCTACAGCCATTTTGGAAGACAGCAATACAAAGTAGCAACAGACAAGTTTTATACTTCACTAAAATGGGCCTGTTGTGGCAAAATTCTGAACAATGATTTGGTCTGCACAGTTTATATGTTTAAATGTTACAGTTCAGCAAATAGGAGCTTTGCTGATGAATTTATCCAAGGAAAAAAAAAAAAATCACACAGCCTCCGTTTTATATCTATGATGAGATACAGTACAGTTACTTCGTACCAGTCACGTCTACACCAGGAATTTGTAGCAGAACTAAAAACCTGTTACAAATTCCTGACCACCTTAATTTTGCCCCACAACTGGCCAGGCCTTGAAGAGCTTATGGAGCACACAGATTGGTTTGTTTGTATATTAATTATTAAGAACAAAATTATATTGAAAGCCAGATTTTTTCTCCCTTTAGTGATGACACTAAACTGACCATTCTTCTTCTACCCTGCTAAGCAGGAGATCCACAGTCCCTACACCAAGACCAAGAAAACCACCAAAGTCTCGAGACTCCCTCTCTGTCCCTTGCACAATTGCTTGTCACCATTACAACAGTTCACCAGTGACAGTAATCTGTCACTGTCACCAGTTACAACAGGCTCCAGTGACAGGTGGCATTTCCCTGACACTGAGGCAACCACAAGCACACTCCACATCCCTCCACTTTGAAGGCACAGAGTAAGAAATCAAACAATCTCTATCTCTGGGCTACAATCAACAGGATACCTCAAAGTCAGTACAATCTCCACCAAACTCAGGAAGGCATTAATGATTTTATTTCACACATCTACACTGTACCCTTCAGCTCAGCTGTTCTAGCCAGAGCCCATTTTTCAGTAAACTAAGCTCACTGGCTTTATTCCAACACTAAGAGTTCACAGACTCCATCACAAACCCCATCACAGAAAAGAATCTGCACTTGGCTGTGGAAGGCACTGATTCAGTGACAGAGATCAATACAATCAAGCCAGAAAACTCGTATTTGTTCTTTTCTAAGCGTCTTACATGTGACAGGAAAATAAAATTTTCTCAAGTTCTATTGGGAGAAAAACAGAAAGGAAAAAAATCATAGATTCAAACACTTGAAATTAGTAACACCTAAATAAAGTCTGCAGCCTTGACCAACATAAGAGTTCTTCCACCTCACTCCATAGACCTGCCCTCTTCTCCTTAGCACCACCAAAAAGCCCCGTCTTGCTAAAACTAGCATATTTCCTTACTTAAGGGAATTAAGATTCTTCACAGGTATCTCTTTAATGTATAACTTCCCAAACCACTAATCTGCTCTTACAAGCACATCCAAATTTTGTGAAAATGACAAAAACCGCAAAGCAACTTCAAAACATCCATACCAAAGATCTCTTCATTTTCAAACTTGAAGAAAAATATCTCCTTTTTTTTTCCTACCTTACAATTAATTACCATGATTTAATGATTAATACCTGTTCTTTTTTTTTTTTTTTCCCACCAGGGGAAGAATATAAATGTTTATTTAAGGAGACATTTCACTCACCTTTTAATTACAGGAAGAACACTATACGGAATGAAAGTCTGGACATATAAACAAAAAACATTATACTACATACTGGCACTCAATTTAACCTGACCTGAAGATACTATAAAAGACTTTTTCCCCCTCCATCTGAAAATCCAAGATTTCTATGCTAATAACTTTCCTGAAACAGACTTCAGTAGCAGTGAATTACCAAAAATTTCCTATTCAATGTACTTAAAGTAAGAATTTCATAAGCAATATTTATCCAGTAATTCCAAGTTGCAAAAAATCTGAAATGCAACTATTTTTAAGACAAACTTTCAGCATGGAGACGTCACAGAATCTGGCCTGTGCTTGACATATGCATGCTTTTATAAAACTTTCAATGAAAAAGGAAACACTTCCCTATTTCTCTAACTCTTGCCAAATACTATAATTCTTGGAAAGCAGCCAGAGAAACCATGTGGCGGTTACAGCCCACAAACCACATCCCCAAATGCCAGACACACAACAGGGCACATGAAATACACTTCTGCAGGTGTTTGGGTCCATCCACCCACTGCTGCATTTTGGGCACTGTATACCCGTGTGAAATGTAAAACCCGATTGAGAAATACGAGTTCACTTCACACCAAATACTGTATCTCTTAGTATTGAGTATCTCAAGTTACTGCATGAAATTCAACAGAAGAAAAATTTTCCTAATCATGATTAAAGCCATTACCAAGTACCAAGAGATTGTTTCATTACTATTATCATTAGGATCAGTCAAGAAAAATAATGAAAAATTCAATTTCTTTCGTAATTTAAGACTATGAGCAGTAACATTAACCACAAGTTACTGTAAGAGAAAGGCACTAGAAAGGCTGCACTAGCAAAAGGATACACAGTCACAAGACACTGTTCTGCATTTGGTCCTTGCACTGTTCCACTGTCAGCACTCTATCAGCATTAGCCATGCAAGTATTCCATGGCCTTTAACTGAGTTATTATGATTAATAGAATTCTAAAGAACATGCTGGTTTGCATTAGTGCTCATAAACGTTTTCACTTTTTTTCTTTCCAATTTTTGTCTTTCATTTAAAGTTTTCTCCCTTGACCCATTTCTCTCTGTTTCTCCAATCACAGCCCTTAAACACAGTAACATTTAACTATGAATTGTCATGGCAGATTAAAAACTGAGGAATCTCCTTTTCTTAAACATTTAATTAATGAAAAAAAAAGCCTGAAAAATCTGTGGGGTTAAAAAAAAAAGCCATGCCAATATCTAGAATATCTTTGTTGCAATGATAATTTGGGGCCAATAAACATTATTTTTTTTTTAAATCACTGCAGAGATACAACCTACCCTGCACAGTTCTGGAAGGGAGAGAGCAATCTACCCAAAACAGCTTCTATTTAACAGAAACCAAACAGTCACCATTTAAGTACTTGAACTTCTGAGTTAAAAAAGAGAAAACCAATTGAAACCAAAACAAACATGGTCCAAAGAGCAAGACTTCAGCATAACAATGAAACACATACCTTGTTTAGTGTACTTGTTTTTTTTTTCCTTCAATTAAACATTACTAACTTTCTCTTACAGTAAATTATACACATACACACAGAGCACTCAACTGTTGTGTCCTCCCACCCCATCCTAAATCCCAGAAAACACAGAGAGCATTTAAGGGTAAGTTTAGCAGAAAAGCATGCTTTTTTAGTATCTGACTGTGCTAGAAAACACAAACATACACACCCCTCAATCCTTACTGTATCCACAGATAAAAGAATCCAGGAGATAAAAAACCTAAAGTGGATGAGCACAGTAACCATCCACAGACGCTCACCAACATTCGAGCAAGGAACCTTTGAAGAATATTGAAGCATTTAAAACATTAGCTCAATTTTCTGGTTACTGGGAAGATAAAGAAGAATCTTTACCCAAAAGGCAATCATTAACAGGGATAAGTATGGGAATTAAATATCATCATATTTTGGAAAAAAACCACAACGAAACAAAACCCCCACCGTGGGTTTCTGCAATAAATAAACTACTACATTAATATTATGTAAAGACTTAAAAACAATATGCATCCATTCAAACAGTATTTATTTAATTACACCGTAATGCAAATAAGTTAGGTCCATATAAACTTCATTTTGTTGTATGTACAACCTATGTCATTAGCAAGCTGATTGAGCCAGCTGGTCTAAGTGTCGGCCTCATCCTCTGGAATGTACGTATCTTCTGACACTCTGTCCATCAGCTGCGTCTACAACAGGACCACCACAGCCTTCATCCCCAAAGTAGACTGAAAGGGGAGGGGGGAGGAAATCAAAGTCAGATTTGCATCATGTACTTGTCTTTAAATCGAGATTTGTAAAACACAAGTCTGGAGGAACTGCCCTACAAATGTACAGAATATACACTAGCCCCCAAAATACTGAAATAATGCCACCTTTAAAGTAAAATTTAAGCCTACAGAGCATCAACATGTGCTTACAAAAATGAGCATCTGTAAGCTTCAGATTAGATGAAACATCTGCTTGTGATATCTACATATATATATATTCTGGTATGAAACACATCTTTTACACTGTACAGATGCACATCAAAAAAGAAGTCTCAAACCACCAGTGAAGCTAAACATAGAAACACTGTCAGCAAGCAAACAACTGCAGCAACTTGCTTATTGAGACCAAGATTAAGAAGATTCCACTGAAATTGTAATATGATCTTACTACTTTTTTTCCCCATATTTTCTACTGTTTCTACTAAATCACTGAATCCTAAAAATGCCCAGGGAATACACTGTAACTATGTGAAGCTAGAAGAGTTAATCTATGACTTTGCAAACAATACAGCCCTTCAATTATTTGTTTTAGGAATACCTGGCCCTGCACAGTAATCAAAGGTATTTCTTGAAAAACAGAAGAACCACCCTTTCTCCAAAACTTTAATTAGTTAGACTCAAGGAAGCCCTTCAATAAAACTTAAATGTCACCAGAACTTAAGCATTACTAATGCCATAACACTGCAGCATAACTAAGAGTCCCACAAGAAAGAGGCAACACATGCCAAATGCACTTTGTTTCATGACAGTGACTAATACTGAAGGATACAGCCTTTATTTCATGCACCTTTTATGCAGTTATTCCCTCACTGGCAGAAGGAGATTGGATTTTGGTTTTCAGTTTGTGCTAGAAATCTGAGAAGTTATTGTTCAGTGCAGAAACTTGCACAAACTAGCTCTACAACAGATTAGAAGGGCAGCTGTCATGCAAAAGGCACAGGAAGTTCCATATCTTAAAAACTATGCAAGATTAAGAGGAAGGTCTTCCCAAGAACTAAAACTTTGCTGACTTGTCATTTGAATTTCCAAAGAAACAAGAACCACAACAATTAAAAACAAGGGATGGAAGCATCATTCACAACTGCTGCTGGCTGGAGATAACACCCAAACCAGTAACTATCTGCACCGGGTCTGTATGTACGTTTGGAACCAATACATACCTCCAGATAGTTGGCTCAGGCATTCCAGGGTCTGCACCTCTTTTAAAACCTGAAGTGAAACATACATTACATACACATATTAAAAATAAACAAGTATGTGCAGATTCCTACATAGTTAAATCTCTATGAAGTTACTCCAGCCCATTAAATAGCAATAAAAAACTACTGAACACAGAATTGTGATTGATGAAAGCTGTGCACTAACCTGAATAAAAACCGTACCTTCTTACGAGGATTAGAAAGCAAAGAAAATAAATACCTGTGTACAGCTTTCTTTTTTTAAAAAGTCTTATCTGCATCTTTACCTGACTTAAAATTCAGGGTCAACTGTGTGAGATGAAGGAAGTCATCTATCCCAGAGATGAAGACATACATACTTTTACTCGCACAAACCCACCGATGTTAAATGTTGTTCAGAAAGCAACCTAGCAGGGCTCTACCAACAAAGACACCTAAAACTGATGTAGATTGAGCACCTTGATGCCTAACAGGTGATTCTCCAATTACATCTGACACGCAACTTAGAAGCAGTATTTCAGTAACAGTTCACTCAATTTAGCATGACAGAATGCTAAATGTTAAATCAATTTAACCTCAAATCTTCTATTCTGACTGGCAATTTTTGGGAAAAGTTACATACTACTAAAGCTTGCAAACCAACAAGCTGTTTTCTAATACCCAGGAAAATGAAATGAAAGTTAACTACAAAGAGTTCATCCCCAGCCTCCAATGACTCAAATATACCAACTGACTAACGCATATGTATACTAGGGAAGCAACTGAAGGTTTAGTATATGAAGTACCTTTGCTCTCTGGACTGTAAAAGAAAAGTGTTGAAACAGAAACATGAACAGAAACAAAAAGGCCCACTGTTTAACACTACACTGGCTATCCAGAAGTGAATGTTTAATGAAAAATATATTATTACCCTCGTTTACAGAAAATAAATAATTAATGTCACGTTGCCTGAAACACAGGCCACAAAGGTTAATGGAAAAACTTCCATTAACTTCAAAAGCCCTTTGGAGATAACCTTGAATGATTTGAAACTATTAGACATCCCGACCCAAGTTCTTTGGCCGCCATACTGTCCAGAAACACAGCTTAAAAATCCATTAATTGCAGCCACACTCTGTGCGTGTGAATGTTTCTGGCCCCTCCCCTCACCCCCAGTATTTTTAAATAACCAAACCAGGTTTAACAAAACTGCATTGGTCTAATTTACTGACTTAAAACCAGGGCAGCCACTTCAAAGAAAGTTAAAAAAAATACAACAAAACCCCACCAATCATCTATAATTGCACATTCTCATGCTGGGCTCCCTGTACATGCCCTGAGCTAGAAAGCCTTACAGAGAAAGTTAGAGGCTCAAATCTTCTGACCATTTCCTTGCCTATTTTTAGTTCAGCATGTATTTTATACACATGGGGTCACACCCTCCCTCCCAGATTCAAAAGTAATCCCAGCAGAGAAGAGGTTCTTCCAATCCTGCAGATTTTGGGTACATGCCACCTCCAAATGTCTATGGCAATCAAGTTGGCATCTGCATTTCTCCTTCCCATCTGCTTACACTTTCACTACTGCAGATAAATTTACAAGAAGGCAATGTAGATGGGGAACAGCACACTTATTTTCTGGAGATATGAACCTAAACTACTACAACTTAAATTTCTCACTGCTACACAACAAAAATTATACTAGGTACCCTGGTGTTAGTGCAACTGTAAATACAGCAAGGTGGCTTTATACAAATTGAAGTAACTTATTTAATGTCACCAGTGTAACTTATTAGTGTCACTAATGTGACACTCTGAGGTCATTAAGAAAAAAGAGCATCTTTCTGACATCCACAGACACTGTCATGGAAGTAAAATCTAAACAAAACCTCAACAACAAATTAGGTCACAAAACACTGCTGAAATTCCCACCAAAAACTTACTAATTTAAAATCACTGATAAACTAAAAGTGAAATTAAAGTTCAGACCTAATAACGCTAATTAGTTTTTTCCATAGTTTTTTAAGTGACTACTTTTGCTTGCAGTTGCTGTTAAAGCACTTCTGTAACAGCTGAAGAGACCAACATTTTCCTGGTTGTTACCTATAAACAAGCAAAGCCCTTCAAACAAGGCACTGCATTCCCTTCAACTAATCAAAACAACCTCTCAGATTTGACTGGAAACACAACAAGCTCCCAGCTCTCCTTCATGCTTGCACTCAATGCAGAGATTTCTGCTGGGTTTAGGTGCTTTTCCCAAAAGGCCCAACAGTTTGGGCAGAAAGTAAGCCAAATGAATTGCAGGGATCAGCCTTCCTGGGCCCCTCTGCTATAAAAGAAGTGAACAAAAGTGTCTGGCCTCTCTTTAACAAGGACAGCTGATGGCATACAGCTCTAACTCAGCAGAACTACCATGTGGTAGTGATGCCTGGCCAGCCTGACGACAGGAGCAAGCAAAATATATCCTTGGCACCAGGCACAACATCAAGGCATCCCCTTAACATTCCACTGCAGCCTAGAAACAGGAGCCGCACCATTTTTGGTGGGAGAGAGACTGTAACCTGTGTTCCTGTTGCTGGAAATTCAATCTCAGCCAGAGGCTGGCAATGCCCTCAGTGCCACAAAGCAGAGCTCCCAGCGTTCTGCTCACCAGACTCTCTAGGGCACAAAGCACAGCCTTGACTACTACAGCAGGCAGTCACTGACACAGGGTTAAAATCGCTGCCCCATTTGCTGTTCATCTGCTTCAGTGCTCTGCCCACTCCCCAGAGGGGCCCTCACACAGGATAGGCCTCCAGGGAGGAAAAGGGGCAAAAACCTCTTTTTTACAGAACCACAGAATCGTTAGGGGTGGAAGGGACCTCTGGAGATCCCCTAGTCCGACCCTCTGACAGGGCAGGGCCACCTAGAGCAGGTGACGCAGGAATGTGTCCAGGTGGGTTTTGAATGTCTCCAGAGAGGGACACTCCACGACTTCCCTGGGCAGCCTGTTCCAGTGCTTTGCCACCCTCAACGTGAAGAATTTCTTCTTCATGTTGAGGTGAAACTTTTTGTGTTATAGTTTATGGCCATTGCTCCCCATCCTGTAGCTGGGCACCACTAAAGAGTCTGGCTCCAATCTCTTGGCACTTGCCTTTAAGATATTTGTATCTTAAAAGACTGAGATCCCCTCCCAGTCTTCTGGACTAAACTGGCCCAGCACCCACAATCTCTCCTCATAAGAGAGATGCTTCAGCCCCTTAATCATCTTCGTGGCCTTGTGCTGGACCCTCTCCAACAGCTCCTCCTCTTTCCTGTACTGAGGAGCCCAGAACTCGACACAGAACTCCAGATGTAGCCTCGCTAGGGCCAAGTAGAGTGGGAAGATCACATACGTCTTCCTTACAAATAAAGGGGAAAAAACAAAAAA
>WBNO01008703.1:367869-412520 GCA_013400575.1 Peucedramus taeniatus
CCTTGAAGAGCTGCTGTAGCCGCTGCTTGGCCTCCTTGCTAAGCTTCGGCATCCCGGCGGCGGGGCAGAGAGGAGGAGGAAGAGGAGGAGCGCAGCCGCTCTCGTAACAGTGCCGTGCGCTGGGCGGGACCCATCGCTCGGCTGCGGGGCGGGGACCGGGGCTGGCCGTGCCCTCGGGCGGGCGAGGAAATGGCGGCCGCGGGGTGCCGTCCGTCTGCCTGGTGTCCGCTGCCCGCTGCGAGCCCGTCGGGCTTGTCCCGCCCGCCTTCCAGCGCCGCAGGCTGAGGGATCGGGATCGGGATCGGCCCAGCGGGGCTGCCGGCTGTGAGGGGGCGAGGGGGCTACAAGCGCTGTGGGTGTTCTGCGTGCTTTGGGTCCTGCCGCACTCTTGTGCCTGTTCTTCCCCGGAGCTCCGGAGGTGTTGCGCACACGCCGCCTCTGGAGGGTAGGAAGTGCCTTTGGTAAGTGAAGGGTGGAGATGGACTGATAAGAAAAAGTGTTCCTGGAGGAAACTGAAAATGCGCTCTCCATGAAGCTCTCCATGAGGCTGTGTCAAGGAAGGTTTAGGCTTGATATTAAAAGGAAAATAATATGAAAAAGATTCTTCACCTGGTGATTGGGCACTGGAACAGGTTCCCCAGGGAGGTGGTCACAGCACCAACCTGACAGAGCTCAAGAAGTGTTTGGCACATGGTGTGACTCTTCCATGTCCTGTGGAGGGCCAGGAGATGGACTTGGATGATCCTTGTGGGTCCCTTCCAACTCAGGATAGTCAGTGGTCTTTGGTATCAGGCTGTGTGATGTATCGAGTCCATGGAAACAAGGAGTTCAGGGAGTGAAAACTTGACTAGAAATATGGGGAAGAGACCCATATTTCTGTGCTGCCAGTACAGCACTCGAAACTTGTTGTACTTAAAAACCTCACAGCCCAGATAAGCACTGAGACATTTTTAACTAATAAATTATTAGCCTCTGTCCTTGCAGTGCCCTAACCACCAAGCTACTGTTAGTTTGACACAATTTACGTGACATCTTGCTGCATGGTGTCTATGCCATTGACTGAACCAGTTATATCATGTCTTTACCATGTTTTCATTCTTTCTCAGGTAGCCTCCTGCCTTTTGCTGTAATGCCAAGATGCAGGTCTTCAGGTTCCTGCTATTACTAGTGCAGCTGCAGCAATTAACACCATCAGGCTGTATCATGTGTGCTACCTAGAGCAAAGTTTGCATGTTATATATTGGTTTGCCTACAGCAGTTACTTGAACTTCTGTAGCCATTTTGTCACATTGAGAATAACACCAAGTCAGTGCTTTTTAGAGACAAGAAAGAATACAGGGATATAATAAATCTTACTTATTCAGATATACCATTTACTCTTCCAGTGTATGGATGCCTGTTCATTTCAAGATGATAAAAATAGGAGCTTTTAGCTCACTACTTGCTCTCCAGGTACAGCCAGGTAGCAAACTGCAGGCAGCATGAGGGGTTCTGGCAGCCCATGGCTTGCTTTTGCCATGGTCTGTGAATTATCAAAGTGTGGGGAATGAAAGAATATATTGGTGAGGTCATGGCACAAATGTGCAGTCACGTTACAGAATGCACAGCCTTTCCTGTTGTACAGCAGTGCCAGTGCCCTGTGCTTCCATACACATTAAACATGGGATACACCAGTATTTCTAGTCATAGGACAGACACATTTAATGACCTGACAAGTAGAGGCATAGAGTTTGAATGTCTCCTTTATAAACTAAATAACTTATCCCTATTGAAGGTTAGACACCGGTGCTGTCTGTATTCATCATGAACATCAATATGAAGTTCATAAGACTATAAGCCTACACCTCTCCCAAAAGAATATGCCTTTAGTGAGGAAATTCAAGGAATTCTAACTGAAAATTGAGAGAACAAGTCTTTCTATCCATAGGTTTTGTGCTGGATTTCAAGTTTTTTTGGTATATCACTGTTGTTAAACTTTTCAAATTAGTATGCATAAGTAGAATTGTACAAACATTCAAAATTACAAATTTACTCTTCTTTTGGACCAGTGAAGTGCAAGAGACACATTCATTAATCAGTAATGGCTTGTCATACTCAAAAGAGAACTCAAACCATTGAACCTGTTTTTTTGACTTGCAGGAACCTATTTTTCAGTAGTTTGGATTAAATTGGTTTTCCTTTGAAGATGAGGCCAAGTAAGATTTGTTTTCACACTGTGGTTACTGTTAGAGCTCGTTCTTTCTAAACATACAAAACCAGCTGTTCATTACAGCACACAGCTTGTTAATAATCTCTTACAAAATATTGCAATAAAATATGACGCACTGTGGTGGAATGAAATTCAAAAGGTATTTTTCCCTCCTGAAATTTAAGTGCAAGTGGGATTCAGAAGGTCATTGAGATTCAGATGTACAAATCACCTGATATGAAGGGCTGAACAGTTGCTCTGTCTCCTTTTAGAATTGGTTTAACAGTGTCATGTGTGACACAGTGCATATAAGGTTATTGTGGGTGTTCTTGAGAAAGGATAGTCACCAAAGTGTGCCACATGTACCTCTTCTCCCCTTTACACATTGAGCCAAGGAGTCCTTTTCAGAGCACAGAAACATGTTAGCCTTCATTTCTCATGTCTGCCTATTTGAATGTTTGACTAAAAGCTTGTAGGTTATTTCATTGATTTAACTGCAGAAGCCAGGAAATTAATAGCAAGAAAGTTAGTATTACTTTGCCAGTTTTCTAGTAAAATCAGTGCTAGAAGAGCACAAGGGTGTGTGTTGGTATGCAGGTAAACCAATGTTGATTTTGTATAGTTACTGGTCTAGATCTACATGGTCTTACATACTGCAGCTGTGAAAGGATGTCTATAAGAATTGTGACTGGAGAAGAGCACTTACTTCATCATAACACACATCCATAGTCTCAAACTGTCTAACATAGCATATTTGCACTAAAAGACCTCAACCAGCCAACCAACCAACAAACCCACAAAACAAACCCACAATAAAAAAAGCCCAGTAAATGGTTGTGCTGACTCCAGAAGTTTTCCATGCCTTTGTTTGGCTCCTGTGTCACCTAGGATGTTAGAGGGTCTAAGAGCTCAGCAGTCCTTTGGTGATCTGCTGACTCAGACAAAGGGGGAAGGAGAGCAGCAGTCATCCTTACTGCAGGTTCATGGGACAACACTAGTCACAGATTGTAAATATTGACAATTAGCCTCTAATAGCAAATGTGCCTGTGATGGGGTATGAAACAATGAGCTGTTTTGAAGGGAGAAAACCTAATGCCCAAAGAAATGGGTAGTGTAAGATGGAGGTGACTCTGCCTGGAGAAGAGGGAAGTAGGATTTTATGAGTGTGCTGTGAGTATTCATGTTTGTAAGTTACTGTGATAACACTTCTATGAAGGATTTTGATTTTATTTGATTTTTTTTCTTGTGGCTGATAATGAAGACAAAACCGCTTGGAATGCTGTATCCATTAACTAAAGAGAACAAGAGCCCCAGTTGCTGGAGTAACAAAATAAAATAAGTGCTACCATAGATGTTGAAAATCTTTTGTTGCAAAAAAAAATAAATCTCTTTAAATTTCTTTTGCCTTGTAGCTTCGTGTGATCAGCAATAACAATAAAATCAGAAACAAAATTGCAGAGTTTTCAACTGAGACAAGAGGAACATGAATCCCTATTGTTTTATCACCTCGATTAGCAGTGATTCCGCAAGTGTTTTCACAGCAAATAAATATCACTAATACTCATGATAAATGGCCAAATATTTCCATTTTTATTGGTAAATCAGGGAACTGAGATTCTTATAGACATGACTGAATCACTGAAGTGTCAGATTCAGGGAAATAATGTCTTCTTGGTCAGATGGCTTTGACTTGTCCTTTTGAGTGCAAAGGGTATCTTTCAGGTTAAAGAATTCCAGACCTCTAAAGGTTTATCTTAGCAAACCATAAAGTAAAACAGTACATGCAGCTCAGAGGCTGATGAAGGAGACTAAGTGCAGTGACACGTTGAAGTTAGTGAAAAATCCCTGTAAACTTCATAGGAAATCTCTGCAGGCCTTGATTATGCATTTAGCAATCTCACTTCTGAGATTTCCCCAATTTACTCACAACAAGCTGCATTAAATTCATCTGCTTGGGAACAAAGTTTGAGTTTGACCCTTTTTAGGAGTAACTTAGATTTCAAAGACGCTATGGTGGATGTTTCATACTTTAGGATTATACCATAAATCAGTATAAATAGCACAAGAACATATGGAAGAGCTCTTCAACAGATTTCCACTGCAGGCTGAATCTTTATGATGTCAGTAAAAACTAGTATATTATGACTAGACATTCTATTTCACTTCATTGTTACGACTAAACTTCCTATTTTTATTGTGCCCTAATAATGATGTTCCTTCTCTTCCATTTTAGTATTCCTATTCATTTAGTCTAGTAAATCCCTGCTGCTCTGCAGTACCACCGATCTGGGAAATGCTCCTTTTCCTTTCACAAAGACAAGAAAAGACAGAGACAAAGAGAAACGGAAAGTATGATCAAAAGAGCAAAAACTTAGCCTGTCCAATTAGGTCATGTGCAAAATAACCAGAATTCTAAAATGTCTCCTGAATGTTATTGAGACCTAGATTAGTTTGGGGTGAGTATATTTGAGTTCTTGCATTTAGCATAGTTTCCAAACATGCTTGGAATGCAGAGCTGTAATGCATATAAAATTTTTTTGTCCAAATTAGAAACTCCATATGAATTTCTGTATGGTACTTGTTAGATGTACTCTGGTCACTGTCTGATATGGCATATTTCCAAGAAAAGTGATATTGCCCGTCACTGTGTGGGTTTCAGCTGGGGTAGAGTTCGTTTTCTTCACAGTGGCTGGTATGGGGCTGTACTTTCTACTTGTGCTGAACCTGAGCAGGGCTTACACAGAGCCAAGGCCTTTTCTGCTTTTTAGAATGTAATGCTGGTGAGGCTGGGGGTGCATGAGAGGCTGGGTGGAGACACAGCCAGGACAGGTGACCCCAACTGACCAAAGGGATTTTCCAGACCATGGCCCATCATGCTCTGTGTATAAAGTGGAGAAGAAGGAGGAAAGGGAGACATTTGGGGTGATGGTGTTTGTCTTCCCAAGTAACTGTTAGATATGATGGGGCCCTGCCCTCCTGGGGATGGCTCAACACCTGCCTGCCCATGGGCAGCAGTGAATTAATTCCTTGTTTTGCTTTGCTTGTGTGCACAGCTTTTGCTTTTCCTGTTAAACTGTCTTTATCTCAACCCGTGAGTTTTCTGGGTTTCACCTTTCCAATTTTCTCCCTGATCCCAGTGTTTGTGAGGCATAGTGAGTGTGTAGCTGTGTGGGGCTTGGCTGCTGGCTGAAAATTAGTAGAATGATCAGAGTTGCAGGAACAAAAAGCAAGGTGTAGTAATTTTGTATATTTAATACAGTAACTATACCATTTATTTACTTAAAAATAAACCAAAACTGAGTGGTGACATGGAGTTATAATCTCATTATTTTTCGTTACAGCTTCTGAGGCCAGGGAAGGAGAAACAGCAGTTTGAGGTGAGACAGCATTGAAAGAACCTCATCAAATGCTTTTAGAGACCTCTGAGAAGAATTTGTTGATGCGCTTAAAATTTTAATATTACCTGCTTCACAACTGTAATGTTATTTGAAGTGTGACTTTCCCATTCTGCCCATCTTACTTAATAATGAAAATTAAATGTTGCACTTAGAGATGCTGCTACCTTTTACCATAGATAGTTTTTCTAAAAATGCAACAGTTCTTCAGTGCATGTTTTTATGATTGCAGTACTTGGCCAAGGATGAAAACAATAATCTGATTCCTTACATACTTTTGGTGATACGCAAAAATCTGATGGATAAAAGGATTTTCTGAGGCCAAAAGTAATACCCATATTTACTCATTCATTGTTTTTAAATTAAGCTCTTTTTTAGCAGCTGAGTAGCAAAGATTCTGGTAACTCTAGGAGGATTTTCCTCTAAAGGTATTTTATTAATATAAACCTTTTCTTTGTCAACAGATCTCAAAACAGATTTTTGCTGCTGAAGAAAATGTTGTTTTGACAGCACATATATATATAAAGATTTTTAAGGATTTAAAATATGCTTATTTTAGGCAATTTTTGATAATGATTTAAACAAGGTGAGGAAAACAAAGAATTTATTCTGGTTTTCCAAAGTCTTTGCTTATATACTTGCCTTTATACCAATTCCAACCTTAGTAAATAGTATTATGGTGAAACAGCCATGAAACTGATAATGTAAGTCTTTGCAGAGAAAAATGAAATATTTCTCTCTGATACAGGACATAGAATTGCAGCATGTGGAATATAATAATTTTAACTATAAGTCATATTCTGCTTTCTCTCTTCAGTGAGTGTTAATAGTCTTTCTTAGCATTCAAGTACAAAAACAATGCTGCTGAAACAACTTTTTCTGACAGTGAAATATTTGAAAGTGTAACTGATTGATGCACAGCACTCGCTTCACTGATTTACAATAGAGCTTTTGGATGCACTCTCAGATTTTGCAAGATAAAGGTATACAACAAGCTACTAATTAACTCTGGTTCTAAACTAAAGAGAAAACATATAGTAAAGCAAAAACAGGAACTCTGAGTTGAAATATGCCAGGTAGATCTGAAACAGGTCAGTGTGGGTTTTTTGCCAGTTGTTCTGGGTTTTAAGTCCCAGTAAAACAAATGATATGTAATTTCAGTTACTGTATATATCTTTAAGTATCATTTTTTGTTGTAACTTACAGAACAAGAAGGGTGTTTGTTGAAACTAAGATTTTTTTAAAGTGTAAATTAAAGTTTAATTCAGTATAGCTTTAATTTCAATAGAATTCAAAGCACAGCACAGTCTAGGTTTTCGTGTCGTCATTATAATAGTTTTTAACAACTTGTAATGCAAATTACAAAGTTCAGAACATAAAAGGAAAGGTAAAAATATGTGTATTTTCATACACATCTTGAATAAGACTGCCCTCTCAACAAAGTAAATGTGTAATGTATATGTACAAACAGAATAATTTGTAGTAAATCTAAATGTTAAATTAATTATTTAAACTTAATATAGCTATTAATTTATCTTCATTGTTCACTTTGGGTGAATTGACTTCAGAAATTTAAGGACAAACCTACTGTCATATTCCTAATTCAGCAGAGCCTAACCATGACCAGCAAGGTGAGGAGCAGTTCACACATCTCCTGGCAGAGCCCCTGCCCCCATCAGGGTTGCTGCCTGAGCTTCCTGCTGAAGGTGACACTCCAGCAAGAGCTGCCTTTCAGAATTTGGAAATTCAACCAGTATGGACAAAAGTATCAATGTTTATGTCTGTCTTTAGTTTTTGCATTTCAGTAGTTCAGATTTCACTGCAAATGCTTTGAGATCTTCAGCACATGGAAGATGAGAATCAGTAATTTAGTATCATAATGAAGAGTAATTAAGGCCTTTCCTAGATACCAGAAGGTGATCAAGGAAAGCTCTTTTCTTTCTTTCCAAGTCTCATCTGGTGCTATCAAGATTAAATGAAGCGCAACTCATGGTTAATTAAGTTTTTACTGTTCTACTAAAATAAAATTTAGTCTCTTAAAACGCTTCCCTTTTGCCTTTCATACAATTTCTGTCCATGCTTTGTCTATTTTAGTGGAGTCGTATGCCATATTTAGCCCAGACATATGTTTTTAGATTTTACTAATTTCAAAACATTGACAAGTAGACACACTAGTGTGTCTTCTCTATTTATTGTCAGCCTGATTCACATGCCTGTAAGTTCATCTAAGACTCTTTCCACTGTTGCGCAAAAAACAAATGACCTTTCAGGGAAATACCTATCAGTGTTTCAATCACTGCTGCTGCTTTTCAGTTAGGATTACTAAAAATCTCAAACTTTATTCTCCTAGAAGTGCAGAACAACTGCATTTTAGTCATTTTAGATGCTGGAGTCCAGTTTAGGAGGGTGATGTTTAGCAGTAGGCACTACAGTGGTTAATGAGATTTCAGTAGCTTTTCCATAGCTTCCTGCCTAGAGCAAAGAAAAAAAAAAAAGAAAATAAAGGAAAGAAACCCACTCCAAACACATAATGGCAGATTAGTTGAGTGCCTTTCAGTGCTTCTTGTAAAATGTTAATGGACTCCTAAAGGTTTCATTTTTGAATGAGAACCATTTCAGCAAGCATTTTAGCAGAAGCAGAGGACATTCAAGGAACTTGTGATTCCTTATGTTCTGCTTTATAAGGTCTGTTAGGCACATTTGGCACAAGTTGTGAATCTGACCCTGATTTCCAAGCATTTAAATGGTCCAAATAAAATGCCATTTCTATAATACTTGTATATTTTCCCTTTTTTCCAAGTGTATATTAAGTACACATCTGAAGAAACAACATTGTACTCCTTTATTTTAGATGTAGGTAGCAGTCACAAGAGATTAAATGCTGTTATGTGTAACAAAGCATGAAGATGACAAGATATGTGAACCAGAGGCTTTTCAGCTTGATCACGTCATCCAGCACATAATTATACAGATTTTGTATTTCAGACACCAATGTCACCTTGGGGTTGAAATCATTCTAGATGAATCTGTGTGAGTAAGTATAAATAAGATAGTTCCCCACACCAAAATTACCTTCCTACTTTAAAAATAGAAAGGAAAATGAGTCGGCCTAAGCTTAGAGATGAGTTATGTGTGTGTGGTATTTGTGGTGGAAAATTCTTTCTAAAATAAACACAGTAATAAATGGTTGTCTTTTTTCCTCTCATATTTTAAGGGGACAGGCTGCTTCTAGTGACAGAGTACTAGACTAGACTGATCTTGGTCTTTAGTACTTGACTAATACATACATCACTATCTGTTAGAGTCATTAATTGTATCAATGTAGGGGTTTTTTTCTGTAGTTTTTCTATTAAATTTCTTCAAAGCCACATGCAGAATGTTACTTCCCATGTTGTATTTTAGTTCCAGCAATTCTAGTAAGGATGATATGCTAATGGGCTTTTGAAATCCTGGAAAACATGAATGTGACAGGGAGCCTAGATGGGATTTCAAAAAATAATACAAATCATTTAACTACTATTACAAAATTTTTATAAATGCTGACTGAAAGTGTCAGTTAATAAATGTATCAGCCTCTGATGAATTTAGTTCCTTCACTTCATTACAGAAAGACACTTGATCCAAAATTTATTAGCAGTGTCCTGCTAAAGCCAGCGGAGGGCAGACTTGAATTGGAAACTCTTTTTGCAGTTACTTGAAGTTAAAATACCAGATATATCGTGTCTTGAGCTCAAAATTTCATCAGTTCTCTACTATTCTAATTACACTTGTGCTGGATAAAAGCCTCTTTGCAGTTGCTGTTTGACAAAATGAGTGTTTTGTGAATGTTTAAATAAAGATGCTAATATGAAAGTGAATAAGTCAGTGTATTAGCAGCTGTGTGTTACTCATCAGGGGATAATCCACACTGCTTAATCCTTAACCATGTATATTTTGAAATGTTTGTTAAAAGCTAGTGAATATAATTGTCCCCATTTTACAGATGAAGAAACTGAGGAATAGAGTGGCAACATTGCAGATTACCCATCTGGTGACCTACAGAAACAAGAACAAAATCCATTTTTTTGAGATCTAATCCAGTGCTTTGCAACATAAACTATTTTAACTCTTGCAAACATTATGGAAATGATTGCTAGCAGCCTAAATTGGGAAGACTGAGGAGCTTACACTGATGAAATAGCAGGCAACCTGACAGGTTGTAAATCTTAAGAAGAATATTCTTCCCGAGAAGATGGGTGGCAGTCAGACCAAAGGCCTAAAGATCAGCTTTAATGTAGTTTTTTATTATTAAAACAAGTACTTCCCTTTTTTAGGCATATTTGTTACTGATTAAGTTAGGTTGTAGTCTTTCCAAAAACCTTTATGATAGCCTGTGTCTGACTCTTGTTATGTGTAATGTGTCATGTCTTCACACATTTTTAAGTGCTGTGTGAAAGTTTGTAAGAATATATTATAAAGAGGCCACTTTAAGCTTCTTGGTCATTTCTCCTTGTACCTTGTGTAATTGTACCTCACAAAGAATTGTCACCTCCAAATTGCCATCACTTTCCGTAATTCACAGAGGCCTGAATATGCAATTATCTCAAAAGGGAAAAGATTCATTTACTCTTTTGCAGAACATAAACTCTTCTCGAAATAACCACTAATTGAAGGCATTTGTATACAGGCTCATTTTATAGTAAACCACTGGATGCCTCAGCTCAAGAAGCAGCAAGAAAGATAACAATTCAATTAATGAAAACTGCTTCTTTGAGAAATGTGGTTTCCAGTGTCAAAGTTATTTTATTCATCCCTAATTATACATTGCTGAAAACTGTTAACCATTATTAGGGGCAGATAAGTCTGAGGTTTGGGGGTATGGCTGGTTTTGCCTGCTGTAAGCTTCACAGGTTTACACCTCCACCTCCATAATGATATTTTCTTTTACTAATCCTAGATGGTGTTAATTTGTACCCAACTTTTCCTTTTATTTGTAAAGTGTGTATGAAATGTTCAAAACATTAGTGATTTAAGAGCAGTTAAGATATTACTGCCTCAGAAACCCATCATTGTTACGTACAGTTGTGTTTGTTGTGCTGAGCTGGCCCAGCTGAGTTTCAGAGGGAGTTACAGAAAATGCAAAATAACTGTATTAGAGCAGTAGCTGTTGCTATAGGCAGATTGGCCAAAAGCTTGTCCCTGTATTTCTTTACATGGAAAGTAAAGGATAGATGTATGTACTATCTGTATAGAGAACATGATGATGTTGTGTGCCTGTGCCAAAATAAATACAATAGTATTTTATTGGAAAAGTAAACTTAGGTTTGGATTTTTAAAAAATGGAACATGCCATGTAAAAAATACCTGTTTGATCAAGATCAGTTCCTCTGGTAATGTTTCTTCAGAGGTGAGATTTTTAATGACAGGGAAAAGATACTTTTACAACTATGGAATTTAAAGCCTGCTGCTGTCAAGTGGCCAGGACCCTTAAATGTGTGTTGAAGTGTCCTCCCCTTAGTAAATCAAAAATGTTTATACTTGCTGTCCCAAGTAGTAGAAAGAACACCAGCAACTGCTTCCATGTTTAGAATTCTGTGGAGTCTACTACCTGTGAGCAGACTCCACTTAAATAAAGTCTCTGGAATTACTAATTGCTAACCTCATTCTTGACATACTTCAGCCTCCAACAGCCTACTGCAACTTCTGTTACACCTTCTGGGATTCTATCTATAGCAATTGCTTTCTCTCCCCAGTTGGCTCCAAGCCAGAAATATATCCATTTACACAAATGCTTCTTAACCTTCTTCACACTGGGGTGGGGGGAGAAAGGGGGGAGTCATATTTTTTTTTCTTTCTGCACCAAGATTTGGTGGATACTTTTATAGTAAATTCAGTACTTGCCATGTTCACTGTGTAATGGCCAAGTGGTTACAATGCCTTTTCTAAACTACTGTTTGTTTCACTTCAAGTGCACTGAATGAAAGTGTTTCTCCATGGTCATTTAGTGGGCATCTTACTGTAACATGGGAGTCCTAAGCAAACACATTTAATCAATTTTCTGATAAGGCTGTATTCTTCCTTCTCAGTAGGGCATTGTCAGTTGACAGAGAAAGCCTTCAAGACTTGCAGAGTAACCAGCACTTCTGAAGGCTGAAGAAAACACTTAAAGCACAAACATTTCTCACCAGCTACCTGGCAAGTTCCAGTGTCCCTGTCATGAAGAAATTGGTTTATAACTGACAGGGAAGATTGTGCTTACCACAGGGATGCTACTGGTACCCAAACTAGCTTGTCTTCATTCTGAAAAACCTGCAGCTCACAGACATACATGTACAGCACCTAGCTCTGGGGTCTTCAGTGCAGGAAGGACATGAATCTGTTGGAGCAAGTCCAGAGAAGGCACCAAGATAATTAGAGGGATAGAACACATCTCCTACAAGGAAAAATTGAGATAATTTGGATTGTTCAGCCTAGAGAAGAGAAGGGTTCAGGGTGACCTAATTGTGGCTTTTCAGCACCTAAGGGAGCCTACAGGACAGATGGAGAGGGACTTTTACAAGAGTCCCTCTTGTAGTGACATGACAAGGAGTAATGGATTCAAACTGACAGTAGGCTTACATCAGACATTAGGAAAAAATTATTTGCTGTGAGGGTGGTGAGGCACTGGAACAGCTTGCCCAGATAAGTTGTGGATGCCCCATCCCTGGAAGTGTTTAAGACCAGGTTGGGGTTCTGAGCAACCTGGTCGAGTGAGTGAAAGGTGTCTCTGCCCATGGCAGAGGGTTGGAACAAGATGATCTTTAAGGTCCCTTCCTACCCAGGCAATTCTATGATTCTATGTACACATGTATAGACACTTCTGCATTATATGTATATAGATGTACACTGAACTGCAGGTTTATCAGAATTATTGAAAATGAGCCAGCTTGGATGTCAATACCAGCACCATTTCTGAGGATATATGTATCGACACATATAGCAAACTTCAGCTGCAGCTTTGAAGTCCTCAGTGTTTCAGCTACCTAGAACTACCTATGCAAATATTTGACATTAGAAAATTAGGAGCACTTTGAAGTAATTAGGTTGATACATAGAAGTTCTATGGTAGAGGCAGGAGCAGATTTTTCTGACTCAAATTTCCACAACAAACTTTTTAAAAATGTTTTCATGCACTTCTGTACAGTTTTGGTGAATGCTGTACCAGAGTCTAGTCCAAGTTCTGAAAAAGACAGAAAGGGTGTGGTTACAAAAATAGTCACAGACCATGGCTCTATGTTTGCATGCTAGATCATGAACAACGATTCTGCATTAAGATTGTACAGAGGACAGTGTGTGGCATCTCTCACTGCATTCTTCTGTGGCATCTTAACCACATTTAATTTCCATTTTTATTAGATCTCAGTGTTAGGGGAAAAAAAAGCAACTTCTAGCTTGTGCAAAATTTGATTTATTTCCAGCTCTAATAAATCCAGCCTTGCAACTTCCAGTCCTCTCTGGTGTCCAAATACCTGTCCCTGGAAAACATTCCTCTGCATTAGAACTCATAGGGTAAACTGCTGGATCAGTAAAGTTCTGCTCTCTCTAAGGTACTGCATCATGCATTTGCAATTTTGTTCTTCCCTTAATGCAGCTGGAGTTTTCAGGCTACCCCATTTAACTTCATCTGTGTCACAAGTCATCAGAAACACATTTTAGCCTCGGTGTCACAAATTAACCAAGCTACAGAAAGAAGAATAAGGTTACTAAAAGAATGGGTTTTAAGATTCTACTTTCAAATAATAGTGAGTAGCTAAAAAAATGCTAAAAGCCAGGAGCAGGCAGGCTCCTACTGATCAGTTTTCAGTTGATCAGCATTGGCTTTTAATAACTACCTGCAAAAGACTAATTAGTGACTTCACTGTGCTATCCTACATTTCAAAGTGTCTAATGCTGTCATGTAGCTGCACATCTAACGCTGACTGCTAATTTGACTTCATACCCAGCACTGGTCAGCACTAGCAAATCTCAGCTTCAAGGTTTAAGGTAGAGTCAGCATTTTGCCTCCTGTCAGCAGTAATCTATAACTTCCATTGCTGGGAACAAGCAGAAAGATATTAAACCAGGAATGGTTTGGTTTTCACCTCCTAACAGTAAATTTAGAGCAGTAACTTCATGACATCAGTGGGAGCAGTGTGTTCAAATCTTCCAGCGCGTCATGGGAAATACAGACTATCAGTTTTCCATTCCTATTTTGGCAGGCATAATTTTGTTATTTTTAAAGCTGTTGATATTGGCCACCTCAGTGTTTTCATTATTTTGCACATATTTCGGCATTTCAAGAAGTCTGTGCTTCAGCAGATATAGGGGATATAGTGTGTGTGTCCCCAAATTCAGAGTTTCTTTCACCAAATATGATATATCACATTTACAAGCTTCATTTACACTTCAACAGAGCACTCATCTGTGTGTTGTCAAAGACCAGGGGGGGGTGGGGGGGGCATTAAATTATATATTTTAGAGAGATTATGAATTCTAATAAAAGGGTATCAGAAGTGTCTACAGCAGTTGCAGTGATCTGTAACAGCAAAGCAAAGGACGATGGGAATTAAGAATGAATGAAAATGTGTGAAAGCAGCAGCAGGCCAGCAGAACAGAGGGTTAAAAGGATGGACACTTGCTAACACAGAAAACCATTCCCAGCAGAAAAGTTAAGGAATTGCTCTGTTTATGTCAAGGCCAAAGACATGCACTTTGAAAACAGATGACCTGTCAGCAAAAGAGCCAGGATCCTGATCCCAGGAGGATGGTACCAAGGCTGCAGCGCCAGATACGCCTTGCCTGTCCTGTTATCCTGCCTGGAAAACACATGTGTTGAAAACAGGGAAAACAGGCAATGGGCAGCATCCTGGCTTATCAGTTGTGGAGAATAAAGTAAACAGGATTCTGAGGTAAAAGATACCTAAGGGAAATGACAGATCTGTCCAGAAACCACTTTGTTGTCCGTAGTCAAGGGCGTGTAGTGAGGGCGTGGCGGCAGCATCCTCGTTCCCTGTTCCCCGTTCCACATCGAGCTCAAGGGATCCTGGCCGGGCCACTGGGACTCTATGAGTTGGGGATCAAGAATATACAAGTGTCAGAGAATTAAATCTACAGCAGAATGAGTGTGAGTGCATAAAATCAACTTACTTAAAGATTTTGTAAATAAATACCTTCTCCCCTTTCATAAGATCTCACACTGAATTTTCTCACACTGATTCCTGTGTTACAGCAATTTCCCACTGTTACACAAATAAACAGTCACGCTTGTTGAGGACCATATCATAATTCCCCAACAGACAGAGGGACAGAGATGCTCATGACTTGCTCTAATTCTTGCATTCCTTCCTAGATGTGGCATAGTAACAAACTCTGTGGCAATTTATCTGCAAGAACATAGATGATCATTTCCTCCTAGAGCTTTTCCAGAAGGCTGGTTTGCCCAACACAGATGGATTTTGTACAGCATTTCACTACATGGAATTTAAGCTTCTTTGAGGAAACCCATGCACTACTGGGGTAAAATAATCTATCTAATCATAGTTGAGTAGTTATTGATAAAAAACAAATTACTCTGTGGAAAGCCACATGAAAACCAAAGGGCTGGAAAGAAGGTGAAGGAGGAAGGCTGAAAAAGTGTGCTGTAAGACCTGGAACAATAAAAATGAGGAAATAATGTGTTGGCCTGATACAAAGACAAGATGGACTTAGCCAGAGTCACAGTATTACTCAAAGTTGGTAGGACATGTGAATAATGCCTTCCAACACCCCACACTATTCTGGATCTGTAGTGCCAGAGAAGGAGACAGCTAGAAGGGCTCAGTTACAACAAGGCTGGGCTGTAGCATGCAGAAATGGAGATTTGGATTTGTTTTCTTTCACAAGCTTTGATAGGGTTCCCATATCAACTTCTGTAAACAATGAGATTAGGGCAGCAGACTGTATGGCCCTTTGCCCCTCCCAGTAAAAACCTCATGGAGAAATAAACATCTTTGTCCTTCTCCCTCACCATAGTAACACTAAAATAAGCTGCAATAGGTATGTCCATTTACCTTGTCAGCCAGATGTCAGTGAGGCTCAAAGTCCTTGTGTTAAGCACTGCAAAAACCTTTTCCCAGAGGACTAATCAGATGTTACCTGGGAGTCAGCTGGTTTTGATCTTAGACACCTACCATGTTTGTTCTGACACAATTATATATTTATTCTTTCAAATTTCTTTTGCAGAAAGTAGAAAGTCTAGTGGTAGCTCACCAGCCAATTGGTCCCTGCTGTAACCTTGAGCTGGTCTTTCTAAATGTATTGAGAAAGTTACACCTGCTAATTTAGCAAGGACTGGTGACATGCTCAGTGCTGCATAAAAGAGCTGCTCCCTCACAGCAACTGAAGGGAAAGAGGGCAGGTGCCATAAGGAATTGATGCTACTTAGAGATCAATGCCTGGCAATGCTAACCTGATACGTGTGAAATCTTTGAGACACTAAGTTTGTGTCCAAACATTCAAATGTTTTATCATTATTGACATCACAAACTGGATTTTCTACCCAAGTAAAATGTCCTAAATCCAGCAGTCTCATAATTGTCCTGTCTGGAGTGCCTCTAGATCTGTAGAGCTCAAGACCAGAAATTTGCTCTGTATTTCTTCTCTTACAATCGATCCTAGAAGGCTTGCCAAGCTTCTTCCTTCCTATATATTTGGCACTCAAATCAAAAAATGAGCTCTGGGGAGGGGGAAAGCCTGGTTTGCTAAGAACTGTGTCTGCCACACAGTAAACCATGTATTTGAGGGGTGAAAAAAGGGATGTGCAAAAATAGGTTTAAACCCAGTTTGCTGCCTCACACAGCTGGACCAGGGTAGGTGACCTGAGGGATAGTATCAGTTGACTACCAAGACCTGCTGGAGGAAGGAGGTGACCTGACTGGAAGATGTCCAGCCTAGCCTGTGCTGACAACAAAAGCTGCCCCACTGGGAGTGCTCAGGACTTCCATGCTCAGAGCTGACAACATCAACTTGTGCCTTGTCAGGCAAGACAGGTCACCAGAGCCCAGCACAATGAATAATCCCCTTGCTAGATCATCTTCAAAGATAAAGAGTCTCAATTCAGGCAATACTAAATTACAGAGCTTCAAAATTACACTGCTGAAGTTAATTAAGCTGTGAAAGCAGCCAGGCACTGGGTACTGACAGTAATTCAGCCACGCCACAAGCGCTCAGCCTCAGTTCTGCTGCAGCTCCATAGGAGGCAGCAAGGCAATAACCAAGAGCTCGAAGAAAGAGGTTCATTCAGCTGTATAACAGCTGTTTTGAAGCCATCACATAAGCATTTTCATTAAAATATAAAGAAGCTCATTGTAAAACCCTAAAAACAAAAGCCTCATAAACCTGCCTGCATAGAAGCACAGTGCAAAGAGGCCGGCCCAGGCATCACTTGCAAACAAAGCTCAAACTATCAAATCTCCAAGAAGATGAGGCACATGTTGAGGAAAAGGTTTGGTGTGTTACTCTGGCTACAGAGGGAAAGGGTGCTCTGTCATCTGCTGATAGGTACATGGTAAATAGTGCTGTGGTTAACTAACTGCAAGAGAGAAATCCGAGGGGAGCTGACTGAAAGGCTGGCACCTCTGACAGCTGCCTTGTGGAGTTTATGTGACAGTAATACAAAAACAGTCATGGGAAGATCTTTGACCATGAGGGCAGAATTCAGCTGCATGCACAGTCTTTGGGAGCCGTCAGGAGTGGACAGGAGATGGAATAGGATCATAGAATCATAGAACAGTTTAGGTTGGAAGGAACCTTATAGATTTCCTAGTTCCAACTCCTCTACCATAGGTAGGGACATCTTCCACTAGAGTAGGCTTCTCAAAGTCCCATCCAACCTCACTGAGATAATTTCCTTCTATATATTTTATATATAACACATAGACAAACAATGAAAAAGACCCAAACTATTGTTTCTGACATGCTTTCCTTGTAAAACTCACATTTAGGAACAGAGCATTTTAAAATGCTGGCATTTCTATGTAAGAAAATCTCATGCTCCCTCCCAGTCCTGTACAGATGGCAAGTGTTTCTCTGATTGCAAGGTCATGATTAGGTCTAGCAAGTGAAACACAAAACATCAGAGAAATCACAGTGCTGTTCTACAAGCAACACTGTCTGCCCTGACCAGCCCAGTGAGAAGACACTGAAATTATGGAATAAATACATTGACACCTAAACTATAGAATACCTTTAAATAATGGGATAGGTTCCCTTCCTCCAGAGGCAGGTTTGCACTACTGTCAGAAACTCTGGTTTGTTCTCACTCACCTCAGGGCAGCTGAGTTTCTGTTAACACAGAAGAAAGGTGAAAAATCTGATAATCACTGTTAGAAGACCATCTTATCTGGAAACATGCAGTCCATCATGCAACGAGGACAAACAAATTCCATTTACCTCAAGCTGTAACACTTTGATTTCTGTGTTGGCTGCCAGTGGTATCAGTGCTGTTGTGTCTTTTTTGACTCTTTGATGGAGATATTCCATTTTCCTCCTTCACAGGAATCATAAATGCTAGCTGTTCCTTATGCAGAAGGACTCCTTATTTCTTACACTGCAAAACACCATTTGAGTAAAAGAGAAAAGGTGGAATGGTATTTTTCTTTCTGCCTGAAAAAGCAGATCCATACCATAACTACACAGACAAATGCAGGAAGTGGAATACATAAACACTTACATTTTCAACTCAAATGCAACTCAACATTTCTGGGCATGCTGCCCCAAACAGTCTGGTGTTTGAGTAGATACCAGCTCTTGGATAGATTTCTGCACTTTGAGAAATAAAAGTGCCTCTCAGAAATGCCATTCATCTTGGCCTTTTGGAGCAGAGAGACCCAGAATGATACCCACCTGCTTTTCTGCCCATGTGTTCCTAAGAGGGCCAAGGTGAGAGGGACCAACCCAAGGTTTGATCAAATTAGAGAAGGCTCTTATGCCATAGAGGCACACATGACTGATACACCTTTCGAGCAGACACCATATGTATGACTGAAAGTGACCTCCAGGGCCACAGCACTAAAGACCTAGGACCAAACAGAGCAAGCCACTACAGAAGCTCAGAGCTTGTGTGTTGAAAGCTCTGGTTCCTTGAGCTTTCTCAGCGTTGGCCTGGAAAAAACAAATTTGACTTTCAAGTAATAATCTGCATGCAAATGATATTCTTCTAGGAAACTGTGGACCTGAAAAAGCAGGTTTAAGGTAGGTGCAATAAAAACCAGAGTCTAAGATGAAGGAGGACATTCTTCTCTCACAGGTGTCAACACTGCCACTCTTACTGAATTCAGAAGTCAAGACATTTGCTGATAGAATACAGAACATCCACCTTCATCCCAGGCAAGTGGAAATATTTTTAAAGGATTCTGGAGCCTCCTGTGAAGTGCTGTGAATAGTGACAGAAGAAAGCAATACTGTAGCTGATCTACTGAAATCAGATCAATGCTGTGCTCTCCTTTTGGAGCAAGCCTTTCTGGCTGCAGCTGCCACAAGGAGGAAGTGACATCAAAGGCTGGAGTCTAAGTGGGCAAAGCATTACTTACCCTTTAATCTTCCTTTAATTTCTTATCCATGCTTTGGAGTCCTCAATGTAAGTAAGTGCAGATATTCAGGCAGATACCCAATTCTCTGTTTTCCAGACACAGGTGAGTGAATGAAGGTTTAAGTAGCATGCTTTCTCCTATAGCGGAGGGTACTGGACACTTTCTCACTTTCAAACAACTAAATCTTGTAAAGACTCCCTTTTTCAACATGTTTCTCACTTTTTTTAAAAGTTATTAGGGAAGAAAAATTATTAAACACACTGGCTAATGCACAGTCTAATAAACTGGACTAATAATGGTTTTCTTGCCATCAGAAAACATGATATTTTTGCATCCCATGTCCAACATTAAGCTACCTGAAGCAGAATGGAAGATATAATTGATTTGTGCAGGAAAGTGCCTCCCTTTCACTGTTAGCCTGACCAGCTTCATTAAGCCACCTTCTCTACTGTGCTGAATTGCTCTTCTTACCTCATACACATTGTTGGATTCTGCTTGCTCCTCACAGATGGAAAGTGCTTACTCAGGGGAAACTAAGGAACATCTGGCAATGTATTCTAGTGCACATTGCTTATTGCATTTTTTAATTTGTGATAATTGTATCATCACCTCCAGTTCCAGGGGCTGCAGGTTATGGGTTTGGGCTCTACTGTACCCAACACTCAGCCTCTCAGGTTTAAGGCTTTGTCTTCATTCCCACAGCCGCTTGTGGTAGCTGCACCTACACAGGCCAGTCCTCAAGCCTGAAAATCCATCAGGACAGGAGAGATAGAGGATCACTTTCTATGGGACACTAATTTGAAAGCCATGCTTTGTTTCTAAGCAGTGTTTTAGAGCAGGCACAAGTAAACTATCAAATGGAGAATAAACTTTTCAGAAAAGCAGTCCTTTAGACAACTCTGCATTCTTTAGTGGACAACCAAAGCTTTTATAGATTAAAAGTAGTCGATTTTCAGATACCCAGGAACATTAAATCAGTTTTGGGCAGCTCTGCTTAGTTTCAAGAGGTCTACAGAAAAATCGCACTTGGCAATAGCACTCTTCTCAGTAATTCTGTGCCTGCTCCAAGGAGATCTTTCTGCCACTTCATCTATTTTATTTTGGTTTTCAGTCAAAAGAAGGGCAGTGAAGTTGGTAAGAGGTCTAGAACACAAATCTTACAAGGAGCAGCTGTGGGAGACGGGGGCATTTAGCCTGGAGAAAATGAAGCTCAGTGGGGACCTTATTGCTCTCCAGAGTAAAGGTGGGGTCCAGTCTCTTCTCCCAAGTAACAAGTGACAGAACAAGAGGAAATGGCCTCAAGTTGTGTCAGGGGAGGTTTGGATAGGATATTAGAAAAAAATTCTTCTCTGAAAAGATTGTAAAACATTGGAACAGGCTGCACAGGGAAGTGGTGGAGTCACCATCCTTGGAGGTACTTGAAGGATGTGTAGATGTGGCACCTGGGAATGTGGTTTGGTGGTGGGCTTGACAGTGTTAGGTCAGTGGTTGGATTCGATGATCTGAAAGATTCTTTCCAACCTCAATGATTCTTTGATTTTTTACATCTATTTACTCTTCAAAAATCAGACTAATACAATGTACTATACATATGTTAGATTCTGGTGGGATATATGGCCTAATTTTAATTCCTACACTTTGAATGAAGATTAATTTTATGCAACACTGAAAGCAGTCACCTCTCTGTAAGGCATTTAGCACAGGGGTATAGCAGCTCCAGCTCCTCCAGTGCAGTGATCAATAACAGTGACACGTTACTCTTATGCCACAGCAAGTGACATATGGCCATGTAGCTGCACATTATAATTAACCACTGATTAACAACAGAAAGAGGATTGACTGTTACATTCAATTAACTTGCCTTCCTTTCAGCTGACAAGCAGCTGAGTGCCGAACATTTAATATACTTTTTGCAAATTTCCTTCTCTGCAAGTATTATAATTGCAGTAATTAGCACAGATCAACTATGACAGCAAAACTCTCATTTCATCTATACAATGCAGTAGCTTAGAAAAAGTTAGGTTTTATCTGTTTTATTAATTTACTAACCAGTATTTCTCTTCTACCACAAGTTCTCATAGAATTCCATGTAGTTTTTCAGATATTTCAGTCAACTTCTAGATAACTCCACAGAAAATTTTCCCAAGAAATATGATTGGGGTTGTCATCAGTTGATGACAGTCACGTTCACATCTACAAAGAGGTACCTCTGTGTACCTCTGTGAAAAGCGATCCAGGTGTCATATTTGCTGTTGAATGAGTTGGTATTTTCTCTCATGCTGTTTCCTTTCCTTTGGACTGTATATTAGTCCATAGGGAAAAGCTGCCAAGGCCTCTGAACCTCCTTTTTCACTTTCTTCTGTTTTCCATATGGTGGCCTGCTCGTATTCCCTAATAGGGACTAGATGTTTTATTAGACTTGACATTTTGATTTGCCTGTCAGAATAGTGTAGAGGTTAGAAGTGACTGGCAAGACTAGAGAGGAGTTTATGCTAGCTAACAACCTGCCCACTAAGCAGATATTGAGAAATTCAAGCAAAAGTTGTCAAGTCAGATCACACTTGTGACAAAAGGACCCACAAAGTGCCTTCAGGAGTGTAACCATGCTGAGCTTCATGTCATCCCTTCAGGCAATGAAAGCCAGGAAGGAAAAGGTTAATGCAAGCACTTTGTGTAGCACAAACCTCAAGGAAATGTTATCTGCTGTGATAACTGAGAGCAGATCAGGCACTGACCTTGTGAGCCACCGGGTTCCTCCTGGAATAAGGAGTCTCCTCTGTTCAGGGGTGGTGCAAGGGCAGCTGTGGGGTCAGCGTGGTGCCCGTGCAGGGAATGATGCCCAGCTGAGGCTGTGTGTGCCCAGGTGCCCGGACTGAGCTGGCATTTCCGAGGGGCAGCGCTGAGTGACACCGACTGCAGGAACACCTTCAGCCTTCAGATGTGCTTGTCTGACTTTTCTGTCCTTGTACTGACTGGCCGTGGGGTGGCAATGTCAATCTTCATGAAAATACTTTCTTAACACTTGCTTTCTGCTCCTCCCTCTTTGTGTTTTTCCCCTTGTTCTCTTTTTATAGTGAAGGAATCTGTACTTACATTTTCATTTCCTTGCAGAAGTTGAATTCTGCTTTTTCTTCCAGCAATAGTTCACCATGAAGACTTTCTGACCCCACTAGGCTAGACATTCTCTTCTGCTCCCTCTTCATTCAGTTCCTTGCAGGTGATCAAGTATATTCCTTATATTAATTTTATGTTAAATGCCAACTTTCCACACAATTTTCCTCTCATTCTTAAGGCGGCAAATGCCAGAGACTCTAGCTAAATCTTCTTTGAGCATTTCATTTTGTGCTTTCCAAAAGGTAACAGCCATGCATTTCTTGACAGCAAAACATGACAAGAAAATCACCAGCACTTATGTAGAAGAGTGCAGCCACTAGTGCTGCCCAAAAATGTTCTTCCAGTCCCGTGGTAGGTTGTTTCAGGACTGAATTCCCTGTATTTGTTACTGTGGTAGTTCCAGCACTTTGGTTCCTCTCCAAGAAGGAAGCAGAGGCAGGGAAAGGGCAGAATGCCATAGCATAAGTTCTGCCTGATGGGAAGAACTTGCAGTCAGGTGGGAGCCAGGGGAGAAGAGATTTCTTCCAAAAGCTTTCAGCTTTATGTGTGTCTCACTTTGTGCAGTTTCTTCATTCATTGAAAAGTGAAATGAAATCACTGTGCCCCCAGAAACAGGCAGAGAGGAAGCAACATTTTGAACTGCTCTTAGAGCTTCTGCTTTTGCCTCCCATTCACCTCTTTTCCCACAGCTCAGTACAAAGTGTGCTTTCTATGACACGTTCCTCCTCTGAAGCATGAAACAGAACTATCCCTCAGCCCTTGTGCTGTACTCTGCCTACTCTTGTTGGAGTAGGAAGGAATAATTACAGGGATTATGAACATGGTACTGAATGTCAAGGCATATTAAAACTGTTCAGTATCTCAAGAGCAAATCAAGATTCTTCCAAGGGGCTGCTTTTCTGCCCGAAATTGAATTACGGCATCGAGTACCTTATAAGTGGATCTAGCTAGTAACTAATTTTGTTGGTGTATTTAAGAAGTTACTCATCTCACCTTTACCAGAATGTGTCAAAACTCTTTGTGCTCCCAGACATCACCATTTTTCATGCAGCATGGCTCCTCAGGTACAATAACACTGTCATTCATGGAGAATGGGGCACACAAGTTGAGCTGCAGTCTGTATCACACGTGCCAGGCTTTATGGAAAAGGTGGGTCATACAGTGTGGATCTTGGAGAAATCCATTGCTCAGTAATTTCTTATTGGTCCATAAGCACATTTTGTTTTGCGCAATGATGCCAAAGCAGGGAACTAGCAGGAATTGTTCAATGTTTTTGTAGCATGGTTTCCTATGCTGGCAGCAGGAAAAAGCAAGTTCTCATGGATAACCAAGGAAGCTTAAAGGTACTAATTTGATACAATATGCAAGACAGTCAAGGAGCTCTTTCCCAACCCAAATAGTTAAGAATCAAGGTTTGTCAGAGGACTCAGCTAGAGCTGAATACATATCATCCACTTGTGAGGAAGCTTTAACAGCCTTGCTGCTATTCCACCTTAAAATTCAAAAGCTGGTAAAGGCATTACATACTTTTAAGTGGGATCATAAAGCAAGAATAGCAGAAATGAGAATGATAGAGGGAGATTTGTGCTCTATTTCTTTCCTCCTTCCCTACTTTAGACATTTGAAAATGGCTGAAAATGCAACTACTTCGTGATTAGTCATAAAATCTGAACAGATGCAGTTTGAATCTTAAATCCCAGCACCTGTCCACATTATTTCAAGCTGATCTTTACAGCCTGGCCAGAGAACCACTAAACCAGATCTATTCTTCCTAGACATCTGCCTGCTTGTAAGGCCTTTAGCAAAGGGGACAGCTGCTGACATTCAGAGCTCTGCTGAAGCCACTGATGCTGTGCTAAAGCTTCTTTGGGCTTAATTCAGCAAGAAAGGGAATGTAGGGATTCAATTCAGTCAGAATCAGTAGGAAGGCAGCAATGCTAAGCCAGTTGTTCAGGGTGAGAAGGGAGGAAGACATGGGATAAACACCTCTTGGGTGTCAGAAAGGATCTTCCTAGCTCAGGATGTCCCGAATCGGTTTGACAGTGCCTGTATCCTTCTCCAGTCAATACAGGGAGAGATGAAATCAGTACTTTTGCTAAAGAGCAGTTGGACTGGTATTTTCTAATGGCTGAAATGAGGAATATAAATCCCAATGAACTAACAAGTAAACAATTTCCTAGGAAATATCAATTCTGTTTACCTTCTGAAAGTAGTTCTACTGATTCATTACAGCAGATTTCTTAAACACCATTTTAGGGGCAAGACAGTCTGCTGAAAGATGACATTTGGTATGACAGTTGGTTCACAAAATGTTATCATATATAATACTATCCTGATTCCCTCCCAATTATTAATGAAGTCTGAGCTGCAGGTTATTAACAATAATGAAAACACAACACAATTTACCAACTAAAAAAGCAAAAGGAAAGAATAGGAGTATTATGATTTTTTAAAAAAAGGAAACATCTTTAAGGAACAACTTCAAGAGCCTTTACAATTTATACTCAAATCAATTTATTGCTGGCAGATAAAACCACAAGGAAAATACACAAGTGACAATACAACCCTTCACTGCCTAGCTACATCTACTTTAGATGGTATCCTAGGTCATTGACACCAGCGCTGGCCCAAGGTTTTGCCAGCTCCAGCAGTCTCCATGGCAGTTCTACAATCTCCATACCTTGATAGCTGCAGAGGAAAAGAATGCGTGTAAAATACACACACACACATACACACACACACATGTTTTATATCAAATTTTTAAATGAGTGATTCAGTGAAATCAAAGATGATGTACAAGAGAATATAGTGACATGTCAAGGGGTAATGGATTCAAACCAAGAGTAAGTTTACATTAGATATTAGGAAAAAATTCTTTTTGCTGTGAGAGTGGTGAGGCACTGGAACAGATTGCCTAGAGAAGCTGTGGATGCCCCATCCCTTGAAGTGTTCAAGGCCAGGTTAGATGGGGCTCTTAGCAACCTGGTCTAGTGAGTGGCATCCCTGCCCATGGCAAGGGAACTGAAACCAGATGATCTTTAAGGTGCTTTCCAACCCAAACCATTTTGTGATTCCATGTCTTCATGCATGAAGGAAGTATCTTTCCAGAGAAAGCACTGAACATTCATTATTCTGGTTGACTTCTTGTATTGCAGAGATGACATCCACACCAAGAACTTCTTATGCCAATACATAACACACCTTCATTTACTTTGTTAAGCGTTGTGGAGGCAGAAGCTGACATTTCTTATCACCTCTGAAATGTGCCCTCTCACAGCACAAAACCTGCCATCATACTCCAGACCAAGCAAGTCTATGTGGGGGACGGCCAGTATTAGTCAGCACTACTGATGAGAACAACAACCAGGCAGCTTGTCAGAAGTGCTGTGTGACTCAGACTGACTTCCACAAGTCCTTCCGCACCATTACATTTCTGTATTGTCCCTGCACATGCAGAGTAACAGATGACTAAACACCACCTTATTTTAGGAATCAAGCTAACGAAGCGAGCACCGTGCCATGTCAAGGCTTGCTTCACAAAGGCTTCTGGAGTTTCACAGTGACATTCTTCCCACTACCCTGAATTAGCAGGTGTATTTATTACCTGGCAGCTGTGGGCTGGGAGAAAACCCCCATACTGGAGTCATCTTTAATACAGAGCCAGATTAACATGAAAAACAACTATTACAAGCTCAGTGCAGGCAACCAGCTGTGAAGTCTGTAGGAACAAATGTAATTTCTGTAACTCATTACTAATTGCCTGTAACACCTTCATAAACTCCTTTCCCCGTGAATTGTCCAGCAGGCTCTCAGTTACACTCTCATCCTTCAAATACAGGCAGTATTTTGGAATACCACATTTTGGGAAAAGTTCTTGAAATTCATGTTGTCTTTCACTAATCAATAGCTATTCAACCCTGAAATGACGAAAGAGCCCGTTTTAAACACTGCCTTTCACTCACTGTAACTGAAATTGCAAATCCTACACACTCACAGGACAATCACAGCATCAAGTCTAATTTGTACCTTTTGCAAAGGAAAACTTTTATCTACTCCGATGCTTAGAATCAGATTTCCTTTCTCACTCATTTAAATGATGGGAAACTGAGTTTTGTCCATTCAAAAGACATGGTTAAACACTCACATCCGAAAAACAGGAAACTATGCAGTGAGATCTCCCACTGCTGCCCTCTACTACAGCCCTTTCATTCATCCAGGTTTCTCTACAGCATTGCACCAGAGACTACACATTTGTAAGGGCAAAAGAAAAAAACCCTGAACTAAATGCAGGATCACAACCCTGGACCTACAGAACAGAGCTTGCCTTGCACAAGAATTTCTCTGCAGACGGCCCTGGGAGACCACCCTAGAAAGGCCCAGGAAAGCTGGAGGATGTTCAAGAATCACCTCTTCCAGCTTTAAGACTGGTCTATGGCTACACACAGAAAAGCAAGCAGAGGTGGCAGAAGGCATGGAAGCATGAAGCAGGAGCTCCTGACTAGAAATGAAACAGCAGCATACAAGAGGTGGATGCAAGAGCAGGCGACCTGGGGAGATGCAACATCCAAGCATGCACAGGTGGGGTTAAGAAAGACAAAGCCCAAATCAAGTGGAATATGGCAAGGGAAAAAAAGATTTAACAGAAATCATCAGCAACAGGAAGACTGGGGGAAAAAAGGCACCACAGCTGAGTGAGGCAGAAGAGCTGCTGACAGGGGATACAGAAAAGGCCAAGGTACTGACTGCCACCTCTGCTTCTGCTGTTACCAGCAAGAACTGCCCCCAGAGCTACCCTGGACACAGTGCAGATAATGGTTGTGTATCAAACCACTCATAATATTCACACCACCAAAACTACCAAGCTGCCCAAGTAGTGATGCCTTACTGACAGGATCACCATCTGCTTCTGCTGATTTCCAACTCATCTGCTTGAACACACCATTCACCCATCAGCATTTCTCAGCCACGGTGTCCCTCCTGACAGGGCTGCATTTGCAGACCCTACATTGTATAAAATAGGTATTCAGCATATTTTAAGTAATGCAGTCAACCTTACTATGGCTTCTGGATGTGCAGAATGAAAACTGAAGAAATACATTGCTACGTAATGTGTATTTCAACAAAGTCTGCAAAGAGGCAAAATTTTCTGTACAAAGTATTTGTAAAAGCACACAACTTCAAAAAAAGCAATTTTATTTTACTGCCAAAATTATTAAACACTAAAAAGACAATCTTGTGGCCTATACATTAGGAATGTAAGTTTTCATATACAATCAAGAGAACACTTCACTGCAAAAAAAGGTGAAAAACTGTGTTTCTAAAACAGTGTCACATAATGAGCTGAAGAATGAAAGTGTGGCATTTGCTTAAATTCAGGTTCTCATGTGAAAGACATACATCTACAGACTGATGCATTTATTCCACAGACTTCAGAGAATATCAAATGTCCACATCTAGTCTTAGAAGTAGAATTATACAAATACAAAAGGCAATATATTATACATCTATATACAGCACTATAAGCCTCAAACACCAATAAAAGGTATTGGACAATTACATTAGAAATTTCTGGAATTTCTCACAGGAAACCTCCTTAAAGGGAAGTGTGGCTAAAATAGCTCTATTTCTGTACCTTTCAAATCTGTCAGGTAATCAAGGCAATTCAAGACATTTAAATCCATTCAGAAAAGTCACTGCAGCTCTACAGCAAGTGGTTAGAGGCCATACACTTCTTGCACAAATGTTACATATTCTCACAACAAAAATAATTCTTCTCAGCTTCAATGAGTTTTGCTCATTGAAGTGTTGCTGTTCAAAGCCACCCTTGGAAACAGTGCCCTCTGACTTGGAACAGTAAGGTCAGTTAAAACGTCAGCATTGAAACAACTTCTCTTATTACAATGTGAGATGATTCACTCCTACATAACATTTTCCCTGCAGAATGGTGCAGCTGTGTATGCTTGGAAGGTATTCATCAGAACTACCCACTCCCAGGCAGACTGTAATATGTGGTGTCTTATTGGTTTCCTTTACACTGTTAGAAGACATGACTTCTTTAACAAAGATTTTCCATCTGACAGTCTGAAGTGATTGGATAATACTCAAACCCCCAGAGTTTGACAATTTTAGAAATATCTGCTTCCTGCCCTACTTCCCCCATTGCTCTTCCCACCCTTCTCCTAATCCTGCACCATGGATATTTGGACAACAAATAAGTCTGCCCTCACTCTCCCTTGTGTCTTTTTTTTTTTTTTAACTTTTCAATTTTTGTGAAAAGAAAGAAGTACAACTTCAAGTTTTGGTACTCTGGAAAGAAATTCTTTAGACTCAATCAGTATGAAGGTGTGATGTCAGCTCACAAAAACACACACATCACTGGGTAAGTTACTCCAGAGACCAACACAAACGTGTTTATACAAAGCCACATATGTATGGACAGAACAGTCTTTAGTACCAAGAACCTTTCCTTTTATCATTTTCTCCAAAAAGTATGAAGATTTATGTTAGTTCAGTTGTACCAATATGAGCCTATGTCTTGGGTTCAAGCCAGACCAGCTGGATAAAATGAAAGGATAAACAAACTTCATTTCAACACCATTTGACTTGTAGCCAAGAGTACTGGAAACATTATGTTTCGTATCTACACTTTATGGCATTTTAGATCCTAATTAGAAATCCTAATTATTTAGAGCTAACTCTTCCCAGTGTAGTAAATATCTTTTATACAAACACCCAGCTTGAAAGAATGTCTGCCATGGAGGTAACAAACAATTATGAATTACATGAAACAAAGCAAAACCAGCAGAATTCTCAAAAATTCTAGTCCCTCAACCCTCACAACTAATACCATAACAACAAATATTTGTCTACTGCAATTTTATTTATCTTTTCTAGTTTTCTGTCAATTTAAATTACTGCAATTTTTTTCTAATGTGTTCTTTAGATCCAACACTGCAAAAGCAGATTAGGAAACTGCTGTAAATTTTGCAGGTTATTTCTCTGCAACATCTGTATCAAACTTCAAGGGAAGGAAGAGCTCTACATCCACTGGTGTAGAGACAGCCAGTGCCTACTATCAGCTGCCTAACATCCTGCTGCTGCTTGTGGTTATGTATGTCCAGCAGCCAGATGTATTAGTCAATGTGAAACAAATGTCCTGTCTAATGTGTCTGGCAGAAAAGCCTATAAAAAAGAGGTTAAATTTTCTGCTGTAGAAAGTATTTACAAAAACAACCTCAAAGAACCAGTTTTTCTCACTGGTCAGTATTAAAAAATAAACAGGGCAAGTTTGTAGTTTATCCATTAGGAATATAAGTTTTCATGTAAAATTAGGAAAATACTTCACACTGTAAAAAGGTGAAGTACTGCATTACTAAAATAGAATGGTGTCACACAACAAAATGAAGAATGAGAAATTGTGGCATATTCCTTTAAACTCAGGCTCTTGGGTAAATATGAACACCTACAGACTGATGGGGTTATTCTGCATACTTTGGTGCATTTTCAGGAATGTTCATATCCAGTCTGTGGATTAGTACAATTATACAACTTACTCTTTTCATTAATTAACCAGATTATTAATTACTATAAACCTGAATAACATTAGCTGTTTAAAAGTTACTTGTGCTTCAGTTTAAGTCAAAACTATCTAAACTTATTGCCAAGCAAATGGGAAAGTCTACCAGAATTATAGTGTTTGTTTTTTAACAATGCTCCTGACAATAATGGATTAACAGCTGCAGAAATCTGGACAGTTGGGAACAACTATGCCTTAGATCTTCATCTTACTTCTCCAGTCATAATAATATATTATCTGTTCATCAGCTAATAAATGCTACTGGAATGGTTTTGTCAGCAACTGCTTCTTCAGATTTCTGCATAAGAAGTTTTAATGTCCACTTTTAATTAAAATCTTAACATTATAAAAGTTGTCAAACTCACTGAAGGCTAAAAGTTATGTAAAACCTTGAACAGGTTGCTGGTTTAGAATTTCAAACTAGAAAAATAATAGATATAAAAAACCCTAGGAATTACAGTGCTACTTATATTTACATTATAGCTCCCCTTTGTGCTTGCAAGTTACTCAAAGAACACATCCTTTGGCAGTATTCTCTTAGTCTCAAGCATGAAATTCCTGTTAAGCACATTCACACTCCTGATTTGCTTCAGTCAGTGCAAAGGGCTCATATTTCTACACAACACTGGTACTCAAGCACATCTCTTCCCCACAGACAGTAAAAATACTGATGACTGACTTTTCAGTGAGTAGTTCTGGAACTGATATTTAAGAATCATAAAGAAAGACTCTGTCACATAATTTTTAAGTCTTAGGAGTGACTACTGCAGCAATTGATAATAACTCTCAGCCACAAGCTCTGCTGCTGTATTACTTCAGGCCCAGTTTTGAAGACATAAACCAAAATGCATCTAAAATTGGACTTACACAGGCATAAAGAAGTATGAACATTGCTACATGTACTAACTACCAATAAAAAAGCCACCAGAACACCAAACACTGAAGTGATGCTTCTAGTTTAAATTTATATGTAAGCACAGCTTACATGTAAGACAATCTCTGTTCTTACAATGCTCTTCCAAAATTGCATGACAATACTGCAGAACTCCCCCTAAAAAAACCCTAAATACTTGCAGTTTTGCCAATGCCAAGTGGAAGACAAAAAGCAGAATCTGGGAGAGACACTCTTATTTGTTCCCATATTGTACATCTGTAAGAAGCCACACACCTTGGCCAGTGACAACCAACCAATTAATGCTTGTTCAGCTGGTGAAGGTATAAACTTTCCATGAAGCTGTAAAGGTATCAGAAGTTGACTCAAAATAATTGTAACTGCTGTCTATTCACTATTACTGTCAAACATGAGCCAAGTAAGAATTTAAGGGTTTGAGACTTAAGGAAGTAATGTATGGCATATTAAGAGCTTAATGTACCAATATCAGGATAAAGTCTCATTTCTTTTTCATACTGGCCAATTTAATATCAATCTGTTGACAAAGTTATGCTAATACTAGGAGGTCGCTGCTGATTAGGCTGTTTGCTTAAAATAGGAAGATCTGTTCTTTCTGTTCCATATATCAATTTTTCCTCCTGAAGACTGCAAGCTGAAAACCTGTTTGCCTCTGTACCAGAGACACTGCCACGATTATTTGGAACTGGGACACCACTGACCTGTTCAAAGGATTTACTAAACACAGTAGTGGTCGTTCTGGCCAGGCTATGGCTGCCAGGCTTAGGCAGGGACTGGCTGGTTGTCAGTGTCAGTCTCTTCAGAGAGACCAGCTCTAGATTCTCACTCATGGCTCTCTGAGTTTGTTTCCGTGATAAATGCTCTCTGCAGGTTTCCCCTTCTTTTTCTTTTCCTCCAGGTTTGCTTCCTCCAGACCTTCGCTGGCTCTTCCCTAAGAGGTTCTTGCTGCTCATGGTGCTGCTGTTGGATAGGGCAGACTGACTTGTCCCAGAAGTAGCCCTAGAGTAAAACCCTTCATCAGTTTCAGATACTTCTATCAGTTCTTCTTCAATTGCTAAGTCAGAATTATCTGCATGGTAGAAACAGAAATAAAAAATTAGCAATTTACTGTCTCACATTCATTGATTTTACGTATTTTGATATTTATAAGCATGAAGCCATAAAGCAGTAGAACAGAGAACAGAAGACAATGCTTACCTATTCCATGACATTTTGGAATTAAGGTTCATTAGGACACAGAGTTACAGCAAGTAATGCCGCATTAACTACATCAAAAAGCATGCCCAAATCTCATTTTGTTGTGATTTTGAAGGAAAAAAATGCAGTCTTGTTAATTCATGCAGGAAATTAGAAACTTAGAGATTAGAAAGTACCATACAGAACAAAAAAAATAAGTGAAAATCTTATTTTGAGCAAGTGATCCACTACAGGCTTTGGCACAGCTTGTTAATTACAGAGGTATGTAGGTATGTGATCAATGCCCCAGGACACCCTATGGCACCTGCATGTTTAGCAACCCAAGAATGCTTTAGGACTGAAAGGTCACTTTCTGCATTACAGGTCTGGTGGTAAGAGTTGGAAACTCAAGCACAACATGAGGTCTGCAGTACACCGTGAAAGGTAGAATTTGGGAAATCTGAGTTACATAGTTAAAGATACTTTCAACATCCATTTTCATAGATTTTTCATACCATTGATCACTGGATTTTGTAAACTCACATAAATATGCTTAATAAACTCAAAGGTATGTTGAGTCTCAGTGTATTTCTTCAGATTAAATAAATCTACTTGTAAGTATGTCATCATTGTCTGTGGCACAGACAAAGCTGTGTGCAATACATGCAACTGTGTTATTACTCATGCAAATATATTAACTGCATACTTTAATTCTTGAAACATGCAGCAGTGACCCTTTCAATCAACAGCGGTACCTTACAGTGCAGCTACAAGTGCTCTGCTAAAACTGCACTCTGCCAGATGAGTTTATTCCATCCTCCATCATTTTTCTTACAGATTTTTGCCTCCTGATTTCTGGCATGCCTTTGCTGTCAGTTCTAGGATCTGTAGCTGTTTCCTGTACTCCCTGTAAATGCTGAACATCATTCTCTGCTAGAGCTCTGCTCTTTTCCCCATTCCCGGTCCTCTCTCCAGCCACACTTGTGACACTAATCTCAGGTATGATAAAGGTGCCCAATTCAGTAGCATCATTACCATTCTCTGGTTGTTCTAGAATTAAAGATGGATAAGAAAAAAAAATAAACAAAAGATGTCTGAAACAAAACATGAAACAAAAGCCAATAGATGACTTAAGCATTATAAATTAAAGCAGATGTACACATATTAACCTCTTGTTAATTAGCAACATTAGCAAGTATGGAATTTTGTTTTATTTCTAAAATGGCATTCTTCAATCTTCCAGTTATTGGCCTGCATCACATACTGGAAAGGCCCACACTTGATCTTTCAAAACTGAAATTTCTGAGGATCATGAAACAAATTATCAGGAACCAAAGAACAGTTCATAACTCCCTTTTACGACTACATTCTCTGTATCACCATGCTAGAGTGAAACTTACTTTTACAATGAAATGGCATATCAACTTCATATATTATCATTCAACACTAGAAATTCTACACATACAATGTCATGATGCTGCACCTTGGTCAGCCTGAAAACTAACAATGAAACAACAGTCAACTCAATCACACTTTGATTTCCATTTCCTTTCTTCAATTCAATAAACTGTTTTCAACGAGAAAGGTACTTCTGGATACCCCAGAAAAACTAGTGGAGAAGAGCACCATGGCACAGAAACTTGACAAGACTAAAAATGCACTAAAAGCACAGCTCAGAATAAAACTCAAGTGAGTCCCTATTTTATTCATAGTGTAGTTCTTTCAGACCAGAGGATTAACTAAGGACCACGCAGACTATACTGCCAGTCTGGTACTGCACATGACAGAAACTGGCAGCACATAGAACTGACAGTATGAAGTCCAAAACCATTGGAATTTACAATGAGATTATTTTTCACAGTGGCAGCACTAATGCTCTTTAATTCAAGGGGATCCCCTCTTCCTCCTATCCCCTCAACTGCAGACTCTCATGCAGGCACAGTGTACTTCTAGGTCAGGTGGCTCTAGCACTGGGCTTTTCACTACCACTTGTGCTGTCTCCACTGATCACAACTGAGCCAGAAGGTTATTCTGGCAGGGATGAACATCAGAGTCCCCTGGTGTAAGAGCTATCCCTTATTTTACCTGAAAATTCTAATAATCATACGTCTTTCTAATTAATCAATGACCAATCAAACGATCTATTTAACAAGCTGCACCACCCAAAGGAAATGGCATTAATAACTGATGCTGTTCCTCACTCAATTCCTGATATTTGGGAGGAAACTCAAAATACAACCATTGACTTGTAACAGCAGTTTCTCTAAAGTTCTCTATTTTCAGTAGCAAAGGTGACGAAGAACACCATGAACTGCAATAGTAATAACAATAAATAAACAATTGTGATAATGAAAGCACATCAAATATAGCCTTTTTTTCTAAAAACACAGAAGCAAAAAGGTTAGTAAGAAGACTAATGCTCTGACTGGCCTCAGTTCTCTAACTTCACTGGAGTGAGGAACTTGTGCCTCTCCAATGGCAATCTCTGAAACTCCTTCCTGCTGCCCCAGGGAGAGAAAAGGACAGAAAAGAGCTTAACTGTCAGAAAAGCACTAATTACCTAACTCCAAAGAAAGAAGACTCAAAGTACATAGCAGAAAATCATAAAAACAGAGGGAGATTTTTTTTATTTTGGTAAAAGGTTCTGTATAAAAGCAATACCCAGTTATGGTTATTTGGTGGTGTATGTTTCTAAATGTAACATCCAGCTGTGATATCAGCACTTCACCCAATACTGCTGCATTCCCACTGCTGAGTAATCATTACTACAGTGAACTGAGGAAAAAAAAACAAAAAGGTAAGAGTTTTACTCTTTATAATTACGTCTAAAGGAAATATACCTTTCTCTGAATTTAAGTGACTACAGGAGGAAACTAATGGAAAAAATGGGATTCAGGGTATCTCAACTCCCATTAACACTGCCTACCATAGCAGATATAGTCTTGGGGCAGGGATAAGACTACACAATCCACACCCTCCATAGCAGCATACCCTCCTTATTTCACAGCTTTTAAGGACACCCAAATCTTCAGCTTCATAGTGCTTGGTGGTGAGATTAATACTGCTTTCAGGCTGGACAGCTCTGGGGTCTAGCCTTTGAGAGAGAGCTATTAATGCTCATTGCACAGGGTAATGTTACAAAAGAGAAAACCAAGGACACTGCTGAACAGTGTATACATGAAAATGAATAATTATGTCAGTTTGATTGTTAACACAGATATACCCACAGCAGTTGAAGGAAAATCTATTTGGTGCCACATTTCTGAATGCTTTGAGTAGTGCAACCAACTTTGATAAGTGCACTTCACGTTTACTAATTGCTAAAACTTAGTGCAAAATTATAGTCTACCTTATTACAGTTACCCAGATTATTTACCTCAAACTGCCCATTCAGAATGGGCTAATTCAATTTTAACCCCCACAAACTCAAGCTGCATGTACTGCACAACTGTGTTAGCATATTCAATGAGTCATAAAACACCAGGCTTATACCCTAAGATCAGCATTATCTTCAGATTATTGCAAGTTACAATTATTTCAGGAATTAACACTATTAAAAAAAAAAGAAAATTCTCTCCACAGAGAGAATTCAAAGACTAATATTTCTAAATCTTGTGTACTACATGAAAGTCAATTTCTGCAGCGAAGAAAAAAGTAACTTGTCCTTCCTTGCTAGTTGATGTCTTTGTTCTTGTGTTATGTATCTAACCAATTTGTTACATCAAAGTATTTCTCTTACATACACCTCTACACTTAAGATCTAATACTCTCCTTCAGGTATGATAATTTATAGGCAATCCAATCCAATAGCACTAAATAATTTTTTGCTAAGTAGTGGCTAGTATCAGGTCACTCATAAATATACACTATTTGGGTAGAAACAATACCCATTTGTGATTAGATGGATCTACTTTGCAAATCACCCTCACATTTAGTACATCTAAAGTACCAATCTAAGTCCAAATTCACATTACTAATCGAATTTCAAAAGTCCTTCTAAGTAACTGCTCCTAATTAACAAATTACAGAGTTAAGTATCACAAGAAGATTCAATGTTAAGTCAACCTTTATTCAAAACTGACTTCAATCTAGAGTTCTAGCAAAGGTCAGCAAGATCTAATGTCTGAAAACTTTTATAGTAAAATAAATTTTTTAAAACATAAAGAAAATAAAGTCCATGCTTCACAGCTGGAAATGTGATTCACTGGGGTTCTTCTATTTTTTTTTTACACACATAAGTAGTGATTTTAAACTGCTGCCCTTGCTTCCCCAAGAGATAATTTGCTTCATCAGTTCTCCTAGTCCACTTAATGTATAACATCAAATCCCTCTCAGCTGTCTCCTCTGACTTCCGAATCCATTTACACTAATTTTTATTATAATGAAAATAAAAGTAATTCCCCAAATACATTTTTCCTCTTACCCTGTGTGTGAGAGAGAGAGAGAGAATAATGGTCAGGAGGTATGAGGTTTGTCATCTAATTTCTACCAATTCCAGTATTCATTTTAATTTGAACAAGCATGTGTAAGCACAAGCCTTGTTATTCTTTCTGCAAGCCAATCTTAAAGATGTATTTCATATCCTTTTTTCCTCAGGAATTGTGTGGTGCTGATTTAATTTAGTAAGAACTTGGAAAACGGGAGACCATCCACTCTGGCTTTAAAAAGGCTGTCCAAGTCACAAACAAAAGTTTTGTTAGGATTTTATAATGAGAGTTTTGAGATTAACCAAAATGATTTATGCATGGAATATTTACCATTTAAAAGAACACAACTGACAGTCATTTAGCTAGATACCACAGATTCAGCTTTGGGCTCTTAATCAGCCTAACATTTGCATAGTCTTCAAATTTACAATTACTCCCACAAACTGTCACGTGTTCCACTCCAACCCACCTTACACCAAGTGATTTTCTTCCTCTTCATTAAATCCTGTACTGTTGAGACAAATCCAACATTTTCACAGAAACCCAAACAAAATGTTGGCATTAGCTGTTTTGAGAAAGTCCTTAATCCTTCAGTCTTCATCCCTGAACACTGACTACTCACTCCTTGTTTGGATCGCACTAGCTAGATTATTGCTGTTTCTCTCAACTTGTCCTGCTTTATAAGACTCTCATAAAACACAGCATTCCACTCCACTTCTGAGTTCAACTGGTATTTTCATTTCCCTTTCACCTTACTGTTATCTGCTGCAGGGCACACTTGTCACACTTTTTTCCTTGAACTTCACCAAGCCACACTCCCTGCAAGGAGGCAATAACTGTAGAAACTTCTCTATTTCTGCATTTGCTGAATATTTTGCATTCTTATAAGGATGTATCCAATACTCATTTTGTACCATTTTGGTATCTTGTATTTTCTCCTGTAAACACAAAGGGAATGTTTATTTTAATACACTTTCAATTTCTCTGGATGACCCAGCACTCAGTATCCTTGATCTATGTTACCCTCCACAATCTCATTTGAACAAGCACCAAAACCACTCAAAAATAATAGCTAAGAAAATTGCCAAGCTTCAGAAGGCATTTGCCATTTAAAAGCTAAGGTATCATGCAATTTTCTTGCATCTGGTCAATAATCTATGTTTAATAACTTTAAGGCTGAAGAAAGAAAAATAAAATGGTTCTTAGCAGCCCTGAGATGTCAGTAATGACCCGCTACTCCACCTCACTAAAGACACTAATGTTTTGCTCCTCAGGTTTATCAGACGGTTTTAAATAATCAACTGAAATGAAATTTGCTTATTTTACCTTTCTTCTCTGTCCTTCAACCTCTCTGGCAGCTTACTATTGGTACTAGTACCACAAATGTGTTCTACCACCAAGTGTTTGTCAACACTTACCTGAATTACCACCTCTTGGCCAATTTATGACAAGTAACTCAGCAAAACATTTCTTACTGAACTGTCCATATACTACAAAAGCTCACTTAGTAGCATCATACAGAAATTTTCATGGTACTACAAAATATTCATTGAACCTATCAGAAAAGCACTCTCATCTAGACTCATGCTCTTAGCCTGTTACTAGGATTACAATTCCAACAGAACAACCGCCAATTCTGATCACTGCTCCAGTGGCTCTTCCCTCATCTGAAGATGGCAAAGGTGAATGAATACAACATTTAGACTCACAGAATCTCTTGCTGGTACTGCTACTTCTGCAGTACATTTGGCACCATTTTTTCCTACTTTTCAGCCCAGACTTGTGTTGTGCTTCGTGGAAGCCCTTATACTATTTAGCCGAAATAGACAGGCTTTGGCTGGAACAATTTTCTTCACAGTAGCTGGTACTGGGCTGTGTTTTGGATTTGGGGTGGAAATGGTGTTGATATTTTGTTGGTACAGGGGTATTTTTGTTATTGCTGAGCACTGCTTGCACAGAACCAAGGCCTTTTCCGCTCTTCATCCCACCCCACCAGCAAGCAGACTGGGGGTGCACAAAAAGCTGGGAGGGGACACAGCTGGGACAGCTGATCCCAACTGACCCAAGGGGTATCCCAGACCATGTAACATTATACTCAGTATACAAAGCTGGGGGAAGGAGGAGAAAGAGGGGAGATATTTGGTGTTTGTCCTCCCAAGTAGGGAGTAAGGCGTGATGGAGCTCTGCTTTCCTGGGCATGGCTAAACTCCTGCCTGCCCATGGGAAGTGGTGAATGAATTCCCTGCTTTGCTTTGCTTGCAGGCACAGCTTTTGCTGTGCTGGTTTTATTTCAACAAGATTTCTCACTTTTACTCTTCCAGTTCTCTCCTCCATCCCACTGCAGGGAGTGTGTAAGCAGCTGTATGGGGCTTACTTGTTGTGTGGGTTTAAACCACAACACCAAAACACAGTCATTTACCCATTTATCCTTAAATCCAATTTTTATTTAAGTACTTTAGGACCGATGAGGTTCTCTGGTAAAGTTCTTAAATATTTATTTTGCTTCAGGTACTAGAAACTAGTTTTCAGAAAAAAGCAGGAACATCATTTTCTGAGGGAGCACTAATTGTGTACACCTCCCTTTAATAAAAAGGGTCTGTGTGTGCTGTGGTTTTTTAAAACATGGTTAAGGAAATAAAGAATATACTTCATCTGAATTGTGTTGAGATTCCCATACACCAGTCAAGAAAATAATAACTTTCAAATTGTTGCTTGCCTATAAGCAATAAATATGTGAAATAATAAAATTCTCTGTATTATTTTAAAAACACGGAAGAAGCTAAGAATTCATTGCAAAATGTGTTTCTTACCATGCCTTTTCCATCTATGTCCTCTTATAGACATGCTAGTCACAGCATTTCTTGATATTCTGGATGAAGTAGGTGTAATTTCAACCTGAATGCATCTTGTACCTTCTTTACTAGATTTCATGGCACCCTGAGGCAGTGAAGCTTTTATTGCATTAGCAACCTAGAACAGAGGAGATGCACTTAAGTTCTTATCACAAAGGTACTAATTTTAGAAGAATTCTGTCGGGGATTCTTCCTATTTCAAGAAGAATACTGTGCACAATTCCAATTTATGGTCAAAAAGCACGCCACCTTTTTGCACGGCCTATAAAGAATGCTAGCTGCAATTACTCTCAGAACTTATACTTGCCACTTTCTTAGAAGAAAGCTTCCAGTTTCAAGGTGTGGCTATTCCTTCTGCTGCACTATTATCTTAGTTATGAAGACTTAGTGTTCTGCTGAAAATAGCTTGGTCACAAGGAAATGTGACACCACGACTAAGTACAGTGAAAAGCTCGGTGTAGTGCGTGCACTTACAGATTGAGCTGTTTGCACAAGCACACACACAGTTTTAGGTTCCTGCTATCATCTTGTATCATGCATGCTCACAGCAAGGATTTCCCAGGCTAAAAATTCTACTCAATAAATTGCTGAGTAGAAAATAAAATACCTACCAGCAGAGGTTCTGGATAGAGCTCAAGCTGTGCTCTATACAAAACGTCATCCATAGCTTTACGAGCTAGATCCCATTCTCCATTATAACTGCAAAGGTAAAATTACATGTAATAATAAGCATCTCTGTCAACAGATGAACCTTCTTAGTCACATAACCTTCACAGTTCCCTGAGAGGTCAGTTTAGAGAATTGGAGCTACTTGTATTTGTTAGCAGTAAACCTGCTAATTAGAGAACTTTGAAGTAGCATCTATGGAAACAAAGTTTTATTTTCATTGGGCACCCTTAGCAGTTTAAAAATTATATCTTTAGCTGTTGATCAGCTAGTCACAAAATATTCTGAAATACAATCAGAATTTTTTCATATTACTCCACCTTTTGAGTCTTCCTGTATTACTGGTCTCCAGTTATTTCAGTTACCAAGCTTCACACATTAACATGACTTTCAAAGGGTAGATGACCTCAGCATTTCAGAGAAAAAATATAATCTCTTTTCCTTAACTAGACTGATTTAAACTAACCATGCAAAAATGTGGACAGCAGACGATGTCTGGAAACGGGTTTTGACTGTATGTTTTTCTCACAAGCAGTTACACCTATCAAGGGCTGCTCCAGCCATCTTTCCCCAGTATGACACAGGTAACTTCATCCAACTACTTGGAGAACTGTCTCTTCCCAAGGACCCCTTACTGCTACACACTTCACCTGCCCATAGAAAATGAAATGCCTCCAAGGTAGCGTGTCTGAGCAAGTACACCAATCAGGCTGGCATTTCTCTCTTTTGTTTGAGTATTAGGGAAAAAAAACAACTTACAAGGCATAATAGATCCCTGTTAGCATTTGCACCATGAATTCAGATGAAACTGGAATCCTACTGTTGACTCCCTTGTACTTTCTCACTTGTTGGCGAGGATATCCACAGACACAAATTCTAAAGAAATCATACATTTGTCATTAGTAAATCATGGAACCACTCTTGTAGTTATAGACTTTTAATACTTCACCAGTACTGATCAGTTTTTAGAAGCCCTGAGTTACTTCCTCTAAAAATGCAAGAATGACATCCAAGTAAGATAACATGCTTATGAAGAGAGACTTAGTAACTGCCCAGATAGAAAAAAAATGGAGTTAAAACTTGAGATCAGCACAAAATATCTTATGCTGTAATTTTCACATTTCCAATCCACATTTGTAATTTAAGAAAGTGATAAAAATTGAATTAGACTTACTAGAAGAAAACACATTCATTGTAGATCTTAAAGTAAACCCCCTAAATTCCCCATTGCTCAAACCAATTAAAAGAGTTATTCTATCTATCCAAATGGCAGAATATAGATTTCACCACATCCAAACAGGACACTGAAAGATATCTGGGGCCTCTGACACATATTCCCTGTATTCTAACATGCTGTCTATTCTAAATTGCTGTCAGGGTAAGATTTTCAGTAAGCAGAGAAACATGAACGACAAAACCAGTCAGGAATGAAGAACAATGAAAGAAGTTAAATTGTATAGAATTAAATAATTCAGTATCCAGACATTCAACATTTTGAAGTATAAAGGATTGCTTGCATTTACTGGTAACTTGCTTGGGGTTTTTCTGGAAGCTTTAAAAATTATTTATTCCAAATACAATCAAATCCTAATCAAGCAGAACAAGAAACATCACTCTCCTTTCCACAATCCTTAGCTTCTAAGTATTTATTACCTCATATTTTAGAGCAGTTTATCTAAAAAAGATCTTGTAATTACTCTTGTAAATATTGCCAAGTGTTTCAAACTCCGAAGTCTCTTGCTTCCCTTGAAGAGAAGGAAATCTTACAGGCACCCATTATCATGCTTTAGTTGTTAGAGAAGCCTAGGAACTATCCTATAAAAAACTTGCTGCAGGTGACTTCTCAGTCTCTTGGGCTTCCTGGGTTAAGGAGAACACTCTAATTCTTCCCTTAACATACAGTCCACTTTTGAAAATACAAACATCCTTACTACCCATTTCTCTTCTTTGAAAGAAGCTATTGATCAACAAATGGACACTGTAATTAAAGCTGAGGGAGGCTTTGTTTTGTTTTGAGATCAGGAGGGGTCTGTTGGCATTGTTATTTTCATTTTTTGAAGCAACAGCTGTTTTTGGAAATGCTCAATGTATCCATAAAAATGGATGCATGTCTAGTTTCAACACCTACTATAATTACAAGAAAGTTTAAACCTGTACCTAAAGTTTAAATCTGAATTTATTTAGTAAACCTGCAATGCAAAATATACCACACTTCTAAAAGATACTTCGGGTTTTCTTTAGTTAGCACAACTACAACTACTGTTATTAAAAACAAACAGTTCCCTTTGACTTCTCCTCCTAAAGGAGAAGCCTAATCTGCATATAAACCAGGTTATTGCTCCTCATTTTGAGATCTCAACCCAAAGTTATATAAGAGATACTTTAAAAGCAAATAATGCAGCTGTAAACACCTACGAGAACAAGTCAAGATTAAAAGCAGCCTTTGGAAACTCAAAATTTGTTTTTATAAAAAAAGTCCAAACTGACTGCACTTCAAGCTGGAAATGCCATTTTAAGAGTAAACAACCTACAGAAATTACCTTGAAGAAATTTGACACAATGACTGAAGAGACATCGCAGGCATGTAGCTTAAGGCAGCATTGTAACAGAGTAGAAGGAAAGTCAGCACTTCAAACCTGGGATTTGAAAGAAACATTGGAATTCCATTACCAACTTTATTTTTTAAAAGAAAACAAATTTACAATGAAATTTTTAAGAATTATTTGAACAGATCTGGCATTGTATTTCAATTGAATCAACACCTGAGTAAGCTTTACCCCTACATGTAGTAATATGCTCTGCTGATTTTTCTGCATTTACATTTACACATGTTTAGAAACAAAAAAGCACATGACAAAACACAACATGCACCTATCCTCCTTTGGTCTGCAGCTATACTAAAAATGAGAAGCTCAGATCCACTAGGGACTCTAAAGCAAAATCCCATGATACAATTTCACCTGTTCTGGGCTGTCAGCATCTCCCTCTGAGGATGAGGTCCACTGTACACAACCCTGGACAAACCATGCTGTGACAAAGCTCCTTCAGTGAGAGCCATGGAGCCAATGCTGGAAGGCTGAAGGAAAAAAAGGTCATTCAGAGCATGTCCACCCCAAATCTTGCTATAATGCAAGTGAAAACAGGCAACTATAAGCATCACCATATTTATACATAAATTTTCAACAGGCTTAACGTTATCTGACTGTTTAGATGTTATCTGCTCATTTTACACCAGATAAGGCATATGGCTTCAGAAAAGAAAAAAAATACATCGTTGCTGCATGGGTATAATGCAATTATGACTATTCCACCTTGAAAAGGCCTCAGAGACCAGTTAGCAGTACTCAGAGATCTCAGAAGTATGTTCCTATGTCACCATACAACATGTTAAAACTATTTTTCACTTTTTTTCTTAACAAACAGACCCCCAAAGCATACTGCCCTTCTCAATCAGGAATTTCACTTTGTAGGTGTCACTTACTTCATGATAGACTGAAGGTTTGGACAAAGATGGAATTGTGAAACTCAGCACTTTGTTATGTCCTTCTTTGTCAACTATCTCCTGAAAAAGACAGAAGATATCAATGGTTACACTGTACTACAGAAAACAGACATCCTAAAATATCAAATTCTATTTACTAGAAGGACTAATAGGGATACTGTAACAATCCAAGCTGCAAGCTAGAAATTATCTATGTACTTTCTATCACAGCACATTTTGTTTGTTTATGAAAATTCTTCAAATAACTTAGCCAAGGGCAAATACATTTGCATACATAATCCACATTAAAAACACTAAGAGGAAACATCATGTTTAAAACAGCATTATCTTTTTTTAATTATACACTATTTGCTAACTGTGAAGGTTAATGATCAATAATTCTGTTCTGAAAACTATTAACCATCAAGTAAGAACCCTGCAAGTAATTTATTTTGGAAATATTACAGCTCTGAAATGACTGCAGTCTCGTATGGTTTGACAGCAGCAGACCATAGCATTTGCAAAATCCCAAGTCTGATATGGAATTATGGATAAAGTCTCTCTATGGAATTAAAAGAAGCATGGATGCAAAGCTTTAGAGAAGCTACTTTCCTGAAAGATACCACCACAGCAGTAGCTGGCAAACTTGTTGCTCCTGTAAGTCAACAGAAGACTAATGGGTAAGGCAAAACAAAATGTGGTTTTGTACCACAGAAGAGCACTGGAGTATTTCAAATAAAAAAATTTTCAAGATCCAAAGCAGACTTGACCAAAACAAACTTCATACACTAGATTTTGTTTTCCTCTTTTCTAAATTTCAGCAACTGATTTCATATATCCAGAAGTACTAATCAGAGAGAAGTTTCAGTGTCTCCTAACACCCATGTGTTGGAAGGCTGAAGGTCTAACTTGACACAGTAATTATTAAAACTCCTGTCTTAAAATAAAAGATGCAGTAAAGGAAGACTGAAAAGGATCAAAAGGGCACACAGAGCTGCTGCTTCTGAAAAGCTGCACAGCTCTTCCCCTCTCCACATAATCCACTGATACTTTCATTTTTAATATTGCTCCTGGATGAATGTGGAAAACATGTTCCTCAATAGATAGGAGAAGGAAAGAAAATGGTTATATCCAAACTTCTAAATTCTAAAAATATTAATACTTGTATTTTTCATTATAATCAGATTTCTAATTAAGTTTCAGGAGTACATTTCAAGATCTGAAGTGTATTGAAAAAAACCCTGACAAGCAGGGGATTTTAAATTTTTTTTTAATTAAATTAAATTTTAAATTTAAAAAAA
>WBNO01008705.1:0-15930 GCA_013400575.1 Peucedramus taeniatus
TGTGGTTCCTGAGTGCTGTGGTTCCCAGCACTGCTGTGCTGCCAGCCCTGCTCTCTCAGCTCCCTGCTGCTCTGCCAGCCCTGAGGAGCCCAGATTTCCCAGCCCAGGAGTGCCTCATCCCTCTGAGGAGCATTTATCCACCAGTGCAGGCCCAGCTCTGCTGTGAGGGGCTCTGCTGGGGAGCACGGCCATCCCCCCATGCTGCTGGCTCTCTTCTCCACAATCTTCCCCCTGCTTTCATTCCACAGCCCTGCCTGGAACAGGGGAGAGGCACCACCCTCACCCTGTCCCAGCCACTGCCTTGGGATCTTCTCATTGCCTACGTCCATTGTACTAAAAATAACCCTGACGAGCTCATTTAATTTTAGCCTATGAGTGTCTGTATGAATATTTATAATGCTCCATATTAGAAATGCTGAAAAGTTCCAGAGCCTGAGAACACGGCAGCAGACCCTGGGGAATAGAACAGCTCTTCCTTTTTTTCTGTCCTATTTCGAGCTGGCTTCACACATCCTGCATTCCCGATGTGAAGTCTCGCACTGAATGTCTCAACTGCTTAAAGCACTTTGTGATGTTTCGTGCTTGATGAACACAGACCGAGTTCCCATGCAAGAAGAAGGGAGTGCTTCCAAAGGAATTCCCTGTGAATTTGTGCAAGGAGAACGAACTCACTGAAGTGCTTTTCTGTTCATATCTGGCTCTCATGAGCTGTTCATTTCAAGGCCAGGTTGTTGGAGCAACCTGCTCTAGTGAAGGCGTCTCTGCCCATGGCAGGGGATGGAACTGGATGATCTTAAGGTCCTTTCTATAATTCTACAATTGCATGATTAATTCCCCAAATAATGAAAACACGTTTTCTCAGTTCTCACCTACCCAAGCCCAGTTTCATGCCCTGCCTCAAATAACCAAAACCTTCCCTGTTCCCCAGGACTGGAGGCACCCAGGGTCTCCTGAAAAACTGCTGCACAGGGGAGCTGTGGCTGTGAGCTCTGCCCCACAGCAAGCTCTGGAGGTGTGGGAAGAGCCAGGCAGAGCTGGATCAGCCATGCAGGCAGCCCAGCGTGGCACAGCGTGCTCCCATCGTGCCCCTCCTTCCCTCCAGAGCTGCAGCTCTGTCTGCAGGGACTGCCCTCGCGAGTCAGTAACCCCGGGGCAATGGTCAGCAGCTGCATGGTGTGTCCAGCAGAAGAGGTTTCATTGCAGCCAAGACCCCTGTGCAAAGTTTCTTTAAGGCACAGGAAGAGCTGGGCATACCCAGCAGAGCAATATGGTGAAGTGCTCAGGAATCAAGCGTGGAAAAACTTGCCTCAGGGGAAGCTTTTCTTAACCCTTTTTAGTGAAAGGACATTCTAAGCCCTGAGGCTGAACAAGTCTCAAAAGGGCCAGTTCAGGGCTCCCTCAGAGGTCGCTGCCCTGTCAGGACATCCCTGCCCATCCCTGCCACCCTGCCCATCCCTGCCCAGCCCTGCCACCCTGCCCATCCCTGCCCNCCCTGCCCATCCCTGCCCATCCCTGCCACCCTGCCCATCCCTGCCCATCCCTGCCCTTCCATGCCCAGCCCTGCCCTTCCCTGCCCATCCCTGCCACCCTGCCCAGCCCTGCCCATCTCCGCCCATCCCTGCCACCCTGCCCAGCCCTGCCCATCTCTGCCCATCCCTGCCACCCTGCCCAGCCCTGCCCTTCCCAGATTCTTCATGTCCCTGCTGCAAACACTCCTGGCAGAGAGGGGCTGTGGAACTCTTCCCTGTTACTGCCTCTGTTTTATTCCTCCTGCTGCAGGGAGCTCAGGAGGATCAGCCTGTCTGAGGGAGGGTTGTAGCACCCGAGTGGAAGTGGCTGTGAAAAACCTGAATTCAAGCCTTTTCCTTTGGAGCAGCGAAGGGATAAAATAAAAGAAAGGAAGTGAGCAGATGCCAGGCTCTGTGATTCTGGTATCAGAGATGAAGAGTGCCTTGGGTCAGCAGGTCCAGGGCAATACTTGGACCACTTTCCATGTATCAGGTAGAGGATGGGAGTGGAACATGGAGGGAAAGAGGCAGAGATCTGATGCTGCTCCTCTGTTCTCTGCCTTCCTCTGTCCCGAGCATGAGAGCAGCTGCAGAATCCGGTTAAAAAAGGACTGAAATGAGTCAACCTCTGATGCCAGCAAGAAGGCTGAGAAAAAAGCAACTCTGAGGGGCCCCCCAGCTGCTCTCCTTCAGCCCTCCCTCAGTGGAGCAATCCTGCAAGGGTGGCATCCCTCTCATCCCCCCCGTCCCCGCGTGCCCCTGCTCATCCTTTTGCTGTGTCACAACTGAGCTGGCACCAAGCTATGTTTTCCTTCTCGTGCTCTCAGAGACACTGGAGCACTTGAAGTGCCATTATTGCTGCTCTTAAGAGTTCCAGGTTTCCGTACAATGAAGAGAATCAATACAAGCACTGCTATAGGTGACGACCCCTCTATAGCTTTAGAAATTTTACATCCTTCTCCCTTCTCTGCTTTTCATTATGTCTAATTACCTGATCTATAGCCCCAAAGAGGAATCAATGGGGCTGTATTGCAACAAATTATTGTGGATTCTCTTTAAAAAAAAAAGGTTCAGAGAGTGCTATTGAGTATGACACTTCCAATTATATAAAGCAAATGAGCTTTCCATGGGAGCTGGAGAGCTGGGAGCCAGTTCATTACCGACAGCTCATATTCCACTATCAGTTTATTTCTACTTTAGGACTTCCCCCTGTGCCTTCCAGGGAGGCTCTGTGTCCCCAGCACTGTGCCCTGACCCTGCAGGGTTGTGTTCCAGCTGCAGGGTGTGTTGGGTCTGCAGGGAGGTGGGATCCTTGGGAGGCTCCGTGGGGTGTGGGTGCTCCCCTCAGAGCTGTGTGCATCTGAGTAGCTGTACATCACCAGATAAATGCTCTTTTCCACCAGCACCTACGAATTCTCCTGATTTAATAAAGGGGTTTGTGTTTTCCTGAGGCACACAGGGAGAAATCCAGGAGCTGTAGCAAATTGCTCTGCCTGGAGAAGGGGGGTTGTTAGGGGTTTGCTGTGGTGAGTCAATGCCTGCTGGACACCAACATTCCCCCCCAAAAGAATCCCATATTCACCCAGCCCTTCTCCCCTCACTCATTGCTCCACACTGGATCCTGGCTGGATCTAAGATCTGTTATCTAAAATCAGGTGCCAGTCTCACCTCACTGAGAAAACGTGCCTAGGAGAAAGGTTGAGTTCTGGATCATAATAAACCAAAAAAAGGCAATTTTAGACATTTCCTGCTGTGGGTATCTTCTGTACCGCGCACCATGACCTGAAGTGTGTGACCCTGAGCCCTGCACAGCTCCCAAGCCTTGAAAACAGAGCTGAAGGGTTTCACCCCTGTGGTGGCCCCGCCTTCATCTCAGGTGTAGCATCTTAACTGAGAAAATTTCATTATTTTGGCTTTTCTCTCAGACTGTCTTTGCCACCTTCCATGGTCCCTCTCTGTTTGTCAGTTGTGCTTGAAGATCTGACACTGCTGGAGTTCAGCTGAAAGGAAAAATTAGGAATGTGAGCACCCTTTAATCACCTGGCTACTGTAACAAGTGGGGACAGACAACAACAGAGAAAATCAACCAGAAAAATAACTGTGCTTTTAATGTTTCTATGGAAATTTATGGAAAGGAAGTGTGATGCACCGGCATACCACCTCATTTGGTATGCACAAGGCACAACATGCTGAGCTGCTAATGAGGTAGCAATTTGGAGGGTTGGGAAGTGCTGGCTATGCTTTGTGCCCACAAGAATCAATGAAAACTGATGAGTGAAGGTTTACAAAATTCAGTGTAGAGACTACAGGAGCTTTGTGCCCGGATGGAGGGGCAGAGCTGCCAGCAGAAGCTCAATTCCTCACACAACGTCTGGAGCAGCTTGAGTTTTCTCCTAAAGGTACAGCAAAAAGACATACCTGCTTTCCATTTCAGAGTTGGAACTTCATAAATATTTTAATTTGCCAAGTGCCTGCTATTTAATGCTTGCACACCAAGGAAATGTGAGTGAACATTGCCTCGCATTAAGCTCTTGGAAAACAAATTTGGGCACCTTTGATTGTCTGCCCCACTGTGGAACGAAGGGAGTGTTACCCACCGTGTCCTGTCTGTTGTCAGCAAGCAACACTTCGGGATTATTTGTATTTGAAAAAAACCAACCCCACCACTGAGATGAGTACCTCTGAAGACAGAAAGTTTTGCTTTTGGCTATTAAAGGAGCAGAATAAAATAAATCACTTATGCTGAATAAATCATTGATTCTGAGTTACATGCGAGTGCTCCTCGGCGCTGGCTCCCGGGTGAGACAAGTGGGACACGTTTGTGTGACTCTACTGTTGAATTTGCAGCCTGAATCTGTCCCAAGGGCTTCCCAAAAATAACTGTGTTGAATAACTGGGTTGAAAAACAAAGATAGGCAGGGACAAAATCCAGAGCACACAGCACTGCAGCCTCTGCCACTTATCTCTGTGCTGCAGTGAAGGTGCAATCGCCAGCAGTGCGGGAGGGCAAAAGCCACAGAATCACTGAATCCTTTCAGTTGGAAAAGCCCTCCCAGCCCATCCAGTCCCAGCTGTGCCCCATGCCCACCTTGTTCCCAGCCCAGAACTCTGAGTGTCACCTCCAGGAATTCCTGGGACACCTCCAGGGATGGGCACTCCAAACCTCCCTGGGCAATGCCAAGGCCTGAGCCCCCTTTCCATGGGGAAATTCCTGCTGTGCCCACCCTGAGCCTGCCCTGGCCCAGCCTGAGGCCGTTCCCTCTCCTCCTGTCCCTGTTCGCTGGAGTAGAGCCCGACCCCCCCGGCTGTCCCCTCCTGCCAGGAGCTGTGCAGAGCCACAAGGGCCCCCTGAGCCTCCTTTGCTCCAGGCTGAACAACCACAAATGTGGGTGAACCTTTTCCCACCTGAGCCCCTGTAGATGGAGCCTCTTCTGCCCCATGCCCACCAAGGAGGTGTCCAGCCTCCCAGCCCCTCTGTTCTCCAGCAGCCCCCAGTGCTGCTCTGGGGCAGGAGCAGTCAGCAGAGCGGGTCAGTGGTGTGAAGTGACCCCTGTGCCCTTGGCGTGCATGCTGCAAGGCAGCCCAGTGCACGAGACACATAATCTGCATTTATTTTAGCCCTGGATCAAGGGAATGCATTCATAAACCCAAGGTCCTTGTGGGTTCTGGGCTGATGGAGCCGTCTCGCACACAGAGGCTGTCCCTGGCAAGAGAGAGCAAAAAGCTGCTGGCAAAGAGGTATTAACTTCACTGTGCTGCATTTTATGAGGCAACAAAGAGTGTCTTGGTTCTGTGCCGTGAAAGTAAATAGAACAATATTTCAGACCTCCTTATTCAGTTGTCCAAATGCACATAACCGATTTTTGCAGATAGGGATTTATGTTCTCTTGTCAGCATCTAATAAAGTAGAGCAATTGCGCCTGCCATTTATTTCAGTGCTGTTGCCTTTAGCTCGGTATCCTTGTGTACACTCTGTGCTGCCTGCTCCAGGCACTGCCCAGCCCCTCGCTCCCACGGGATCTGCCAGCCCAGGGTGCTCCAGACCTCACCTGGGAAGTCTGGAGAGGTGTGAGAGGTGACCAGTGAAGGGTGTGGGGAGGAGGGCATAGAAGGAGAGGCTGAGGGGGCTGGAAAGGGGCTCAGCCTGGGGAAAAGGAGGCTCAGGGGGACCTTGTGGCTCTGCCCAGTCCCTGACAGGAGCTGGTGGTGCAGCCCAGCAGCTGCTCACCAGGAGATGAGAAATCCCAGGTGTGCAGGGCTGTGTCCTGGTGGGCAGGGCTGCAGAGGGACCCCATGGCAGGTGCAGAGGGACCCCGAAGTGCCCGCCGTGCCCGCCCGTGTTGGGGCGGTGGGGTGGCCCTGGAGAGCCTTGGGGAGCCCTGCCGGGCCCCGGGGCTGGCTGTGGGAGGAAGGGGTCAGTGGGCAGCCCGGCAGGCAGCAGCTGCTGCCCGTGTCCCTCCCACTCGCCCCACGCCCTGGCGAGCACCGGGCACCGCGGGTTTGCCCTGTGCATGGGCAAGCTGGGAGCCAGCGCGGGCCTCTCGCTACTCTGCCAGCATAATTCAGCAAGAAAAGAGGTTCCTATGCTTCAGTGGCAGTTTTTAAAGATTTTCTTTTTCATGTTTTATTCAGCTTGAATTGGTATTTCAGCTCCCAGTTCCTCGAGAGGGAACACAAATCGATGCAGACGAGCAGTGGCCGGTTCATCCCCGGGACTGTCTGTGTGAAGAATTGCTCTGCAGAGACTGAGCAGGACGTGAGCAGAAGAGCTCCAAAAGCCCTGGGGGCTGCTGTCAGAGCCCGGCTTTGGGCTGTTCGGCTGCTGACAGTGCTGCTGGCACCGCGCTGGTTCTGCAGCCCCGCATGGCAAGGGCTCCGAGCCGTGGCCACTGCTAGCCAAAGATCAGTACTGGGCACGGGGCTGTTGTGACACTGCAGGCAAGCGTGACTTCGGGAATGATTCTTCTTTGGACTGCTTTCCCGAAGTTTCAAAGGAGCTGAGGGCTGTTAGGTGACACAACAGTTTTCTTGAAACACTGCGGTTTTGACTATGACGCATTTTTCAGAAAATGCACATTTTTCATCCTTCCAATATCCTCCCACCCAAATTTCCTGACAGAAATGTTTTGGACTCGCATCTTGAAGATTGCAAAAAGAAAACAGTGTTGAAATATTGAACCTTTTCCCCATGCACATGTTTATTTATGTGCTTGACACGAAGTAGCTTGACAAAAATCGTGTCGCTTGTTCCAATTGAAATGCACATCCCAAGTGTTTCTGCTTTCCATTAACACCTGGGAGAAGGAAAGGCTGAAATGTTGACTCTTCTGTGGTTTGTTTCATAGAGGATGGGTTTGAAACACAAATAGGGAGAATAAAAAGAAGAAACCACTGGTTTTGAATATCAGCTGCTGTAAAGTCCAGGGTTAAAATGTCCTTGTGCCCCCCCCCCCCCCCCCACTTGCCCATCATGATTCACCAAGGAAAGAATGACAGGGCTCAGCACCCTTGACTGTAAATTCAAGCCTGTAAAGGAACTCAAAATATTTTACATTTTAACTGTTACAGTGGAATGAAATCCTGAAATCCATTTTCCCGTTTTTGGATGTGCTATAAATGGAATTGCCCTCTGGAGGAGAACCTGGGGGTTGGTGTTTGTCAAACACAGGGAGATCCTCCCGTGTGTAAAATCAACCAAATTACAACCAAGTGCTGAAGGTCTGTGTCCTTCACAGCAGGAGGATTCCCAGGGACACTGGAGGCTCTTGCAGCAAGGATGTGCAGGGCAGAGCCTCAGCTCACCTCAGCAGGGGACACACTGAACCTCCTCCTGCTGCTGGGAAAACAGAGCAAGGAAACACAGGGCTCCAGAAGAGCTAATAAAAATGATAAGGGACATTTATAGTGATAATTTGGTGCTATTAAATACATAAATTTATTTTCTGTTTTTAAACTTGCAGTTTATTTTTAACGATGGTAACAGGCACCATTATGAAAGTTATACTGATATTTATGAATCTTAACATGAAAGAGAACATTGCATTGGAAACAAATGTGCTAAGGGTAGGATTTTTTCTGTGGAAAGCTATAAACAGCTTGCAAAATTTACCCGTTTTAGCCTAGATTCTCATAAATGAAACAGTTTGGGCAGAGAACCTTGGGTGCATCCTTCAGTCAAGCAGCCCTGGTACTGCCTGCAGAACATGGCACTGTGAGGATGGAAACACCCAGTTCTAGGGACCTGCAGTAGGAACCTCTGCCCGTGGCTCTTTGGGGTTTTTCCTCCCAGCTGCCCTTCTTGCTCCAATAGTTCTGTCCTTCATGACTGCTCCTGGTGTCTTCACAGCTGTCAGTCATATCCTCAAGTCAACCACTTTTTCAGTGCTTAACAAGACAGAAACTTTTTCCTATCCCTTGTAAAACACTCCACTCACTCTCTTGTCATTTCTTACCCAGCTGTCACCAGTTTCCATCTGATTTTCCCCCCTGCGCAGGTTCATACATTATTCCAGATGAAATTCCTCTAAGGATTTGTGCAGCAGCATTACAGGGAACACATCCTGGCTGCCAGTTCCCACAAAATGCTTTTCCTGTTTACAGAAGGCTTTGCTGTGAACATGAATCTGCTCTTGAGCTCCTCAGGAGCCCAGCAGGGCCAGGATCCTATTTTAACTTAATGGACATTGACATCCCGGCAGTGAGAGCTCGGCACCCAGCATGCAGCAGCTCTCCTGGAATCATTCCTGTGTCCTTCCATCCCAGCCCAGGCTCCTGCTGCACGCTCACTCTGCTGGGCAGCAGCAGCTCTCCTGGAATCATTCCTGTGTCCTTCCATCCCAGCCCAGGCTCCTGCTGCACGCTCACTCTGCTGGGCAGCAGCAGCTCTCCTGGAATGTATTTTGGGATCCTTCCATCCCAGCCCAGGCTCCTGCTGCACGCTCACTCTGCTGGGCAGCAGCAGCTCTGGGCAGATCCCTCGTGCAGCCTCCTCAGGGTCCATGTGTGCCCGTGTGTGGATCCTGCCATGCCAGGCAGCCACTGTGTGCTCAGCACTGCCAAACCATCATTTTGGGGCTGAGGAGATGCAGCAGTGCTGCAGGTATCTTAATTAATTACCACGCGCAGAGGGCACTGGGTGCCTGCAGTGAGGAGTTCCCGCTCTTCCCACGGCTGGTTCTGTGGATGCTGTGGGAGGCCCAGGAGGAGCAGGGATGGTGCAAGGCAGCTGCTTCCTTCAGGAGAGACGTGGGAGATGCCCTGGGCACTGCCCAGGCATGTTGCTGGCATGGTACCAGCCTTCAGACTTTGCAAAGTCACCCGACCCTGCCCATCCAGGCACTGGCACCATGACAGATCCATCCCACGCTCATTTTCCATCGTGACAACACCCTCAGGGAATGCCTGTCCCACTCTAGCCAGGGACTTATTTCAGAGAATCACAGAACAGCCAGGGGTTTAGGGGCCTTAATCCCACCCAGTGCCACCCCTGCCACGGCAGGGACACCTCCCACTGTCCCAGGCTGCTCCAGCCCCAGTGTCCAACCTGGCCTTGGGCACTGCCAGGGATCCAGGGGCAGCCACAGCTGCTCTGGGCACCCTGTGCCAGGGCCTGCCAGGGAGGAATTCTGCCCCAATCTCCCATCCCTCCCTGCCCTCTGGCAGTGGGAAGCCATTCCCCTTGTCCTGGCAGTCCAGGCCCTCTTCCAAAGGGCTGTCTTCCCTCTGCTGCTCTCCTGGAGCCCCTTTAGGCACTGGAGGGGTCTCTGAGGTCTCCCTGGAGCCTTCTCTTCTTCCATTTAGAATTCAACAATTAACTTTGAACGGTCTGCAATATAATAAGATTAATTTTCCCTGCTCTCCCCACCAGTTCCAGTGAATTCTGCAGCTGACCAGGGCTGGCAGGGTGCCCTGGCACAGCCCCAGGCTGGTGGCTGTCTGTGCCGCCGGCTCGTGGGCCACTTGTCCCTGCCATGCTGCAGAGCTGGTGTTTCTCAGAAATTGTCTTCTATTGCCAAATAAATGTATTAAAAACAAGATTTCTGTGGGCTGCACTCTGGTATTGTTTTCAGTCAAAACTTCTTTACAATATTGGTTGTGTCTCGAAAGTAATTAATTTGGCAGGAAGTTAAAAAGAGGAAAAAACAGAGAGATTTGAAGGCTGGTTTCCAGTTCTCATTGCTCTGTCTTTATCTCTCAAGGAAAGACTGCACACAGGTGTCAAACGAGAAGGCTGCTCATAATTACACTCCTTAAACACTTAATAACATTTTCTTAAATTAATATATTCCCCATCTGTGTAGCATTTCAGACATTCAGCTCATAATATTGCCTAGTTTATCAGTGTCAAATGACACATCCCCGATCCATTGGAGAATATTATCAACAGATAGAGGCTTAATGCCTGTTATTGCTCATTCAGCTAATGAGTGGGATTCGAGCTGGTGCTATAATTAATAACAGAACTCAGGCACCAATTGGAGTGGGGATCTAACTTAGTTTCATGCAGAAAAACTGTGCAGGTATGAAAAAAACCAAACCCCCCAGTCTCCCTGGAGGAGGTTCACTGGGGCTGGGCCAGTGGCAGCCCTGTGGCCCAGCTCTGCCCCAGGATGGCCCTGGGCACAGCCCGTGTTCCTGCTGAAGGTCAGGAGGATTCACAGAATCCCAGATTTACTGAGGCTGGAAAAGCCCCCCCAGCCCATGGAGTCCCAGCTGTGCCCAATGCCCACCCTGTCCCCTGCCCAGAGCCCTGACTGCCACCTCCAGGAATTCCTGGGACACCTCCAGGGATGGGCACTCCAAACCTCCCTGGGCAGCCCCTGCCAAGGCCTGAGCCCCCTTTCCGTGAAAAAAAATTCTTCTTGAGGCTTCCTCGAGGAGCCAAGGGCTGGGGAGTTGAAGGCCTTTCATTCCTTTGCTGAGCCTGGGGAAGGCAGTGAACGGTGCCAAGGGGCTGGCACAGAGCAGGCTGCAGGCCTGCACGGTCTGGTGGAGGCACCTGCAGCATTTCCCATGCTGCAAAGGCTCTGAGGCCACAGGAACCCGTGGGACCAAGTGTTCTGACCTCCCAGGCCACAGGGGTGGCACAGGTGCCAAAACTGTGAGGGACATTATTGGGGGGCATGGAGCCCCCCAGGGCAGTGGATGGAAAGCAGGGCCACCCAAAGGTTTTCAGATGGCTTCAGGCAGCACCAGAGCTGCTGCCCAGTGCTGCTGAGAAGTGGCTGGCTGTGCCATCACTGCCAGCCCTCTGATCCTGAGCAGTGCCAGGGACTGGCAGGGGAAGGGGCTGTGCCACCTCTGCTTGGCAGAGCCCAACACACTTTGGTTTCTGTTCTGCTCTGTTCTGTTCCAGCTCTGTTCTGATTGCTGAGCAGAGCTGGGCATGGAATAATCTGAGATTGTTTTGCCATCTCTCCAGCTGCTGGTTTGCTCTGGATCCTCAGTGTAATGGCACCTAAAAACATTTGTGTCTTAATTATGGATATCGTTTTTTGTAATTAAAATACCTGCTCATCCTGTCATGGAAGTTCTAACTGGAGCAGTACCTTGCTAAATAAAAGCATGTCACTGAAGTGTTTTCCTTTCCCCTTGGCACACTCTGGCCTCATTGCCATGGAGTTGGTTTCACAGGAGGTGAAAATGTCAGGAGATCACCTGGGCAGGGCCCTGTGCTGGGTAGGGATCAGGCTGCCAGTCTGCAGCTGGGATTAGTGTGCTTCTGACGAGCTGCTGTGCTTGCATGGCCCAGCCAGCTGGGAATCAGATCACTTGTTTCTGTTTAGTTTCCCCTTTCATTCTTGTTTTAATCAGCCTGGTAGGTTTTGTGGCTAAAAGGGCTCAAGCCCAGAGCTCTGCGGAGCCCAGCCTAGCTCGCTCCCTGCGGAGGGACCTCAGCTCCCCAGGCCCCAGCTGTACTCTCATTAAACAGCTCCTTCTTCCCTCACACATGAATATTTAATGGCATCTAAACCTCCCTTTACTGAACATAAATAATCAATCCAACCAGATTCTGAGAGAGGAGACCGAGGCTAAAATCCAGGGTAGCACTGGCCAGCCAGGCCTCTGGGCAAGGGCTTGGTCTAAAACACCAGAGAGATGTGGACCAGAAACTCAAAAGGGAGCAAAAACCCAGTAAACAACGGAGTGTCCCTCACCCTCAGACCTTGCTAAAGCCCTGTGGCATTGACAGTCCAAGTGCCCAGTCCCTGCCTGGTGTCACAGTCACTGGCTCTGTCTGTGACGAGGCTGCCCCGGCTGGGACCTGGCTTGTGTGAGGTGTTGGGGCAGTCAGAGGAGGTGACAGCCCAGAACAGGCTGTGCCTGTGTGCCAGGCTCCTCCCAGGCAGCCCCCAGCCCCTCCTGGCACCTGAGCTGGTGGGAGCCTCAGCTTAGGGTTAGAGTTAGGCTTAGAGTTAGGCTTAGGCTTAGGCTTAGGGCACTCACACAGCCCGTCTGGCACAGAGACTGGAGAGGGAGGGGTGATTTGAAACCCCAGGTGAGAGTCAGTCTCCTTCAGAACACTTGGGTGCTGCCTCTCTGCAGTCGTGTTGTGACAGTAGATGTTCTGGCAGGCAAAATAGACCTCAGGATTTTGATTTTCTATATTTTCATGTTATTGCTCTCTACTCTGAGCTCTCTTTCCCTCTTATATTGCTGATCCTTGTCAGAAAAAAACAACTGGAAGGAAGAATCTCAGAGAAATTGGAAAAATATTTTTGCTTTGTTTTTGTTACTGGTGTTTTGGGGCTTTTTTTTTGTATTGTTGTGTTTTTTAGTCTGTAATTGCAGACTCTTCACTGCTGAGCACAGGCGCTGAGCCAGGCATTGTTCCTTCTTTCCAGCTGACAGAAATTTTTTGTAACCACATTTTAGTCCAAGGGGGAAAGTTAAATATAGGCAGGATGAGGAAAATTACCGTGCAGCGTGGTGGAGAAAGTGCTGACTCGGGTCTGCTCCTGAGCAGAGGCAGCAGCGCTTTCACGGGTGCGAGCAGCGATGGAGCTGCGCCCCCGGGGCTGGCCCGGGGCTGTGCTGGGGCTCCTGGCACCCACCCGGGCCTTGCAGCACCTCGTGGGGCACAGACAGAGCAGAGACTCCCCTCGGGGGGCCGGGGGAGCTGGCGTGTCCCTCCCCAGCCACAGAGGGTCCCTGGCAGGCTGTGGGTACCTCCCTCGCTCGGTGGCCCTCCTGCTTCCCTGGTGGCCCGGGGGCCCCACCTGGGACAGGTGCCTTGAAGCACAGCAGTGGGGATGGGTTTGGTGAGCTGAGCATGCTCTGAGCGTGCCCTTGGCGTGCCCTGAGTGTGCCCTGGCTGTGCCCTGGCTGTGCCCATGGCTGTGCCCTGGCTGTGCCCTGGGCTTGCCCTGGTTGTGCCCTGGCTGTGCTCATGGCTGTGCCCTGGTTGTGCCCATGGCTGTGTCCTGGCTGTGCCCATGGCTGTGCCCATGGCTGTGCCCTGGTTGTGCTCTGGCTGTGCCTTGGCTGTGCCCATGGCTGTGCCCTGGCTGTGCCCTGGGCTTGCCCTGGTTGTGCCCTGGCTGTGCTCTGGCTGTGCCCTGGCTGTGCCCTGGCTGTGCTCTGGCTGTGCCCATGGCTGTGCCCATGGCTGTGCCCTGGTTGTGCTCTGGCTGTGCCCTGGCTGTGCCCATGGCTGTGCCCGTGGCTGTGCCTTAGCTGTGCCATGGCTGTGCCCATGGCTGTGCCCGTGGCTGTGCCCCTGGCTGTGCCCGTGGCTGTGCCTTAGCTGTGCCCTGGCTGTGCCCATGGCTGTGCCCTGGCTGTGCCCGTGGCTGCCTGTCCCCGCTGAGCCGGTCCCAGTGCTGTCCCAAAGGAATGTCACTGCAGGTGGACACGAAGCCATCGGTCACACCCCTCTGAGGTGCCCGTGCAGCCGATCCCGTGCCCATGGAGGGCTCCAGCTGCCAAGGCCTCGTGTCTCCAGCGCAGACAAGGACAGGCTGTGGGGCAGTGCCAGAGGCCGTGCCCAGCTCCAGTAGGCGACATCAGCTGCCCTTCCCGTACACAATAATGAATAGCAGAGCCAGTGATCCACATTTGGGTCCAGCCAGTGCCAGTCCAGCCCGGTGACAGGTGGAACTGGGATGGCATTGTCCACGGGGATTGCTGAGACTCGTCAGGACACACAGAACACCGCACACCGCCAGTGCTGCTTCGTGTGGGGATGGGCTGGGGGGCTCCTGGCTGCTCACGGGCACTGCGGGGTCTGGGGGCTCTGCTTGAGGCATTACAGAACTGCCAGGGTCAGTCTCCAGAGGGGCAGGATCCACTGCACGATCCCATTTACAGGAACTGGCTGTGCTGCCTTCTCTCCCCACGTTCTGGGAGCACACACAGTGGATTGGCTGTGCAAACCAGGTAGGTCAGATCACTTCAGTTTCTTCTTTCCTCAAGACCTCCTTCCTGTACCAGGATGTTCTTGACAACCTACCAATTCCTCCTCCAGTGGATGGCTGTTTTTTCTTACCCTGCCGAATCTCAGAATCAGAGAATCCCAGAATGGTTTGGATTGGAAGGGCCTTTAAGTTCATCTCGTTCCTGCCATGGGCAGGGACACCTTCCACTAGACCAGGTCCAGACCCTTGTCCAGAGTCTCTGTCCAGGCTCTCCTGGAGCCCCTTCAGGCTCTGGAAGGGGGAAATCCTCCAGCCCTTGCCTGTGAGCTGCCCTCCCTGCTGTGACCAGGAGGGTGGCAGTGCCAGCCCCGTGTGCTGCTCTTGGCTTCCTGCTGCAGCCCCTCAAAGGCACACGAGCACCTGGCAGAGCCTGCACACAGCCCTGGTGCAAAGCCCCAGAGAAACAGCAAACACGAAAACTGGAAACAACCACAAAATATTCCTCCTCTGACAGAGAGCCAGAGGAGACGAGGAGAAGGGGGATGTGGTAGGAGCGATTAAAACGTGGTGCTTGAAGGGAGGTGTCAGAGGCCATGAGGAGCAGCCATGAAATTCAGGCTCTGTTTTGCAGTGTCTGCAGTTTGCTGGGGGAGCCTGCTGCTGCATTAAATTGTTCAGGCCAAGAAACCAATATGATTTTAGGGCAAAGCAGAGTTTATGTAGTTACTGATACAGATCTCTGAACAGGAGCATTCCCATCTACCAGGGGCTGAGAGAGTCGCTGGCAGAACTCCTCCTGAGTGAAGCCAGAAGTGTGGGGACATTCCCCCCACCAGAGACGACTCCAATGTTGGTTTAACTTACAGGGAGGATTCTCCAGTGAAGGTGTTTCTGGACAGATACCCCTGCTCTGTCCTGTCCCTGGGGGATTTGAACTTCACACTCACACAGATCCCTCATATATATGCTTCACAACAAGTTGTATCGCATTTCCACAAATATCCTACTCCATATTATTGTATAAGATGCACACCTGAAAATTCCAGTTTATGCTGGCTTCTCTACCTCCAAATTCCTAAACAAGCCAAAAGAAAAATTCAAAAAATAAACTAATTAGGTCCATGAATCACTCCTACCTCTTTGCAGCCAGAGTGACAAAGTTTCAGGGTCTCAAGGAGTCCCGGGGGCCTGGAAGCCTAGTGATGTGTGTGTCCCTTTTGTAAATTTATTTTTTCTACTCTTATTTGAGGAAAAAAAAACATGGGCAGGGGACAGGTCAACTTAACACTCAACAAAAGTTTGTTTCCATTAGCATTTAGAGGACTTAGGAACACTTGACATGCTGAGGAGGAAGAGTCTGGGGACTTCCATTCACGCATTTGACAAGAACTTATTTGATGGATGCTGCACTTGCACTTCACCACTGTGAAGGAGTCATGTAACAAAAGAAATCAATGGATTTTGTCATTCTTCTAATGCAACAAACTGCCTGTGCTGCCAGGGCTGCTCTGGGAGTACAGTGACACCAGCCACCCCCAGCTGTGCTGTGAGCACAGTGACACCAGCCTGTCCATACCTGTGCTGCTCTGGGAGCACAGTGACACCAGACATCCCCATCTGTACTGCCAGGGCTGCACAGTGACACAGACATCCCCCTGTGCTGCTCTGGGAGCACAGTGACACAGACATCCCCCTGTGCTGCTCTGGGAGCACAGTGACACCAGACATCCCCCTGTGCTGCTCTGGGAGCACAGTGACACAGCCATCCCCCCATGTGTCCTGTGCACAGTGACACAGCCATCCCCAGCTTTGTGTGTCCTGTGCACAGTGACACAGCCATTCCCCTGTGTGTCCTGTGTGCACAGTGACACAGCCATCCCCAGCTGTGTGTCCTGTGTGCACAGTGACACAGCCATCCCCCCATGTGTCCTGTGCACAGTGACACAGCCATCCCCCTGTGTGTCCTGTGTGCACAGTGACACAGCCATCCCCAGCTTTGTGTGTCCTGTGCACAGTGACACAGCCATCCCCCCATGTGTCCTGTGCACAGTGACACAGCCATCCCC
>WBNO01008705.1:18372-32652 GCA_013400575.1 Peucedramus taeniatus
TTTTTTTTTTTTAGAACTGCAGAATCATTAAGGTTGAGAAAGCCCTCTGAGATCACCAAACCCAACCATCAACCCAGCACCCCCACCATGGTCACCGCCAAGCCATGTCCCCCAAGTGCCACCTCCACACATTTTCTGAACCCTTCCAGGAATGGGGACTCCACCCCTGCCCCGGGCAGCTGTGTCAGGGCCTGACCACCCTTTCCATGAAAATCTTTCCATCATATCCAACCTAAACCTCCCCCAGCACAACCTTTGGCTGCCAGTGTGCCAGGCCAGGTACCTGAGCTGGAAGCAAGGTGGGCAATTTTTTTTGAAGGAACAACAAAGAAGAGACAATTTGAAAACTGGCTGTAGTAAAACCTTGAGATTTGAGGCGTGAGCTGGAATAGAAAAGCCTCGGGTTCTGAATCCTGGGAAGGACTGAGGATACCATGTGCAGGGCAGGGAGGAGTGGCTGGGCCGGGCACTGAAGGCACCTTGGTTATTTTCAGTGGCTGGGCCGAGGCCCCTGGTCTGTGGGGGCCGTTCCATGAGGGCCCCCCTCGCACATGAGCCACTGCTCTTCAGGATTTGGGGGGCTTTAGAATCACTTATAACCCATTGATGGGTTATATTATGGGATAAAGGATGAGGCAACTTTTCATCAAATCATAGAATCGTTAAGGTTGGAAAAGACCTCCAAGGTGATGGAGTCCAGCCCCTAGGAATCCTCACAAAAGGACACATTGTCACCTCATTTCATTGTGGTACAGTCACACAGGAGCTCATGTGACCCGTGGGGACACATGGTGGGACTCCTGGGGGTTTGTGCACAGCCAGTTTTCGGGGTTTTGGCCAGTTTGGGACCAGGAGTTAGACTGGAGGATCCTTGTGGGTACCTTCCCACCCAAGATATTCTGTGACTGACACACAGGATCAGGAATAATCACTGGCTGTGGAAGGGAGCTGTGGGCACAGCCAGGGCAGAGCTGGGAGCCCCCAGCACCAAAAGGGGATTTTATCCTGCCCTGTGCAGGGATGGCACCAGGGAGGGGAGCAGTGCTGCGGCTGTGCCTGCTTTTGAGGGCTGACAAAGGTTAATGAGATAATAAAAACTATTGGTGTTACCGATATTCAGATGGGACGTGCCTTGGCTTGCCTGGCCCTCGCTGCCGGACCAAAGAGCGGCTGCTGTGGTGTTTCACCCCAGAGACACTTTTGGCGAGCTGGCTGCTGCTGGGCCCGTGGAGACAAGTCCAGACATGGCTGGGCTCCAGTTCTCCTCTGGTTTCCTTTGACGGAGAAGCTTTAAAGCAATGGTGAAGGAAAGGAGTCGGTTCTGATGAAGAGTTTATAATCCAGAGCTTTATTCTGGCCCAGGGGCCTCTGAATTCAGCTACTCCATAACAGAACCTAACAGACTGCACCAGAACTCTCACAGAATCCCAGCCGAATCTCGAGCCGCATGGTTGCTGGCTCCTTTCACCTGAGGGAGGGGAGAGAGGAAGGGACAGGGAGCCACCAACCAGGTACAGGGGGGAGGTCTCAAAGGACAAAGGACACCTGAATGACCCAATGCCCCCCGAGGGGTAGAGGGTATCTTCTGAATGTGCCAATCACTCGATTGATAACAGTGCTCAGCAGGGGTCAGGGTGGGGAAAGGAAAGGTGATTGACACATCTGGGGAGAAGCTTCAGGGGAGGAATCCGCTTTCTGAGAGGAACCGTGAAATCACACCGCAACAAAAAACCACAAATCCTGTCTGGTTAATGAACTACCCCACTTCAAGAGGTTTCAGTGATTCCTTCTGGGGTCTTTGGTTTGGTTTTTTGTCTGTTTGTTCCTCCTTTGTAACCCACATTCACAGTTAAACTCTCCAGCACTAGGAACATTTATATTTACAGGACAGACGCTCAAGGACCCCGAGGCAGAGCATGAACATTCACCAAAGGCAGCCAGCTCGTGGCTGGGAACACGGCCACCAGAGCTGTTTGTGTGGGAAGAGAACGGGAAGGAAAGCACTGGGGAGATGCGGGTTTGGGGCAGGGGAGGGGTCCCTGCGAGCAGCTGGGAGTGCCCTGCTCACCGCCCACCCCCGGCAGGGCACACGGGCAGGGAGAGGTGACACCCGGCCCGGGACTGGCACCGCCTGCTCCTCTGTCCCCGCCTCCTTCAATACACCTGGATCCCAACAGGGCTTTCACAAAGCTCCCTCACCGCGGAATCCAACCAGCACCAGCACACCCGAGGGTGCTTTTGGTCTGGAATACACACAGCTGTTACCTGGGCTGCTGACGGGATCCCTGAGCTCAGCACCAGTGCCACCCTACCCCACGCTCCACAACACCTGCAAAGGCATCCTGAGCTCCCGGGGCAGCCCTGCTGGGCACTGCAGCGCCACAGGGCTGGGCAGGGGGGGCAGAGGTGGCCCAGGGGCCAGAGATACCCAGGGGGCTCCAGGTGCCAGAGGTGCCAGAGGTGACACAGGTGCCAGAGATGGCCCAGGTGGTGCAGGTGCTGGAGGTGGCCCAGGTGCCAGAGATACCCAGGGGGCTGCAGGTACCAGAGGTGCCAGAGGTGACACAGGTGCCAGAGATGTCCCAGGTGGTGCAGGTGCTGGAGGTGCCCCAGGTGCCAGAGCTGCCCCAGGTGCCCACAGTCAGCAGCAGCCATTGTGCTGTTAATTGAGAGCTGGCATTAAATAATGTTAATTGGCGCCTGCCCCTCCTCCCTGCATTATTTTGGCATCATTAAGCAACGTAAGCTGTTGCTTTCTCAAAACACATGTGCATAGCAACCACCCAAAATGTTACATTTTCTTCCTTACATGAAAATAACTCATTAATGCAAATTTGTTTGGCATCCGTGGTTCAGCTTGCCATAGGCAAAAGGAAGGAGTCAGGTTCAATCCGAGTTTAATTGCTGCAGAGCTATTCTGGGCCCTGGTGGAAACGAGGTGATTCATCCCAGCCATTCCCTCTCCAGGGCTGCGCTCCCAAATCCAGAGCAGATGCAGGAAGTTTAAACACAAACACAGCCCACCTCCAGCAAAGCCCTGAGCACTGCTGCTGGGTTTCAGGTGAACCATGCAGGGTTTAAGCTCCCTTTGCTGTCAGCAGGGATTCCCACCCTGCCCGGCTCTCCAGCACCATCCTGGCTCCCTGTCCTGCTGGGCACAGGGACACCAGGGGGACACGTGGCACTGGGGACAGGGAGGGCTTCAATGCTGGGGAGAAAAGCACAACTGCACTTTTAACAGCTGGAATGGAGAAGGGGTGAACAAAGAGAAAATTAACCAAAGCCTGTTCCAGGGGGTTGGGCTGGAACTGCCAGAGCAGCTGTGGCTGCCCCTGGATCCCTGGCAGTGCCCAAGGCCAGGTTGGGCACTGGGGCTGGAGCAGCCTGGGGCACTGGGAGGTGTCCCTGCCATGGAAGGGCTGGCACTGGGTGGGATTTAAGTCCCTTCCAACCCAAACCATTCTGGGATTTGATGATTCTATGAAAAAATGAAGGAAAAAAAGAAAAAGAAAACAAAGACAGAAAAATAATGGCAGAGATGGAAATGAAGACAAAAAAAGGCAATTGAAAAAGCCCCTAACCCGAAAGTAACAGAAAAAAGAAAGAAAATAAACATTCCCAACAATGCAGATGGGACTGGACATAAACAGAACGAAACAAAAGCTCTGGAGTGATATAAATTTTTAAGCAAATCTCACTACTGACCTCAGATAACAACGAACAAAGCAAATAATGGAAAATCAATGGAGGCAAAAGAAGAGACTAGGAGAGAGTTTGCACAGAGTGTTCCCTGAAAAGACTGAAGCAATGAAGAGCTGAGTCACCTTTGGTAGGAAATGGGTGTGAAAAATGGAAAGAAATCATGGATGGCTTCTCTTGGCATCTCTTGTGTCAAAAGGAGGGGTTTGTTCTCCAGTCTCAGTAGAAACAGAGAAATTTTTCCTTTCTTGGACAGGGGAATTTCTAGAAACCCTGTGTCTCATGTTATTTTTCTAAAATATGTCTATTGAATTTCCTGGAGTGGCTGCTTAAAATAAATAATTTATTAAAATGAAGTAAAATCTCTCAATTATGATCAACCCATTATTTTTTATTTTCAAGGATGGCATTACAGAAAAACATGGAGCTGGAAGCAGCACTGCTCCAAGCAGGCTCCCACCTGCTGGGGCTGTCCCTGAGGTGAGCCTGCCCTGCTGCCATGGATGGAGCTCTCAGTGCAGTGTGACTCCTGGCCTGGCTTCATTTCTATTGCAAGGGGTTAGAAATGAATGACAAAAAAAGGATAATTCCCTTTGCCAGTGTAAGGCACTGTGCCATGAGAAATGTCAATCTCTTGTACTACAAATTAAACTGAGACAGACAATGTTTGGTTAGTCATAACAAAATCCTCCTAATTCCCAGAGCTTCATCTCGAGGCGTGAATGCTCCAGGCCAGGCTGGATGGGACTGGGAGCAGCCTGGGATGGGATGGGATGGGATGGGATGGGGTGGGATGGGATGGGATGGGATGGGATGGGATGGGATGGGATGGGATGGGGTGGGGTGGGATAGGATGGGCTCTAAGGTCCCTCCCAACCCAAACCATGAGTCTATCATCATATATTTATTTCTAAAACTTCTGAAAATACTTTAAACAGATTGCAACTGGACTCTTTTTCCGAAGTCACAGCAGTTTTACACCATGGAGAAGAAAGAGCCCCTGAATATCAACATTGAGAGCAGGGCACAGGCCGTGTCTGAGGGCTGGAAACTGGGGGGGGCAGAGCCAGCACTGAGCCTGGCTGTGGTGCTCCTGTGACCACATCTCTAATTTCATCTACAGAGGAAAGCTGGGGTTTCACAGCTACCAGCTGAACACCTCTGTGAATTCTGATTTTTCACAGCGCTGTTTGTAGTCTCTCCTTTTAAACTGCAAAAATAATACTCTGGACTTCTTTACCATGAAACTGCAGCAGAGTCCTGCTAAGCTGTACCGTGGATCATGAATTTAAATCTGTGTTTCCTGGGGCATCACTATCAGAGCACTGATTTGCCCTTCCACACGTGGAATCCTGCTTAACCCTTGGATGGACCTGCCTTTCTCCTCAGCTCGCCTCCTGAAGGGATGAGGAAAATCAAACCAATGAAAAGCAAAAGCCAGGTTTTGTGGCTGAAAAGGAAGGATCAGGTCCTGGGTGTGGTACCTTGTCACAGGCAGGATTACAGGATGTCCTGAGCTGGGACCCCCAGGGATCACCCCAGCCCCTGGCCCTGCCCAGACCCCCACCAATCCCCCCTGTCCATCCCTGTGCTCCTGGAGCTCTGGCAGCCTCGGGGCTGTGCCCATTCCCTGGGGAGCCTGGGCAGTGCCAGCACCCTCTGGGGAAGAACCTTTCCCTGATCTCAGCCTGACTCTCCCTGGCCCAGCCCCAGCCATTCCCTGGTGCTGTCTCTGTCCCAGAGCAGAGATGTCTCTCCTCTCTCCTGTCCCCACACACAGGATCTGCTCTGGGGCCCCATCCCAGCTCCCCTCCCCCCCATCAGCTCCAGTGCTGGGCTGCCCCTGGGACCTGATGTGTGTGTGGAGAAAAAAACCAAAAATATCAAAAAGAAGCAGACACCACTTCAAAGAAGACTGATAGAAATTGCCAGAGCCTCTGGGGGAAGCTGCCAGGCACTGCTGGGGTTCCGTGCCCAAAATCCCCCTCTGTGTGCTGGGGCACCTGGGCTGGGCAGCACCAGCACCTGCTGAGCAGGGCAGGGCCAGCAGCAGCCGCCAGTGCTGTGTGACAAAGCCCTTTTGCTGCCACTCTTTCCTTTGAACAGCTCCAGTGCAGAGACTGAGGCTGTGCTCCAGCCTGCCCAGGCTCTGAGCTCACCCCAGCAGCACCGCCCCAAACCTGGGAGCCATCACAATCCTGCTTTCCCCTAGAACTGGAGAGAAGCTGGATCTGCTGCTTTAAAACACTGATTTGTGTTATCCCTTCCCCAGTTTTCTGGAATGTGGCCAGATTCTCGAGCTATGAGATGGTTTTGTGCAGCCAGCAATGAAATCCACTCTGCTGACCTTGGATAATTCCAGAGTCCAGCACATTATTGCTTGTCAGGCACCTGCCAGCCCGTCTCTGCAGCCCCAGGACCACTGCTGGAGCTGCTCATGCTGGATGTAGCCACAGGCCCAGGCTGCTTCTTCCTTCAAAATCTGTCGTGCAGACATGTTCTGTGCCAGATTTGTGGAAGTGTTCCTCATTATCCTTGGCAGGGGGCTGTAATGGCCATGGGTGCCCACACAGAGCTCCACAATTCATTAGGAACTGTTTGAGGCAGATGGACAAAAATGGCCATCATGTCCCATAATTAAACCTGAAAGGGATTGTCAGGAGAACTTCGTGTCTTCCTTTTACACAAATACTTCAAGTCACATTTTATTTACAGGTTTGATAGGAAATTCTCTTTCTTATCTCATTTTGTCTTTGCTTCTTGAGCCTCTGAGGTGAGTGTCAGACAGGGAGCAAAGACAGGAGAGAATGAGCTCAGAAAAGGGGAAAAGCCAGAAGTGCAAGAATGCAGACAGGTCCCTGAAGAGCCTGTGCAGGGGCCCCTGCCCACTGAGGTGGGCACGGGCAGTGTTTCCCTGGCAAAGGAGAGACCCAGCAGCCCCGGGGGATGAGCCCCGGCATGGGGAGAGGCTGCTCCCCCTCCTGCCTCAGCACGGGAGCCGGCGGCAGGGGGGTCTGCCGGGAGAGGGATAAAAAAGCAGAGTCCCAGACATAAAAGGAGCATTGCACAAGGAGCAGGACAGTTACACATGAGGGTGATTTATCTTTGGTTGCTGAAGAGGAGCTTAAATGAATATTTGCAGATGCAAAGGCCCGAGTTCTCGATTGAACACACAGAGATAGTGGGTTTATCTGCGCTCGCACTCCCTCCTCCCGCTGCTCCTCTGACACCATCCTTCCTGTCAGAGCCTTTTCCTCCACGAGGAACACAGTGCAAAGCAGATTTTAGGAGGCCAGTTTCAGCTGATATTCAGTGCCATTTTCCTTCACTGCCACTTCCCTATCGCTGGACATCACAACTACTGATTTAAAAGCTTTTTTTCTTTTGGCAAAAGGAGTCACTCCAGCATTTAGGGAAGCTCTGCAAACGGGAGGCGGGCAGGAATTCCCTCAGCAGCCGCCCCTGGGAGCGGGGCCAGCCCAGGCTGATCCCTGCTCTCCGGGGCAGCAGCACAGGACATGAAACCAGCTTGGGAGGATTAACCCCGAGCTCCTTGTTCTCCCTTGCAATGAGGCTGATGGGAAGTGTCAAGGTTTAACTCCAGAAACACAATTAGCATGGAAAGCAGGACTTTCAACAAATGGCATTATGATGGATTAAGGAGGGATTACTGCCTTGGATCTAACAGCTCTCAACAAAATAACTTTAAAAAAAAATTTAAGAAAGCTAAGAAATTAACTTGTTTTCCCCAGGAAGGAGATTTGTTTGCCTTCACTGCCATCTGCCATCCCTCGCCAATTCTATAAACAAGAAAACTAAAACAATGATACAAATCACCGAGGAGGAACCTGCCTGTGGCTGGGCTGAGGTCAGGGAGCTGCCAGAACGTTCTGCTGCCCGTGGCACTGGGCAGCCCTCGGCCTGGCACCGGGTTCTGGGCTGTGCCCAGCAGGGCAGAGGGGAGGGCAGGAGCAGCAGTGGCAGTGTGGAACCAGGGGCACCCTGGGCATCGGGGGCCCGGAGCCACGGGCAGGGACACGCCAGCCCTGGACCCTGCCAGCCCTGGACCCTGCCAGCCCTGGACCCTGCCAGCCCTGCCTGCTGTTCCAGCCCAGGGCATCCCACCCAGGGCTGGGGCTGGGGAGGGGAGCCAGGCACGGGGGGGCTCTGGTTGGATCTGCTCCCTTCCCACCAGCCCTCCCTGGCTTCATCCCCCTCTGAGTCACTCTAAATCCTCAACTCCCCATGTGCCCCGGCCTTGTGCTGGGATCCAAACCCAGCCTGGGCAGCAGGAGGGGATCCTGTCCCTGTGCCCAGGGGAGACCTCACCTGCAGAGCTGCCCCAGCTCTGGGGACAGCACAGGGAGGAGCTGGAGCTGCTGGAGAGCCCTGAGGAATCCACGGAGCTGCTCCAGGGCTGGAGCCCCTCTGGAGCCAGGCTGGGAGAGCTGGGAATGCTCACCTGGAGAGGAGAGGGCTCCAGGGAGAGCTCAGAGCCCCTGGCAGGGCCTGAAGGGGCTCCAGGAGAGCTGGAGAGGGACTGGGGACAAGGGATGGAGGGACAGGACACAGGGAATGGCTCCCAGTGCCAGAGGGCAGGGATGGATGGGAGATTGGGAATTGGGAATTGTTGGCTGGGCTGGAATTGCCAGAGCAGCTGTGGCTGCCCCTGAGATCCCTGGCAGTGCCCAAGGCCAGGTTGGACACTGGGGCAGCCTGGGACAGTGGGAGGTGTCCCTGCCATGGCAGGGCTGGCACTGGGTGGGATTTGAGATCCCTTCAAACCATTCTGGGATTCTGTGGTGACAGATCCCGGCCCTGCCCTGTCCCTCATTCCCCCTCCTCCCCACCTCTAAGCTTTACAAACATCTCCCCCGTGCCCTCTCCATGCCCTGCTGGAGCCCTGGGTATGGCTGGAGTGCAGCTGTGCAGGGATGCTGCTCTGAGTTTCTCCCATCTCTCTCTCCTCTTTTCTGGTGGCTGTAATTCAATTAAAGTCGTCCTTAAACTTTCCACTCAAGTGCACTCTGTGCTCCAGCATCCCCGGGAGGAAGCATCGCATTAGCAAAATCGTATTTAGGATTCAGGATCCCTCTTCAAAAGAATCTGCAAAGTTTTTAACAAGGGTAACCAAGCCCTTTATTTTCCCAGTGGGCCACAAAAAAATACCACTTAAGGTTATTAATTTTCTGACAATATGACTCTCAAATGCTGGCTGAAAAAAATTTATATTCCAGGCAGCACATTCATTTTAATTATGCTTACCTTTCCAGTCCTTCTAAATCAAACTTGATTGCATTTAATAAGGGTTTTGAATGTGTCTTAATAATGTTTGGAATTAATACTGGTTTGTGAGCATCTGAGGATGGGAGGTCCCCAGGAGACCCTCCAAAATCTTGTTGTGATAAATGATCTAAAGGAACCACCTGTGCTAAGGAATATTTTGCATTTTTTCCATCGATTTTCTGTGCTGGGAGTTTTTCTTTACTGGGCCCAGGTAGCAGAAGAGCTCTGGCAGTGGCAGGCAGGAACTGCAGTACAGTCAAGTATAATCATTTTTATTTCCTTCTGACTGCCATTTCTGCATGTCTTCCTTGAAAAACTCTGCCCATGCCAGCCTGGAAGGAACTGAAGGAGATCCCACAAGGAACTGATGAAGGATAACCCACAAGGAGCTCAGGTGAAGGAGATCCCACAAGGAGCTCAAGTGGAGGAGATCCTACAAGGAGCTCAGGTGGAAGAGATCCCACAAGGAGCTCAGGTGGAGGATAACCCACAAGGAGCTGGTGAAGGACATCCCACAAGGAGCTTGAGTGGAGGAGGTCCCACAAGGAGCTCGAGTGGAGAAGATCAGCACTCCCAGGGCTCAGGGGCCCATCCCTGCTGGGACACAGCATACCCCACGGCCCTGTACCTCACCCCCAGAGAGCACAGAGCCATGTCCCCATGGTGGAAGGGGAATCCCTGGCTTTGATGCCCCAGGGGATTTCAGGGGGTCATTGCTGTTGTTGCTGTGACTCATCTGCTTCCCTGACCCTTTCAGAAATAAAGGAGAAGGAGATTTGTGTCTTTGATGTCGACTGTGCAGGTAAGCCACTTGAAAGGGAGATGAAATGAGGGCAGCAATCCAGAGAGGTCCTGAGGGAGCAGCAGCCCTGGCCACCACCACTTCAGCCACCAATTACCTCGAGTTCTTTGGGTGTCATTTTCCCCTCACGCAGACAGCACTGAGCTCTTTAATTCCTTCCTTCTGATCTTGGGCTCAGGAGAGCTCGTGCCGAGTTGTTTCTGGCTGGCTTGTAGTAAATATGGATCACAGGGTCCCAGACTGGTTTGGGTTAAAAGGGGCTTAAATCCCACCCAGTGCCAGCCCTGCCATGGCAGGGACACCTCCCACTGTCCCAGGCTGCTCCAGCCCCAGTGTCCAGCCTGGCCTTGGGCACTGCCAGGGATCCAGGGGCAGCCACAGCTGCTCTGGGCACCCTGTGCCAGGACCTGCCCACCCTGCCAGGGAAGGATTTCTTCCAAATATCCTGCAATCCCCCTCTCAGAGGACATTTGTCCTCTCCCTGCAGCTCCCAGCCCCAGGGACCTGTGAGGGTTGGGAACTGCAGAGACTTTCCCCCAGATGAGAGCCTGATTCAGCATTTCTGGCTGCCAGAACCCAGCCTGGTGTCCAGGAGCTTCACCATGGAAAGGCCAAACAGACCAGGAACTCCTGGGGCAGGCTGGAGATGCAGGACTGAAAGGATATTCAGGGATTTCACAGGAAGTGTTCATGATCTTCAGCTGTGCATGGATAACTGTGGAGCCAATGCACCCAGAGCAGATCCTTCAGTCTCATCCTGGTTCATCAGAGAGCCAAAGTTTTTCAGATAACACAAGTAATGAAAAAAACCCTCTCTAGTTATATTGTAAACTTCCAAAATAAACAAGACTGTTATTAAAATAGATCTATATGGATGAATAGACAAAAATTATTTGAAAATGAATGGATTACTGAGTTTAACACATTTTCTGTTAAGTTTTAGTGAGAATTTAGAATCATTTTGGCTGGAAGGGATGTCTGGGTGTCTCCCTCTCCTCGGAGTGGGACCAGATGAGATCAATTTGCTCAGGCCATGGTCTGACCTCGTTAGAGATCATTACTCACCCCCAAAAAGGGCCAGGATCAAGGTGCAGGTGTTGCCCATCAAATTTTATCTCTAAAAATCCAAACAAGCCCCAGCCCTCAGCACTTGCTGAGCTGCAGCCATGGCACCTCCCACACATTAATTAATGGGGGATTATTAATGACCAAAAGGATTATTAATGACCACAGGGAAGGTGTCCCTGCCCCAGGCAGGGGTTGGAAGGGACCCTGATGACCATCAGGGTCCCTTCCAACCCCAACCATTCTATGATTCTATGAAATACCAAAAACGTAATTCCATGCCCCAAAAATGTAACATTTGTGGCAGCGGCTGCTGTTCGGGATTTTACATAACCACTCCCACAGCCCCAATGTAAAGAGATTTCTTTCTGACACTAATTATTTCCCAGACTTATTTTTCAATATGTTGTGCACAAAACACACCATCTGCTCCTGCTAGCGAGGTCGGAGGAGATGTGGCAATTAGGGCTCGGAGACTCTGTGGGGCTGGGTCCTCCCACGCTGTGCTGCTGGGGGGCTGCAGGGTGGATCCCCCATCCCTGATCCCGGGCTGTGCTCGTGGCCAGGCCCCACAGAGCCACAGAATGGCTCAGGCTGGATCCTCCAGGATCAAGGAGTCCCACCCGTGACCGAACCCCCCACGCCCTCTAGTCCACACCAGGAGCTGCCACATCCACTCGTTCCTGGGACACCCCAGGGATGGGCACTCACCACCTCCCTGGGCAGCCCCTTCCCAGCCTGACAACCATTTCCATGAAGAAACGCTTCCTGGTGTCCAGCCTGACCTTCTCTGGTGACATTGAGGCCGTTTGCCCCTGGCCTTCCTTGGTGACAGCAGCCAGCCATGACTTGCTTTAGAGGAGACTTCAGACATGGAGAGGAACCTGGCAGGACAGAGGGGGGTCTGGGGCTCCTTCATCCAGCCCTGCTGCTGGGCCAGCTGGCTCGTCCCCAAAAGCTGGGATGTGCCACGGCAGGGCCCTGCTGCCCACAGGCAGGGAGCACCAGGGGGGCTCGGCCAGGGGATGGATTTGCCCCGGGGGACCCTCCCTGGGAAGGGTTTGCTGGCCCTGGGCATCGCCCTGGCTGGGGGCAGAGCAGCTGCTCCGGCCTCAGGAGCATCCCATCCCCATCCCATGGGAATGACAGCAGGGTTCCTCTGCTTAACCAGATCACCTGGTTAATTCTGTTCCCAGAAATCTCTAAAAAGGAAAGGTAAGGAGATCCTGTTATCTGTATCATGGAAACACTGAGTCACAGACTGGTTTGGGTAAAAAGGGACTTAAACCCCATCCAGCCCTGCCATGGCAGGGACCCCTCCCACTGTCCCAGGGTGCCCCAGTGTCCAACCTGGCCTTGGGCACTGCCAGGGATCCAGGGGCAGCCACAGCTGCTCTGGCAATTCCAGCCCAGCCAGCAATTCCCAATTCCCAATCTCCCATCCATCCCTGCCCTCTGGCACTGGGAGCCATTCCCTGGGTCCTGTCCCTCCATCCCTTGTCCCCAGTCCCTCTCCAGCTCTCCTGGAGCCCCTTCAGGCCCTGCCAGGGGCTCTGAGCTCTCCCTGGAGCCTTCTCCTCTCCAGGCTGGGCAATCCCAGCCACTCTTGCTCCATATGCTCCATTCCAAGTACAATCCCCAGTGTTTGCCCCAGTTTCATTCTGCTGCTGGCCTGGGACAGCCAGGGATGGAGAATCTGTCGTTCCCTGGAGTCCAACACATCAATAAATGTGCACCCAGAGGATGTGAGCAGCAACGCTGAGCAACAGGAAACGTGTCACCAAAACCTGCCCCTGTGCCTGCACATTGAACCTTTTGGAAACTCAGTGGGCTTTTTTCCTACAGAAATTCCCCACATTTAGAACACTTGTTTCTTTCCAAATCACAGACTAAACCATACACTTTTAAAGTTTCCATCAAATTGATGCACCTGGAATGTTTCATACTTGCATGTACACAAAAGGAGCTCTAATCCTGCTTTATTGATCACAAGAATCATACTGATAGAACCTATTTGGATACTGGAGTTGGACTCAGTGATCCCTGTGGATCCCTTCCAACTCAGAACATTCCATTATTCATTGATATTTTTAATTTATCTGTTGTGGTTCTGCATATATTTATAACTTTGCATTATTCCTTTCTTACAGAAATAGTTTGTTTCATATATTTTTCCCTAAATAGTTTTGCCTGTACTGGCATGTTCCCAGCAGATGCCTTTTTTGCTGAAACAGCAGTTCCTGGAAGGTTAAATTGGATGCTCCTGGCCAATTTTCTGCCAGCGTTTCTGATGAGTCAGAGCAGTGATGCGAAATATTTTCATCTAGGCTAGGAAGATTTTTACAACAGCTTTTTGCCTTTTGGAAGGCTGATTCCTAAATTGATTCATCTTTTTTTTTCCTTTCCAGGGTTTATTTTGGACATGCCGTGGAGCTGCTGAACCTGAAATAGTTTGTAGCAGACCCAGGGGACAGCGCTCCTGCAAACAGTTTCCACGAGGAGAGCTGGGAAGCTGGGATGCAAATCCCCCACCACGGTCCTCGTCTCTCACTGCCACGAGCACTTCAGCAGATAATCTTCCTGGTGGGAAATGTGACAGAAAAATGCTTTACAAACCACAAATGGAGGGATTGGGAACACAAAATCCAGGGTGGGAAAGGGGGGCAGCTCACTCACAGCAGAGGGCTGGGCTCTCATGGATCTCAGGGATCTCAGGGCTCATAGGGGCTCACAGGGTTCTCAGAGATCACAGGGGATCTCAGGGATCTCAGGGCTCACAGGGTTCTCAGGGCTTACAGGGATCTCAGGGATCTCAGGGCTCTCAGGGATCTCGGGGATCTCAGGGCTCATAGGGGATCTCAGGGCTCATAGGGGATCTCAGGGCTCTCAGGGATCTCGGGGATCTCAGGGCTCATAGGGGATCTCAGGGCTCATAGGGTATCTCAGGGCTCTCAGGGCTCACAGGGGATCTCAGGGATCTCAGAGCTCACAGGGTTCTCAGGGCTCTCAGGGCTCTCAGGGATCACAGGGTTCTCAGAGATCACAGGGGCTCTCAGGGCTCACAGGGGATCTCAGGGTTCTCAGGGCTCACAGGGTTCTCAGAGCTCACAGGGTTCTCAGGGATCTCAGGGCTTACAGGGTTCTCAGGGCTCTCAGGGCTCACAAGGATCTCAGGGATCTCAGGGATCACAGGGCTCCAGGCTGGTTTCTGGGGAGTTTTTGGAGAGTTCTGCTCCCAGCTGTGGCTCTGTGCTGGTGCCATGTTCCTGCTCAGCCCTTCCCTGACCTTGAGGTGATTCCATGCAGGAGGATCCCGGCAGAGCATCCCTGCGAGGGCTGGGCTGGCACGGGCTGTGCGGGAAACTGGGAATGGCAGGGGGAACTGGGAATGGAGGGGGAACTGGGAATGGAGGGGGAACTGGGGAATG
>WBNO01008705.1:32773-51374 GCA_013400575.1 Peucedramus taeniatus
GGGGCGGGGGGGGGGGGGGGAAGGGGGGATGGCGGGGGGAACTGGGAATGGGGGGGGAGCTGGGAATGGAGGGGGAGACTGGGAATGGCAGGGGAAACTGTGGCTGACCAGGGGAGCTGAGGCTGACCAGGGGAGCTGTGAGTGAGCAGGGGAGCTGGGACTGTCCAGGGGAGCTGTGAGTGACCAGGGGAGCTGTGAGTGACCAGGGGAGCTGTGAGTGACCAGGGCAGCTGAGGCTGACCAGGGGAGCTCTGAGTGACCAGGGGAGCTGTGAGAGACCAGGGGAGCTCTGAGTGACCAGGGCAGCTGGGGGTGACCAGGGCAGCTGTGAGTGACCAGGGGAGCTGTGAGTGACCAGGGCAGCTGTGAGTGACCAGGGGAGCTGGGGCTGACCAGGGGAGCTGTGAGTGACCAGGGCAGCTGGGGCTGACCAGGGGAGCTGGGGCTGACCAGGGCAGCTGGGGCTGACCAGGGGAGCTCTGAGTGACCAGGGGAGTTGTCTCTGCCCCCTCAGGGTGCCAGGGCCAGGCTGGGGCAGCTGGGTCTGTGGAAGGTGTCCCTGTGACACTCCCACCCCATCATTCTGCACTTGTGGAGTTACTTTAAAGCACCTGAGGAAATTTATAACATTTATGGCTTTCAATAAATCATTGTCTGCAAATTTCTCTCAACAGCTTTGAGTGTCCTGTTTGAAATCCCTTCTCTCCTGTTTAGTTGTTTTTTTTTCCTTGGCTGTTGGAACATTCTGAAGTGGAGCAACTGTTGGTTTTACATGAGATTGATGAGCTGTGCACAATGAGTGAGGTGGGAGAAAAGAACCACTTTCCTTTCAGAAATATCTGCATGGAGAGAAAGTCCAGTTCCAGGGAAAGTGAAGCAGCACTTGAAGGAGGCACAGCGAGTTTTGGATGTTGAGGCTGGTGGAAATTCAAGAACTGTGGTTCTGCCACAAGCTGACACTTGGTATTGCAGCAGCAAATTCGCCCCTCTCAGCACCACTCTCTGAAGTGCCGTGGGGAGGCAGAACACAGGAGCATCCTGCTCTGACAGCTGCAGGGAAATCAGAGAGTTCCCTGGCCCTGAGCTGAGGCACAACACCCCTGCTGCCTGGGCTGCTTCGAAGAGAAACACTCTTCATGGCACCTCGTGAAGAACCCACCTGCACTGAAGAGCTCAGGGAGCACTGACAGACAAATGTTTGGAAGCCTTATCATTAGAGCAATTGTTCTGCAGGAACTCCCCACTCATCCCAGGGAAAAAATGCTTGGAAGACTATTAAAATGAGGCTGATGGAAAGTAAAATTATAAAACTGCATGTAAAGAATTTTTATTTGGCTTCAGTAACAGATGCCTGAGAATTTGAAAGCAAAACAAAGCATGATGCATTAATGATTTCCATATATCGATTTCCAAGGTCATCACTCTGGGGATGGCAATAATATCAAGCAGAAAACTGATGCTGCAGAGAGTTAATTTGCAGCTCTGAAGTGATGGCCAGCAGATACAGACTGTAATAGCTTTGCAATTATTCAGCTCTCTAACGATGCCCAGCACTGGAAACCATCGCTGTAACTATTTACTGAAATGTTAAATTAAATGCTGCCAATAATGGGAGTCACAGTCACGGGGGCTGCTGCCCAATGGAACTCCCATCCTTCCTTACTCTCTTCATTAATCCAAACTCACAGCCTCCAGTTTCATTTCCTCTCCTAATGCAGAGCTTTTGTGTCTGGGGCTCCAACCAGACCATGCAAAGCTGTTCCCTCTCCTCCTGTCCCTGTTCCCTGGAGCAGAGCCCGACCCCCCCGGCTGTCCCCTCCTGCCAGGAGCTCTGCAGAGCCACAAGGGCCCCCTGAGCCTCCTTTGCTCCAGGCTGAGCCCCTTCCCAGCTCCCTCAGGAATTCTCCAGCCCCTTCCCAGCTCCCTCAGGAACTCTCCAGCCCCTTCCCAGCTCCCTCAGGAATTCTCCAGCCCCTTCCCAGCTCCTCAGGAACTCTCCAGCCCCTTCCCAGCTCCCTCAGGAACTCTCCAGCCCCTTCCCAGCTCCCTCAGGAATTCTCCAGCCCCTTCCCAGCTCCCTCAGGAACTCTCCAGCCCCTGTCAGGAGGGGCCCAGAAGTGACCCTGGTTCGAGGTGCAGAGACCCCAGGCAGGCAGGAGCGTTGCCTCAGGGGGGTGACAGGGCAGTGCCAGGCCTTGGGTTCAGCCCGTGGGGAATTCCAGAGCTCCTGGATCCCAGGCACAGTGTCCAGAGCTCTGGTTGGCAGCTCAGGAGGGTGGAGCAGCTCCCACTCACCACTGCTCAAAGGAATAACCCCTCAAACAAATATTTATAATATTCACTGGAACATGAACCTGTACAGGTGTCTGTGTTTGTGTGCAGTAAAATAAAGATATTTATAATATACACTGGAACATGTACCTGTCCAGGTGTCTGTGTTTGTGTGCAGTAGAATAAAGATATTTATGATATACACTGGAACATGTACCTGTCCAGGTGTCTGTGTTTGTGTGCAGTAAAACAGAGATATTTATGATATACACTGGAACATGTACCTGTCCAGGTGTCTGTGTTTGTGTGCAGTAAAATAGAGATATTTATAGTATTCACTGGAACATGTACCTGTCCAGGTGTCTGTGTTTGTGGGCAGTAAAATAAAGATATTTATGATATACTCTGGAACATGTACCTGTCCAGGTGTCTGTGAACAAAAATTATTTTGAAAGAACTTGAATTTCCTAAGGAATAAACATTTCAGGTGCTGAAACTTTCCANTGGAGGGGAAATGGATGGGGAAAGGGGTGGGGAGATGGGGGGGAGATGTGGATGGACTGGCAGGGCCCAGGGGCTGCCCCTCATCACCAGGACATGCCCCTGTGAAGTCCAGTGGCCCAGGGCCAGTTCAGTGCAGAAAAGGTTCAGGCTGTGGCTCGGGGTGGATGGAGCCCCAAGAAACTGCAAAGAGGGAGCTGTTACTGGATCTTCCATCAGCTACTGCTGGCAGTCCTCATTTTCAGATAAAATCAAATGTTTTTTAGGAAGTTTAAATTCCTGGAAAACACACCACTTACAAAAAACATAAGGGAAACCAATCTTCCTGCTTTAGCCAAAAGGAATTCCTGGGTGCAATTCCTGTGTTCCTCATGCTGAACAAAAATTATTTTGAAAGAACTTGAATTTCCTAAGGAATAAACATTTCAGGTGCTGAAACTTTCCAATATCCCAGGCAGCAAAGGGGACTGGAGCTTTGGAGGGGCCACCAAGGGCACTGTGGTGTCCCTGGGACCCCTGAGAACATCAGGGGACACCTGGTTGAGCTGGGGAAGTTCTGATTCCAAGTCAGGGCTGGTGAGAAGGCAGCTCCTCCCTGATGCACTCACAGCCTCGAGGACAGCTCTGGGGCTGAAAAAAAAGAGACATTTTTACTACTTTTTTTTTTTGCTACATAGATTTTGATCTGGAGAAGGAAAAAAAAAAAACCCAAGGAAAAAAAAAAGACTGTTCAAAATTCGTTTGCACCTAAATCTGACATTTGTTATTTTCATTCCAGGTAAAATGATATAAAATCATTTTCCTGAATAAATAATACCCAGGATTTCCTAGAGACTTTGTCCTCAATGAAAGATAAAAATATCAATAGAAAAGATTAATTCATTTCAGTAGTAAACATCTGCAGAAACAAATTGCATCGTGAACTTTCCCAGGACTGTAGGAATGGCACAAACCCCAGAAAGCCAAGGGAAAAATATTTATCACATTTATGAGAGAATTTCTGAGCTAGTCTGTCCCTGAATAATGCTGTGCTAACAGCACTAATAAAGGCTGCCTTGGAGGGAATTTGACACTTTGCACAGGGGGTCACAGTTCCTCAGGGGGATCGCTCCTGGTTTGGCATTTACAGGCTGGATTTGCAGCTCCCGTGAAAAACATCAACTCCAGGAGAGCTCAGAGCCCCCTCCAGGGCCTGAAGGGGCTCCAGGAGAGCTGGAGAGGGACTGGGGACAAGGCATGGAGGGACAGGACACAGGGAATGGCTCCCAGTGCCAGAGGGCAGGGATGGATGGGAGATTGGGAATTGGGAATTGCTGGCTGGGCTGGAATTGCCAGAGCAGCTGTGGCTGCCCCTGGATCCCTGGCAGTGCCCAAGGCCAGGTTGGACACTGGGGCACCCTGGGACAGTGGGAGGTGTCCCTGCCATGGCAGGGGTGGCACTGGGTGGGGTTTTAGGTCCTTTTGAACCCAAACCAGTCGGGGATTCTGTGACTGGAGCTCCAGTTAAGCTGCACTCCAAGCTGTGTCTAAGCTGGTTTCATGTCTGTGATGAAGCTGACAGTACAAATCAAGGTGAAAACATCCTGGCAGCACCCACAGCCTGCCAGCACCCACACCCTGGCAGGACCCACAGCCTGGCAGGACCCACACCCTGCCAGGACCCAGAGCCTGGCAGGACCCAGAGCCTGGCAGCACCCACACCCTGCCAGGACCCACACCCTGGCAGGACCCACACCCTGCCAGGACCCACACCCTGCCAGCACCCACACTCTGCCAGCACCCACACCCTGGCAGCACCCACACCCTGGCAGCACCCACACCCTGCCAGGATCCACAGCCTCTCTGCTGCCCCGTGGAAGTGAGCACGGAGCAACTGGCAGCAGGAATTGCTTACCCAGAGCTCTGTCATCCTCTTAAGCAATTTCTTATAGCACAGCAAACAGTTTATGCAGTCCTCTCAGGAGAGAAATCAAAAGCTAAAGGAATAAATGACCAATTAGGCTGCCTCATTTTGGATCTAAAAGCAGGGCCAGCAGTCTGTGATGGAAAAGCAAAATGCTCTTTTTTCTGGCTGCACTTTGGCTGAAGATAAACGTCTGCCTCAACAAAAGCAGTTTTCCTCTCCCCAGCCCTGAGCAGGGGAGAGGAGCTGCAGGGCAGAGGATCCCAGCCCCCAGCAGCATCTCTGGGTGGATAATTCTGGTTATTCTGGCTATCCTGAAGCTGCTGGGGTGCCTCCTTGCTGAGCCCTGGCACAGCACAGTGCAGACACGAGCTGCTTTGCTCAGCCAGAGGCACCAGCTCCCCTTTGTCCACCCCAGAGAGCCCCAGAGAAGGGACATCTGCTAAAGGGGTGGCCACTGCAGGCACTGGGCCACAGCCACCCTGGGCAGGAGCCCCCAGAGCCCCCTGAGGGTCTCTGCAGTGCCAGGGGGGCACAGGCACGGCTGGGTCTCACACTGAGCAGGGCAGGGAAACCTGCTCAGCATCAACCACAGCCCCAGGTGTGCTGGGGACAGCACCTGGGACCTGCTGACCTTTCCCCAGCTGTGCCTCCCTCCCTGGCAGATCCCCCTCTCTGCGCTGCCAAAACAGCCATCAATTAAAAATGCATTACCACAGCTCCCGAAAGCACAGCCAAAAACTGCTGCTTGTTCATTCTGCAGATACTCAGAGCATGTTTACAGAGAGTTTTCCACATCAAATATACTAAAAAATTAATTGACCTCACCTGTGAAGAGATACCAGGGAAAACAGGAGAGACAGGCTGGGAAATAACATCTCCATCTGTGGGGTGCAGCCGGGCAGGGACAGCCCCGGGGCCACCCGCTCTGTCCCTGCCCTGCCCCGGGGCCACCCGCTCTGTCCCTGCCCTGCCCCGGGGCCACCCGCTCTGCTCTGTCCCTGCCCCGGGGCCACCCGCTCTGCTCTGTCCCTGCCCTGCCCCGGGGCCACCCGCTCTGTCCCTGCCCTGCCCCGGGGCCACCCGCTCTGCTCTGTCCCTGCCCTGCCCCGGGGCCACCCGCTCTGCTCTGTCCCTGCCCAGCTCTGTCCCTGCTCTGCTCTGTCCCTGCCCAGCCCCGGGGCTGTGCCCACGGGGGATCCCTGTAGTGCCAGGGGGTTCCTGGGGACAGTGGGGCCGGGTCAGGGTGTGTGGGGGGCAGGACACCCCAACATCAGCCCCGCCTGGCAGAGCTGGCCGTGTGCCCTGCCATGGTGGAGGGACCTCAAATCCCCCCCAGTGCCACCCCTGCCATGGCAGGGACACCTCCCACTGTCCCAGGCTGCTCCAGCCCCAGTGTCCAGCCTGGCCTTGGGCACTGCCAGGGATCCAGGGGCAGCCCCAGCTGCTCTGGGCACCCTGTGCCAGGGCCCAGCAGCTGAAGAGCCAGGCTGTGCCTGAGGCTGGGAATGGAAACAGGGAGATTGAAAAGCCCCAGGAGCTTGTGTTAATGTGAGACTAAATTACAAGTCTGACATCTTTGCTGGGGATGTTCAATTTTCCACTCTCTGTCTGGATACACTTGTCATAATTACGCAGCTGCTCAGGGAGCAGTCACGGCTCAGCTGGAGCAGCTCTGGAGTGGCACTGGAGCTCCTGGATGTCACAGCAGCCGCTGCACTCCACCAGGACACTGCTGTCCCCTCAGCCTGTGCCAGGGCACACAGAGAGGGCACAGAGGCTCCTCAGCCCCTTCCCTGAGCAGCTCTGTGTTCAGCCAAGAACGGGCAGGCCCAGGACTCTGGGAAGGGGCTCAGCCTGGAGCAAAGGAGGCTCAGGGGGCCCTTGTGGCTCTGCACAGCTCCTGGCAGGAGGGGACAGCCGGGGGGGTCGGGCTCTGCTCCAGGGAACAGGGACAGGAGGAGAGGGAACGGCCTCAGGCTGGGCCAGGGCAGGCTCAGGGTGGATTTTGGGAAATTCTTTCACTGACTGAGCGCTTTGGGAAGTCTCTGGCTTAGGAGAGCTCCCAAACACAACCAAAGAGCCTGGGAGCTCCTGGTGGCCAGGCTGTGCCCTGGGGGCTCTGCACAGCTCAGATCTCCTGCACCGACCCCTCTGAGCCTCCTCTGGGGACCAGGGATGCACTTTTCTGCCAGGCTTGGTCCCTCTTGAGCCCTTATGTTGCTTTTGTTGTTCACATCAAACTTTTAACAGTGAGAAAACACAGCCAGGGAGATTTTGAAAGAGCAGCATTCTCACCCAACACAGCAAAAGCATCTCTGAGGCACTTGGACAGCTTCCTTACAGAATGCTCCTCCCCAGGGATGGAAATTGAACTCAAATATGAGACCTACACCAAACATGAGGAGGCTGGGTTTGAGCCCATTGCTCTGAGAGCAGAGCAAACCAGGACATTCAGAGCAAAGCTCTGTTTGCAGTCAATGGCAGAAATATTAATACTAGTGGGGATTTTTGTCTTTTTCCAGCTGCTTCCGCATAAAAGTGTAAATTGTATTTGCTCTGGGTCCCTGGATACTGTCTCAAAGTTAATAAATATCTGCTGCCTCACACTCAATCTGTGCTGCTTTGGGCGAGCCATGGAGGAGCAGGGAAACAACGCCAGGGTAACACCGGGATGGGGCTGAGCTGCTCCCCCTGCCTGACAGGGACAAGGAAACAAAGGTGGGGACAAACGGCAGCTCTGCATGTGAGCAGCAGCGGGGACAGGGCTCACCTCGGCAGGCGAGTGGCGCTGCCAGTCCCTGTCACAGCCCCCAGAGCGGGCAGGCAGCGCTGCTGCTGTCCTGGGACAGGCAGGATGTGCCTTTATTGATGGGGTCAGAGCTGCTGCTGTCCTGGGACAGGCAGGATGTGCCTTTATTGATGGGGTCAGAGCTGCTGCTGTCCTGGGACAGGCAGGATGTGCCTTTATTGATGGGGTCAGAGCTGCTGCTGTCCTGGGACAGGCAGGATGTGCCTTTATTGATGGGGTCAGAGCTGCTGCTGTCCTGGGACAGGCAGGATGTGCCTTTATTGATGGGGTCAGAGCTGCTGCTGTCCTGGGACAGGCAGGATGTGCCTTTATTGATGGGGTCAGAGCTGCTGCTGTCCTGGGACAGGCAGGATGTGCCTTTATTGATGGGGTCAGAGCTGCTGCTGTCCTGGGACAGGCAGGATGTGCCTTTATTGATGGGGTCAGAGCTGCTGCTGTCCTGGGACAGGCAGGATGTGCCTTTATTGATGGGGTCAGAGCTGCTGCTGTCCTGGGACAGGCAGGATGTGCCTTTATTGATGGGGTCAGAGCTGCTGCTGTCCTGGGACAGGCAGGATGTGCCTTTATTGATGGGGTCAGAGCTGCTGCTGTCCTGGGACAGGCAGGATGTGCCTTTATTGATGGGGTCAGAGCTGCTGCTGTCCTGGGACAGGCAGGATGTGCCTTTATTGATGGGGTCAGAGCTGCTGCTGTCCTGGGACAGGCAGGATGTGCCTTTATTGATGGGGTCAGAGCTGCTGCTGTCCTGGGACAGGCAGGATGTGCCTTTATTGATGGGGTCAGAGCTGCTGCTGTCCTGGGACAGGCAGGATGTGCCTTTATTGATGGGGTCAGAGCTGCTGCTGTCCTGGGACAGGCAGGATGTGCCTTTATTGATGGGGTCAGAGCTGCTGCTGTCCTGGGACAGGCAGGATGTGCCTTTATTGATGGGGTCAGAGCTGCTGCTGTCCTGGGACAGGCAGGATGTGCCTTTATTGATGGGGTCAGAGCTGCTGCTGTCCTGGGACAGGCAGGATGTGCCTTTATTGATGGGGTCAGAGCTGCTGCTGTCCTGGGACAGGCAGGATGTGCATTTATTGATGGGTCAGAGCTGCTGCTCCCACTGGCACTGGCCTTGCTCAGGCTCTGCAGTGAATTCAGTGCAGGATTCAGCAGCTGAGAGCCCCGAGAGGAGCAGGCAGGGTGATCCAGCCCAAGACATGGGAACATGGTTGCATAAAAATACCATGGAACTTTTCATGAAAGGTACATTCTGAGGGGTGCAAAGGAACACAGACTCATTTTGGAGCACTGCATAGGTGGGGCGAGTCCTTGGGAAAGGAAATGTTCCCTTTTCTGAGGAAAAACCTAAATCCAGGCAGAGATGTGAGAGGAAGGATGCTCCTGGGAATTGGGGTCCTGTTGAAATATTGTCCCTGATTAACTCTGAAGTATTTTGCCTGCAGCTGTTCAGAAAAGCACTTTTGCTTACGTTGCCTCACGCCAAAGCTGAGCTAAATCACAATCCTGGCAGAACTGCTGAGGAGGGCCTTGCTGAGAGCTGCTCAGCCCCTTCACCTGGCGTGCCCTGCAGAAAGATCCTGATTAGATCCAGTGGTTTAAAGGGATTTTTGAATGCTTAAAATACATCAAACCACTGCTGGATTCAGCAAGAAGAGCCTCATTTAGCACAGCTCCTGGCAGGTACTGCCATGCCCACGTGGTTGTGGACTCTGCTAGGAACGGGGCAGGTGGCTCAGACCCAGAACAGAGCCAGCCTGAGCTCCCAGGGCCACCCCCAAACTCCAGGGGGTCACTGTGCTTGGGAGAAGCCTTGCACAAATGGAGGCTGGGATTATTTCACACCTGTGCATTGGGCTGGGCTGGGAGGGAGTTTTTGCACTTCTTGTGGTCTTGAGGATGTTATTCAGTGAAAAGTGTTACTGGGAAAGTCTGGGAGGGAAAAAAAGAGATGAAGAGTCCCCTGTAGAGGACTGTCACCTATCCAGGTATAACACACAATTTATTGCCTTTTAATCCTTTTATTGCCTTTAATTGCTGAGTGATGCAGTGTGGTTCACTCAGGGAAATGATTCCAGACTAATTGTTGTATTTGTCTGGTGAAATCCAGTTATCACCACAGTGCCACGAGTGGAGATCCTCGCTGGCCTTTCCTGTGCCGTGGCTGCTGGTGGAGTCCTGCAGCAGGGCTGAGGCACAGCCCCTGTGGGGTGGGTCCCTGGCAGTGCCACCAGGAGCCCGGGCAGCTCCTGCCCTGCCCGGCCCTGCAGGGAGGAGTGGAGGGGGGACAGAGAGGCTTTTAGCAGGGTAACATTAATTGTTTTCTCTGCTAATTAAAAAGCCCGTGATTTCTAAATCAGCATTTCTTGGGCACAGGCTCCACACCAGTCAGATCAAAACACAGCACACCTGTGACTGCTGTATTAGGACAGCTGAATGAAGCAGCACAGGCTCCAAGGTCTTCTCAGAAGGAAAATGTGAAGTTTATCAGACATCACATTCTTTTACAGACTTTTCTGAGAAAGCTGGACCTGACTGGTGCTCAATCAACACCCCTCACCCCATTGGCTAATTAGGAACAACACCCTTCTTGTACACATCTTGCAAGTAAGCAACGAGTTCAAAACACCAGCTAAGATGAAAGATTGTTTTAATTCCTTCTCTGGGCTTTCTCAGAGCCCCCCAGAGCAGTGTCTGGTGAAGTTTATCTGGCTTCCCTCTGAGCAGGCTGTCAGCACCCACCCAGACCGTTCACACCCAGCCGTGAGCAGAGTCCGTGAGCTGTGAATCCTGGGGAGGCTGTGCCCAGCCCTGCCAGAGGGAGAGCAGAGCCTTGTTACCCCCACAGCCTCATCCCCGCTTCCCCTGCGCTCCCTCCTCACCTGCTGCTCGCCCAAATCTGCCTCTCTTTGTGCTGGAAGGGGTCACGGCATCCAGCGAGACTCGGCTCCTCCGTTCCTCCAACTCCGTGTGTGAGCTGCCTTCCTGAAGAACAGCTCTGTTCCAGTTTGAAAAGCAGGATCTGGCTCAAACTGGGGATATTCTCAGTTCAATCGAAGAAAGAGCAGAGATAATTTCTCCCAGGCCGAGCCTGGGAATCTTAGAGGAAAGAATTGAAACAATCATTATCTCTCTCTCTGTAACCATTGTTTCTGGATATGGTTCTCCAGAGCGTGCTATTGACAGCTCGCCAGTGCTCTGAGAGGTTTTCACTTTGAGAGCAATCAGGTCTCACCTTAGCGAGTTGGAATATAAAAGTCAGACTTTTGTCCAAGGAAATGAATTCTATTTCGCCTTCTGATGAATGGAGTCATTCATTGCACCCCTGACTCAGTGTCACAAACCACAGGGAAAAGCTGGGGAAGAACATTCACAAGCTCCTCTGGCCAAAGGCAGATTCCATGGCCCTTGTGTCCCTCCAGGCTCTGGAAACGGCAGTGCCACATACACCAGAGATGTTTTTAAAATTAAAAGGATTTCCCTGCTATCCAGCCTAAATCTCCCCTCCTGGAGCACAGAAACCGGAGGAATTGGGATTTGTGTCAGTACACAGGATCAAGCTGAAAAGCAGATATTTTAAATTCTTTTATGGTCTTAGATTTTAAGCCCAGTCTTAATCATGTTGAAAACTGCACTTCGCAAAGCATTTATCCTGAAACCTTACACTGTTCCAGGCTTTTGCAGTTGGTTTGGGGTTTCTTTCAGGTTTTTGTTTTGGTTTTGTTTGGTTGGTATTTTTTTTCATGTGTAGAATTTGTTTTTTAAATTACTTTTTATTGTTTGTGTCTGTCAGAATGTGTGTTTGACAGCGATCAGAAAAAACAACAGCGCCTTTCTGCAGCGTATTTTTTGGATCTACCAGGCTGAGGAGGGCTTTGGATATTTCAGAGGGTGCCATTGATGCCTTTTCAAAGTCAGCTGTCGCTGCAGAGTGTGAGGCACGGCACTCAGTGGCTTTGCTCTGCAGTTCTCTGGCTGGACACGGGCAGTTACTGAACCCTGGCCTGGCTGATTCACAGACTGCTCCAGGCCAGCCCTGAGCCCGGCGGGGAGCAGAGCTGAGCCCTGCTGGGCACTCGTGTCCAGCTCCTCTCCATTCCCCCCGGCCCCACGGACACCCCTGCACGGGGAACGCTGGCTCTGCCCCGGCCAAGGAACCCCTGTCGGGGAGCCCCGATCCTGAGAGAGATCCTGCTCCTGGGAGAGCCACTGGAACCCCTGATCCTGAGAGATCCTGCTCCTGGGGGAGCCCTGGAACCCCTGATCCTGAGAGATCCTGCTCCTGGGGAACCCCTGATCCTGAGAGATCCTGCTCCTGGGGGAGCCCTGGAACCCCTGATCCTGAGAGATCCTGCTCCTGGGGAACCCCTGCTCCTGGGGAACCCCTGCTCCTGGGGAACCCCTGATCCTCCATCCTGCTTCACACCCGCACCTGCCTCTGCACCCCAGCTCTCTCCTGCCACCCTGGTACCTGTCACACCCTGGTACCTGTAACACACCTGGCACCTGTAACACACCTGGCACCTGTAACACACCTGTCACACCCTGACACCTGTCACACACCTGTCACACACCTGGCACCTGTCACACACCTGTCACACCCTGACACCTGTCACACACCTGGAGCCTGTCACACACCTGTCACACACCTGACACACACCTGTCCCACCCTGACACCTGTCACACACCTGTCACACACCNGTCACACACCTGTCCCACCCTGACCCCTGTCCCCCCCCTGGCACCTGTCACACACCTGTCACACACCTGTCTCACACCTGTCACCTGTCACACACCTGTCCCATCCTGACACCTGTCACACACCTGACACCTGACACACCCTGGCACCTGTCACACACCTGTCACACACCTGTCACACCCTGACACCTGTCACACACCTGGCGCCTGTCACACACCTGACACCTGTCACACCCTGACACCTGTTACACACCTGTCACACACCTGTCACACACCTGTCACACCCTGACACCTATCACACACCTGTCACACACCTGGCACACACCTGTCACACACCTATCACACACCTGTCACACACCTGGCACACACCTGTCACACACCTGTCCCACACCTGTCCCACCCCAGCGCAGTTCTGTTAAGCTTGGTGCCACACATTTCCCAGCAGATTCCTGGGATCGGGGCATGTCTGGAGGGCCCCGCGGCACCATCCAGCCCATGCCTGAGGCTTCTCCCAGTTACTGTCTGCAAAGCCACATTGGCAAGGGGCTCCAAAAGCTGAAAATACCCTTTAACTGATTTCCTCTATGATCTGCTTAACATCTGGTTTGCAGATCTTATCAAAATTTGGAGAGATGCATCTGTAAGAAGATTAAGAAAAAAAAGGGGAACAGACATTTTTTTACATGTTCAAAACCATGAGGGGGCCATAGAATTGCAGAATTCCAGGATTCCTGAGGTTGGAAAAGTCCTCCCAGCCCATGGAGTCCCAGCTGTGCCCAATGCCCACCCTGTCCCCAGTCCAGAGCTCTGAGTGGCACCTCCAGGAGTTCCTGGGACACCTCCAGGGATGGGCACTCCAACCCTCCCTGGGCAGCCCCTCTCACCCCAGCCCTGCTCTGAGCTGTAAAATCCCCTCGCAGAGCCCTCCTCCTGCACAGCCCATCCCTGCCTCGCTTTGCCTTCCCTTTCTTCTGCCTTTTCTCTCTCTTTCCTTGTTTTCACGCTTCTGAAGCCGTGTTCAGACCTGCCCCCGGGCGCTGTGCTGGAGTCAGCGCTGCACAAATGCCCTTTTAATTTCCACGCGGCTGAAACGCAATCAAGATAAAAGGTTTAATTTTTCAGATGCGTTTGATATCTCGTGGCCATTTAAGTGCCTTGATCAGTGGGCTGGGCTGGTGCCAGCCCTGTCACACTTGGCTGCTGCTCAGACAGAGCTTAAAGAAACACTCGGCATTAATAGCTAATGGGGATGCAGCCATAAATCCTCAAATAAAAGGACAAAGGGGAGCAGCCGTACAGGAGCACAGGAACACAGAAAGAGAGAAATGCTTTTAGAAGCCATTTGCAAAATCAAGATTTTTTTTTTTTCTGTGCTGCTTTAGAAATGAAATGGACAAAGCACCATTTAAGAGTCTAAATATTTGTGAATGAGCTTTCCAGACAAAATCAATAATTTCGCTGTATATTTTCCCAACATTAAGGGTGTGAATTTCCACAGGAAATGTAGGAAAGGGAACACACACTCCAGGGAAAATGCCTCTGAGCTTGTGCCTGGTGTGCAGCACCTCATCTGCAAAGTGCAGCTGCGTTTCACCTGCTGAAGGGGGAGTTTTTTTTTTTTTTTTTTTTTTTTTTTTTTTTTTTTTTTCACATGTCCAAAACCATGGAGGGGACTTAGAATTCCAGAATTCCAGAATCATTTAGGCTGGAAAAGCCCTCCCAGCCCACTGAGTCCCAGCTGTGCCCAATGCCCACCTTGTCCCCAGCCCAGAGCTCTGAGTACCACCTTACACCTTTGTAACAAGGGCTTGAGCTCGTGCATGGAGCTGCCGAGGGGGGAGTTTGCCCTGCACACCCCCAGCCCTGCTGGGTCCTCTGTCCCTGCCTGGCGACTGAAATCCCAGCTGCACACCCAGAGAGGCTGGGGAAGGTTTTGGATGTTTACATGTATATATATATATGTGTGTGTGTGTGTGTGTGTGTGTGTACATCTGAAGATGAATATGGACATTATGAACACACTGAAAGCAGAAATCCAGTTCCTCAGTCCATGGGCAGAGCCAGGTGTGTGTCAGAGCTTTTGGTGAGCCTGCCTGGCTCGGGCTGTGTCAGCAGGGACAGCCCAATGCCTGCTAAAGGGACCCGGGGAGGCAAACAAAGGTGACAAGGTTCCAGTCCCGAAGGGAAACATGCCTGGAAGAGCAGGATCAAAGGCTGCTTCAGGAGCCTTGTGCTCAGCCACTGACCAGTGCCAAGACAGCATTTAGGAGGGCACTTTAAAGAGATTGTTAAAGTGCTCCATCAAGAAAATAGCCAGGACTGGAAACTCCTGCATCCTGCATAGTCTCAGTGTCCAAACACTTGAACTTCACTGCAAGGTTGATGAGAGCACTCAGGGCTGGAACTGGGGCTCTGTCAGGAAATACCAGCAATAACACCTCCAAAATCAAAACCAGAGAAAAACAAAATAAACGGAAGAGCAAACAGAAATCTGCCCTTGTATGCTGGTGAGAGGTTTAAGAAAAAAGGGTGTTAGAACATTTTGAAAGCCTGTTCAGAGTGTGGACAATGCAGGGAGCCACTGCCCCTTTCCTGTGCACAGTGTGGGCTGGGCTGGGCAGTGACACAGGGCACAGGTGGCACCGGCTCAGGAACTGGGTTTGGAATTAAATCCGTGACACGGGTTTAGCATCCCTTGTGCTGGAACCCTGGCTGCTGAGAATTTCAGACTTTCTGTGCTGCCAGGCTCTGACCCCCAAGAGAACATTGCACTGACCTGAGGCCATGGAGAAGCTTCCAGAATGGAATGACAGAACTGGGATTGTGGGTGTGGAGTTTGAATAGAAGTGTGGAATATCACAGGGTGGGAAACTCAGAGTTTAAGGGTTTAGAATACCCTTGGATCTCTGCCTTCACACAAACAGGCCAGGGCTGCATCCCCAGCTGAGCAGGAGCAAGCTCCATGGGCCAGCCCAGCTCCCTGCAGCCCGAGGACACTGTCACTGCCAGCACCCCTGCCACTGCCAGCCCACTGCCAGCCCACTGCCACTGCCAGCCCCACTGCCACTGCCAGCCCACTGCCACTGCCACTGCCACTGCCAGCCCACTGCCAGCAGCACAGGAGAGGCAGCCTGAACCTCAGCCCTAAATCATCAGCCTGCCAGGAGGGGAAGCCTTCCTGCCTGGTGACGTCTTCCTGGCTGCTGACTGTGTTCTCTTTCTTCCCTCTTGGCCCAATGAAGGGAACACCACAGATGTTCATGAGCAGTTCCAGCATCTTTCCTTCCCCTTGCAGTCAGACATGCTGTGAAGCCATAGTGACATTACAGTTAATTCCAGTTCCTGATTCACACAGTGGGGAAAAGACACTACAGAAATATTTTATTCCTAACAGCTTAATATTTCCAAAGGTTCCTGAGATAAAAGCAGCCAATGCAGATGTCTCTGTTTGAAAAGCCAGGTGTCTGCTAAGGAAGGCAGGAGCCTCCCCTGAAATGAAATATGCAAACCCCCTCACGACAAATTATTATAATTTTGAAATTATAAGCCTGAGCCCCCACAGGGGCTCTCAGGCAAATATATGGGAGTGGGGATAACAGTTCTGTACTAGGAAAATTAAAAATGAAAATAAAAGTGTAGTAATACAAAACAACACAGCCAGAGTGAGAAGAGGAGCTGACCCCCTGTGGGTCAGGGTGTGGCACAGTCCCATTCCATGGTGGCTGCTCCTCCTGCAGTGCCAGGGGTGGCTCTGCTGGAGCAGGATCCTGGAGAAGGGGGGAGTTTTCCTCTGAAGCTCCAGGGCTGCTGGAGATGGGCCTGCTCTTGCTCTGGGAATGCAGTGGAGCAGAAAGCTGCTCCTCTGGGAATGCAGTGGGCAAAGGCTGCTGTGGTGTCCCAATCCCCAGATTGGATCCAGGTAGGAATGCTTGGCTCCTCCCCTGGGCAGAGCCTCTCCCCATGGGATGATGGAATTTTCTCAGCCATGCAGGGACACTCAGTGGCCATGGCCAGAAGAGATCTCCTGGAGGGAGGATTGGCTGTGGGAGAGATAAAGAAAAAACTGCCCCATGAACAGCAGAGAGCTGCCCCAGCTCTGACAGATGGGGATGGAACACACAGCCCCAGCACACCTTGCACCTTGAGGCAGCAGAGCAGCAGCTCGGGGCTGTCACCCCCTGCCTGCTCAGGAACTGACCAACAGCACCCACGTGCAGCCACGTAGCTCTGGAGAGCTCTCCTCCCTGTAAAGCCCAGCTCAGAGGGATCCTGGGCTGACAGCTGGGAACATCTGGACACCCACCAGCTCTGCGGAGGCAGAGCTACCCCAGGGGACACCTTCCATGGCCCAGGTGGCTCCAGTCCCTGTCCAACCAGGTCTTGAGCGCTTCCAGGGATGTGGCAGCCACAAGGAAAAAGGGAAGCAAGGAAGGAAGAAAGATTTGTGCTCTGTAATGGAGTCCTCTGATGGTTTAATGACATTTGGACAACAAAGAGCCGCAACTACTAAGTTTCACTGCAAAATTAACTGGGAAATCAAGTGAGAAGTATACTGTTTCCCATTGAAAGATCAATGTTTCCCATGACAAAAGCAAACTAAAACCACAAAGAATCACAGGCTTTCATTTCTAGAGGACATCAGTTGTTACTTTCAAATTTTAATTTTTTAAAGCAAATTATCAGCAGTCCAAACCCTCCTCTAACAGATTTAATACTCAGTAAATATTCTAGTTATATTCAGCAGTTTCATCTGCGTCCATGTTCTTTGGAAGGGGGATCTGCTGCTTTGGCTGTGCTCTGATAACACAATTAAAATGCCCAAACTATTTCAGCAGACCTAAATATTGCAGCATGGCCACAGTAAATAAAGTTTAGATGATCCTTCAGTGGTTTGCTTTATTATATGCATAAAAATATGGATGTGGATGCAGGGAATTCACGCAAATGCTGGCTGTTAAAGGCAGCCAGCTCAGGGAAACTGCAAATCTGTGCTGTAGTAAAACATTACTGTTGGAGAATAAACATAACTAGAAGTTTGATGGAAAAATGACAAAGTATTCAGTTTTCACCCAGGAGCTGTTATAAATACAAATATCCCTGTAATCCCTGCTCAGCTGGCTCTGGGAGCTGGGATTGTGTCTGCAGCAGATCTGGAGGCTGAGTTTAACTGTTTTACACCATGCTGAGCACCAGGCTTTGGATATTGGGACAATTTCTTCCTGGAAAGGAGCCGTCCAGTCCTGGCACAGCTGCCCAGGACAGGGGTGGAGTGCCCATCCCTGCAGGGATTTAAAGCCCTGTGGATGTGGCACTTGGGGACATGGTCAGTGTGGCCTTGGCAGGGCTGGGGAAGGGTTAGACTTGACCTCAGAGGGCTTTTCCAACTTAAAGGATTCCATTAAGTTAAAGGATTCAAAGTAAACCAAACAGAAATTACTATGAAAAATACCTTTACAAATGAAGTGGCTTGATTTTAACACCTCTCTTGGTCCAAAATTTGATTCATATTAGATCAAGAAGTTTAGGACTTGTACTGATAACAATGTGGAGTTTTTCATTTAAAAGCATCTGGTTGTCCAGACCTGGTAGATAACCAATGAGAGTTAATGATTCCAGATCTTTGGGCAATACAGAGAATTATGGTGTCACAGTTTCACCTTGGAACACTCCAAACTGGCCTAAAGGAGATAACACTAACTGGCCACTAGAGATAACACCCAGCCTGTGCTGCTGGTGGGGTGAGTGGAAAGAGTTGGCAAAATGTCCCCGCAGAGGTCAGGCAAAAGTTGGGCTTGAGTCATGGAGACCTTCCCAGCCTCAGTGACTGTGATTTTAAATCATTGGCTTGTAATCAATCTCTAGAAATATCTGAATATTTCAGAGAGGTCCTAGGAAAGGGAACATATCCTGGATGATAAAATTCACCTGAAGTCTCTGACAGGTTCCCCCCAAAACTGCTGAAAGAAAATGGGTGTGGGAGGAAAGCAAACCCTGGGTCGTGTCTGAGGGTGAGGACAGCACGGGTCCTGTCCAGTGCTGGAGCAGGCTGGGAGGACTGGGAACCAGTACAGGACTGGGAGGAGAGGGAGAGTGAAAGAGGGACCAGCAGAACTGCAGAAGTCACAAAGCTGCACTTCGAGTGAAAGCCAGAGATGACCAGAAAGGGTTTCAAAGCTAAAAAAAGGTAACAAGGAACACAGTCAATTAACCAGAAAACCAGTTAATGGTAGGGCCAGGGCAGCACTCAGTGACCAGAAGCTTTTAAGCCTTCCTTACACAGCCCTGAAAGCTCTCCAAATAGCACATCGCTCAGGAGAGGGCAGGGGCTGGCCTGGCTGGGGTTAGCCATGTGTGCCCATTGCCATGGCTACCAGCCCTGCTCGGTGTGGGACAGGGCACGGCCGGGGGAGGAGGGG
>WBNO01008705.1:51568-64703 GCA_013400575.1 Peucedramus taeniatus
CCGGTGGGTGTTCTTGTATGGGGACAGTCCTAGTGGGTGTTCCTGTATCAGGACAGTCCCAGTGGGTGTCCCTGTATGGGGACAGTCCTAGTGGGTGTTCCCGTGCCAGCACAGTCCTGGTGTGTTCTTGTATGGGGACAGTCCTAGTGGGTGTTCCCGTGCCAGCACAGTCCTGGTGTGTTCTTGTATGGGGACAGTCCCAGTGGGTGTTCCTGTATCAGGACAGTCTCAGGGCTGTTCCTGTATTGGGACAGTCCCAGGGCTGTTCCTGTATGGGGACAGTCCTAGTGAGTGTTCCTGTATCGGCACAGTCCCGGTGGGTGTTCTTGTATGGGGACAGTCCAGACACCAGGTATGGTGGCCTCAGAGCCACCTTGTCACCATCATCAAGCTCCAAGTGTAGGGAAATGAGTGTCCCGAGCCTGTGTCAGGTGTTTCAGATGGGAGGAAGGAGCTTTAGTGACCAAAGCCTTCAGCAGGTTGGTTTGGGAGCTCCTCGCAACCCTCGCACCCTCACAGGTGCCAGACGAGCATGTCCAGCTGGTGGGGACAGGATCCCCAGGGTGACACAGGGAACAAGGGACACTGTTCGTCTTCTTGACATCTTTGGTGTTCCTCCGGAGGGGTGACAAGAAATTTGGGTTGGACAAACCCTTATTCCACTGGAGAGGAGACAGCTCTTGTCCTGCTCCTCCTCCCAGGGCTCACATGAGAGGAAATCCAAGGCAGGCTGTGCTGGGGATCTCCTGCTCACTGCAGAGCCTGATTCGTGTGCCAGCTGTCAGATGGTGCTCCTTGTGCTGCCTTTCCCAGCTAGGGAAAGGACTGGGCCAGTAAATGGATTTTCCTCCTTTGAAGGCTTGTCATGATGATCCTGTCATGCCACGGTTTTTCCCTGATACTTTTATATATTGAGCTCTACAGATTTATACTGTCAGGCGTTTCATTCAGCTCCAAATTATTCTTTTCTGGTTCTTTTCTGTAGCGTCCCAATTTTTCAGTTTCATTTACAAAAGGAGATGTTTGCCTTGGGCATGGCACAGCTCCCACTGGTGCCACTCATCCCTGCTGAGGCACTGCTTGCTGCTCCGAGCCACTGGGCAATTCCCACTCCAGCTGGAGGTTTTCCCAAGATTCACAAGAGCTCTGCCATGGCAGGGACACCTCCCACTGTCCCAGGCTGCTCCAGCCCCAGTGTCCAGCCTGGCCTTGAGCACTGCCAGGGATCCAGGGGCAGCCCCAGCTGCTCTGGGCACCCTGTGCCAGGGCCTGCCCACCCCACATTCCTTCCCAGTATCCCACCTATTCCTGCTCCTTTTCCATTTGATCCCAAGTCTCAGAGCACATCCATCACGACTGGGTTTGGTGCCACTTCTGGTTCTAGCACCAGGACATCCCCAGCTCGTTCCACTCCTCACCTCTGCCCACTCTTCCTGGAGCAGTGCCAGCATTTGTGATTCCCGTGGCTCTGGAGAGGGTCCATACCCAAACCAGCTCCTGCCCAGGCCAAAGCTGCCTGTTGGCTCTTCTTCCACAGACTGGGAGTGCTGGGACAGGAGCTGCTTCACAGAGTCACAGAACAGAATCCCAGGATCCCTGGGGCCGGCAAAGCCCTCCCAGCCCATCAAGTCCCAGCTTTGCCCAATGCCCACCTTGTCCCCAGCCCAGAGCTCTGAGTGCCACCTCCAGGAATTCCTTGGGCACCTCCAGGGATGGGCACTCCAAACCCTCCCTGGGGAGCTTGAGGCCATGTCCTCTCCCCCTGTTCCCAGCAGGGGAGTGCACAGGAACACGGGACTATCTTTTACTGCCAGGTTTGGAAGGAGACAGCACATCCCTGCACACCTGGGAACTGGCTGCAGTGTCAGGTGCTCCCGGGACATTGTGCACTGTCCTGGAACACTGGGAATTCCTCAGAATGGGAAAATGAAATACTACAGTGACAGGGAGCAAGATCCTTTGAATGTCAGTTTAAAGCCAAGAGGTGGTGCCAGCTCTGTCCTTTCAAGGGCAGGAAATCCGGAACTGATCTCATTTTTGCAGAGAATGTGTTTGCAGGGATGTCTCCTGTGCTCCTCGAGTCAATCCTGGCTACAGGTCCTCCTGCCACTGGAAATTTTCCTCTCAATGTGATCATCTTCAAGGGGAGGAGAGCGAGAATATCTTCAATGACAAAACGCTCTCGTGTCCTACAAAGCGCCAGCCTGACACATTCAGCATCCTGGCTCCCGGGAGAGGGGATGGGTGATAAATAATGCAGGAGAAGGAGCTGATTGTGCACAGCTTTGTGCTGTGGCTCTGGGAATCCAGAGGGTCACAGGCAGCCAGAAATGAGCTGCTTGGGATTCATCCACCGGCTTGGGATTCATCCAGCAGCTCCCTGGTGCTCCTTCCACCTGGGCTCCCTTCACTGTCTCACTGGGGGCTCTGGGGCATGGAACAGGGAGAGGAGAGGAGAGGAGAGGAGAGGAGAGGAGAGGAGAGGAGAGGCGCAGTTCTGCAGACCAGGGTGCCTCCCCCAGCTCCTCCTTGCCACGTCCAGGATGGCACTCAGGGCACAGATCCAGAGGGAAGGTGAGGTGCTGGCTGGCACCTGGGGGTATAAATCACTGAGGTCACTGAGGTCCCCAAATGGCCAGTGCAGGCTCATGGGAAAGTGGATTTTTCACGCTTAGGAACAGCAGAGAAAAGATTCAATTAAGCAGTTTCTGGGAAGTCCTTGGAATGTCTATTTCTGGGCAGTTGAGTCAATTATCAGTCAAATAGAAAATTATTTCTCTCTGATGAAAGCAGAAGGAAATAGATCCTGGTTTTAGGCTGGCTGTAGAATACATTTTCATTCCAGAGTGCATTACAGAACATTTGAGTTATACGTGTCTGTGTTGAAATCTGCACATCCTGCTCATTATGCTCATTAAAAATTAGGTATTTAAAGTTAAAAAAGCAGAGATCACTCACAAGGCATAAAAGTCTGCAAACAAATGCACATGAAAGTTATTGATTGAGAAAAGAGAGCATAGCAATGAGAGCCACAGAGATCAGGATGAGTCTCGTTATCCCAAGGAGGGTGTGAGCTCTATAAAATAATAACCCATCATGGTCTGAGATTGTACAGAGCAGAGTGGAGCACAACAGACTGAGCAGCATTTCTAATCATTCAGCTGCAATTAGAGGGAAATAAATACTGCTCAGTTAGGCTTCATACCCAATTACTTGCTTAGAGACTCTTTCCTGTTTGGTCAAGAGGAACCACAGGTAATAAATCTGAATTATTAAAGAGTTCTTAATTTGGCAGTTGCACACAGTAGCACAGGTAAATGACTGTGGTGATACCAGAGCAGATTTTGGGAAAGGATTCCTGGCTGGGAGGGTGGGGATTCCTGGCTGGGCTGGAGTTCCCAGAGCAGCTGTGGCTGCCCCTGGATCCCTGGCAGTGCCCAAGGCCAGGTTGGACATTGGGGCTGGAGCACCTGGGACAGTGGGAGGTGTCCCTGCCACGGCAGGGGTGGGAATGGGATGGGATTTGAGGTCCTTTTGAACCCAATCCATTCTGGGATTCCACATTGCACAAAGTGCAATAAAAATGCCACTGACCATGAAGAGAAACCATGGAGTTCTTCATGTAAATGAAGAACTTTGCGATGTAGTGAGCTGCTTACAGCAGCACTGGGACTGTGACGGTCCCTGTGAAATGTGACCCTTGCTGCAGGAGCCACAGCTAAACTGGGAATTCCTGAGGTCGGGCTCTGCCTGGGCAGCAGCGCTGCCGGGGGCGGTGGCAGACTGACCCTGCATCCCTGCCCGGCCCCGCTCGGGCTCTGCGAGTGGCACCGGAGCCTGTGCCCGTCACCCCTCCTGCTCTGCAGGGAGGCGGCGGCTGCGATGGGAGGGGGCCCTGCTCGCTCCCTACAACCAGGAACGGGCAGTTCCGAAGCCGAGCTCTTTGAGATTGTGGCTGTCACAGGCAGCAACTCAGCCTCGCCGGGCTGCGCTGATCCTCCTGGGGAGAGAGGAACGGCAGCGAGCAGAAGGAGCTGCGGTGGGGAGGGACAGCAGCACCGGGGGTGACACCCACCGGGGGTGACACCCACCGCGGCCAGCCCCGGCTCCTGCCCTGCCGGACTCACCTGAACCGCTCGGGGCTCTCCTTTTCGGAGAGCAGGCTGGGTTAACCCCTGCGGTGCTGAGGCCCGGGGCGGGGGTCGGGGTCAGCCTCAGCTGCAGGGAGCCCAAGGCAGCGAGTGCTGAGCGTGCTGCAGGTTAAAGTGCTGCAGAGGAGCTCCTGGAGCCGCTAAAACACATTGTTTTCTACAGCACTGGGCACAATGCAGCCTCCATTCCTCCTGCCTTCTTTTTATCATGTCAGATTGATTAAAATGCAGTTATGCTGAAATATTTTTATTATTTTTATGAACATTGAGTATTCTTCCTTTACAATTCCTCAACAGGTAAAATTTGAAGTGTCTCCTTAGAAAAGGAGGTTGAATGTATGTGATTTTGGGGGAATTGGAGCCAGAAATGTGGCAGTAATAAATCATCACATGGGCATTATAGAATTGGCTGGGCTGGTTAAATCCCCCCTAGTGCCACCCCTGCCATGGCAGGGACCCCTCCCACTGTCCCAGGGTGCCCCAATGTCCAACCTGGCCTTGGGCACTGCCAGGGATCCCGGGGCAGCCACAGCTGCTCTGGCAATTCCAGCCCAGCCAGGACTTCCCAATTCCCAATCTCCCATCCATCCCTGCCCTCTGGCACTGGGAGCCATTCCCTGTGTCCTGTCCCTCCATCCCTTGTCCCCAGTCCCTCTCCAGCTCTCCTGGAGTCCCTTCAGGCCCTGCAAGGGGATAACTTCTGGAAGAGTCAGGGCACTGGGCTGCTCCCTGCTCCAGGAGCTCCTTGGGGCAGGCACAAGCAGCAGCAGCGCTCCAAGGTTTGGGTGCCAGCCCTGGCTTTGGGGGGGGGGTCCAGCTCTCCCCATTGCCCAAATCCCCCAGAGAGCTGCCCCGGTGCCCACAGCAGGATTCAGACAGGGCAGCCCAGGGGCAGAGCAGGTGGGCAATCCCAGTGGGAACTCCCCAGCACACTCCAGCACTGAGGGTTACAGGAGTCTGTCATTCAAGGAGCTCAGCACTGCATTTTCTGCTCTCTGGGCAGGTAATGGGTATTCCACAGCTAATCTCTAAAGGATGGCACTCTTTAAATATGATTTCTATTGGAAGTAATACATCCACAGGTGGAGTTACCCTTCCCAATGAAACTGCTGTTTGACAGAGGAAGGAGCGCAGAGCTGCAGCCGGTGGCAGCTCAGGGATACCCTGGGGCTGGGGAGGGGTCAGCATTCCCACAGGAGGACACCAGGGAAAGCCTGGCACAGCCCGTGGCCATGGGCTGAGGAGCCAGGGACAGCTTCATTTATCAAACCCATCTTGGACTGGGCACTGGGATGATTTCCAGTGCACTGCCTGCAGTGGAGGCTGTTCATTGCCAGTGACCTCAGTTCCTGGAGGCCCCAACCCCACAGCCACAGCCACAGCAGCACCAGGAATCTCTGCTCAACCTCCCATTCCCATGGCATCTCCATTGCCACGGCAAAGGGATCGAGCTCACAGAGTCACAGAGTCACAGAGTCAGAGTCACAGAGTCACAGAATTACAGAAACAGAGTCACAGAGTCAGTCACAGAGTCACAGTCACAGAACCACAGAGTCACAGAGTCACGGAATCACAGAGTCACAGAGTCACAGTCACAGCGTCACGGAATCACAGTCACAGAATCCCAGAATCACTGAATCACTGAATCACAGAGTCACAGAGTCAGAGTCACAGAGTCACAGTCACAGCGTCACGGAATCACAGTCACAGAATCCCAGAATCACTGAATCACTGAATCACAGAGTCACAGAGTCAGAGTCACAGAGTCACAGTCACAGCGTCACGGAATCACAGTCACAGAATCCCAGAATCACTGAATCACTGAATCACAGAGTCACAGAGTCAGAGTCACAGAGTCACAGTCACAGCGTCACGGAATCACAGTCACAGAATCCCAGAATCACTGAATCACAGAATCACAGAGTTACAGAATCACAGAATCAGCAGGGCTGGAAGGGCCCTCAGCCCACCCAGCTGAACCATCAGCCCAGCAGCACCACAGCCAGCCCTGAGCCACATTCCCAGTGCCTCACAAGGCAGAATTCCCCCCTTTTGATTTGTCTGGTTCAGGCTCACATGGACAAGGATACATCAGTGCTGTGAACATCTCTGTGGTAAGGTTTATGCAGAAATAACGCAGTAGGGGAAATAATCAGTTGATAAGGGGCCCACAGTGCCTCATCCTGCCGGTCTCATTCCCCCCTCCCTCCCTCTTTTGTAACTTTATTCTGTTCTCCCAGCTGTGCTCTCAAACACAAGCACCTGCAGCAAGGAGTGACCTATTTTCCTGGTTACCTACAGATCCGAGGCTACAGGAATGAGGATGTCAGAGCCTGGATTTTCACACCAGAAGCCCAAGTGGATCCAAACTGGGATTGGTGCTGCCCGCCTGCCCCCGGGCTCGCTGCCCCTCTGTGGTGGGGCTCATGCCAGGGGAGCCCACGGTGCCAAGGGCACTGGGGGGACCCCGCCCCGAACGTGGCCGGGGTCTGGGCTCATCTCTGGGCAGCGCTGGGTTTGCCAGAGCCAGCAGGAGGAGGAAGGGCTGGAATGGGGGCAGGAATGCCAGGCGGAGGCAGAACACCATGGATTAGTTTAAATTGCCTGGGAAATGAGCCCTACCCAGCTCTGGGAGCTGGGCCTTCTTTGGGCTGGGTTTGTGAGCCCTGATAGCCCAGGGCCCGCTCTGGCACGGCCTGGCTGCTGCCAGCCCAGGATCCATGAATTCCCTGCATCCTTTACGGGCACAGAGCAAGCAAAACATGGTGCTTGCTCATGCTGGGCAAGATTTCAGACTTGTCAGTATTCAGTCACTGAATTTCAGGACTTGGAAGCTTTTCTGGCATCCTTCCAGTCAGCCCCTGCTGCACGGCAGCTGCACAGAGCTCCTCAATGTCCTGAGAACGGAGCAGAACTGCAGCCCCAGCCAGCAAAGCCTTGGAAAAGCACTGGATGGATTCAGCTCAGCCTGAGCTAAATACCAGGATGGTTTACAAAACACTGGAGCTAAACCAATCCTCAAAGTTGGGAAGGAGCAAAATTTCCCCTGCAGTGCAAGCCCCCCCCCCCAGCCCGGCCCTGCTCAGCGTGGCAGAGCTGAGAGCCTTTCCTGGGCGCTCCAGCTGCAGCAGCAAAGGGAAAAATTCATCCCCTCGTGCCTAAAACCCTCAGCCCGAGCCCAGCCAGGACTCACGGGGTGTGTGGAGGAGGGGCTGTCATGGCACCATCCCATGGTACCATCCCATGGCACCATCCCATGGTACCATCCCATGGCACCATCCTATGGCACTATCCCATGCATTATCCCATGGCATTATCCCATGGCACCATCCCATAGCTCCATCCCATGGCACCATCCCATAGCTCCATCCCATGGCACCAATCCATGGCACTATCCCATGGCACCATCCTATGGCACTATCCCATGCATTATCCCATGGCATTATCCCATGGCACCATCCCATGGCACCATCCCACAGCTCCATCCCATATCTCTATCCCATATCTCCATCCCTCGGTTCTGTCCCCTGGCCCTGCTGCTCTCCTCCTGGCTGGGAGGTGTTTCTGACGTGTCCCTCAGCTCTGTCCCCTGGCCCTGCTGCTCTCCTCCTGGCTGGGAGGTGTTTCTGAGGTGTCCCTCGGCTCTGTCCCCTGGCCCTGCTGCCCTCCTCCTGGCTGGGAGGTGTTTCTGAGGTGTCCCTCAGCTCTGTCCCCTGGCCCTGCTGCTCTCCTCCTGGCTGGGAGGTGTTTCTGAGGTGCCAGGCACACAGGGCAGGTTTTGGGTTTGTGGAGCACTCTCCCTGTCAGGAGCAGGGAGCAGGAGCTGGATGCTCTCTGCAGCTTTGGAATCCAAACATGGCTCGGGGGTGGCACCACGGGCAGAGTTTGTGTTTGAAGAGAAATTCAGGTTTTCTCTGCTCCATCAGAGCTCACCTGGGCTCTGAGGGTGGCAAACGAGGCCCTGTTCCAGCAGCTCTGGAACACACAGCACACGAGTCCTGATCTCACCTACAATTGAATATTTATTCAGGACCATGCCCAATAAAGCATTTATAGGCCTCTAAAAGAAGCTAAATCGTCTCAAGACAAAGTAAACCTTTGATGTTTAATAACCTGTATTATAATAAGGATCTGCTCTGAAAAATAAGGAAGGAAAATGGAAGGCTTTCGAGCAGAGCAATCATTCACCTGCTGCAAATTGGTTTACAAGACATTTTAATACATCACCAGATTATTGCAGCTGCTGACCAGCACACAGCAGCCTGGCAAGGCAGTGCTAGACCTGCCAGGCCTCTGCAGGAGGGGATTTTAAAGTAGACACAGGGACACCTTTCCTCAGGACATCCAGCCTGGAGCGTGATGTGAAGGACGAGTCCAGGCAGAGAACACAAACCAGCTGGGTTAGGCTGGGCCAGGCACAGCGACCACAACAAGGCATTTCCTCTGCTTTCCCCAGCCCAAAAAGTGCATTTTGCATTTTCCCAACATGGATATTTGCTCTGTAAAATATTTCTTCTGCAGCTGTTTGGAAAGCAAAGGGCCATTGGCTGTGCCTGGGGGAGCTGGGGCAGGATCCCTGCAGGGTGGGCAATGCCCCAGGCCTGTCCCTGGCACAGAAATGTTTGGACAATGTCCTTAAAATGTTAGAGGTCCTGCTCAGCCCTAGAGGGACCCAGCAGTGGGGCTGGGTGAGTGCTGCAGGTCCCTTCCAGCTGAGATTCCCTCCTCAGTGAGGAAGAGGCAATAAAGCTCTGTAAATCAGGGGATATTTTGAAAGGTAGGTGCTGTAAGGGACACTGGTTTCTGCAGGAGGGGAGCAGAGTCCCTACAGAACATCCTGCAGCCTTGGGTGAGCCCCAGGAGCTGCAAAACCTCCTGCAGGTGGAGGGAGCCAGGGAGAAAAGCCCCAGGGGACAAGGAGTCCCAAGAGCTGAGGGTGAATGGTCAAACACTGAGCAAATTGTGTTAGAAATGAACCAGGAGGGGAATAACTCAAAGCAGGGGGAATGATCCTAATGGAGAGATGGAGGAAAATCAAGAGATTCTTTTCCTGTGACATAATGGGCAAAAAACCCCCAAAACAAAACTACAAAAATAACAAAAACAACCCAAACAAACAAAAAACCCAACCAACAAACAAACAACCCCCCCCAAACAAAACAAACCAACCAACCAAAACTAAACAAAAACCCAAAACAAACAAACAAACAAAAGAACCAGTGTTTCCCAAATCCTGTGCTGTCCAAACCAGGAACATGACAGTTCTGGAGAGCAGGGAATGAAAACAGAGAATTACTTGGGAGCCTGGAGACAATCCCTTGGCAGTGCTGGTTTGTAGTGGGCTGTTCTCATCCTGTGTTATCCTGTGCTCCTTCTTTGCTCTGTATTTTCCTGGGCTTCTGCAGAGGAGCTGGACTCTCTGAAGGAGCCAGCATTTCATCTGTTGGGCTGTGCCTGGCATCTTGCAGTCCAATTCTTATATAATCCAATTAAAAGGGATGGGTTGTTTAGAAACGTATAAGGAAGGATAATTAGCTTGTTCTATCCATGTAAATAAAATGTCTCACTACACAGCTTCAGTGACAGTAGAGAAGGCAAACACTTGAAAATGCACGGAAAAGATGACAAAAAACCCCAAACACTAATCAGGAGAATATTCACTTTGTGTCAGTTGTGTTTTCCTGTGACAAAGTGAACTGAAGCTGTCCAGATTTAGGAAAATCTCTCTTTCACACTGTCCCAGGGTTCCTCATTGTCTCAGAGCAATGTTCCTGGCTCCTGGGAGAACTTCCCGGGCTGCTCCCACCCAGGTGTGCCAGCTCCTTTCCTGAGGGGAGGCAGCAGCTCTCTGACAGTGACAGCCTGAACGCTTGGGCTGGAGAAGGGATTTATCCAACAGCAGCTTCTGGATGAAGGCATCCAGGAGGGAATTATTGATGGAATCAAATGTTCTCCATGCATAGGGAGACATAAATCCCTAAAGTGCATGCTACTGAGTAATAAGCATAATTTGGGGTTGGGATTTTGGGGTTTGGATGGGATTTAGTGCAGTCAGTGGTGCTCACGCTGTGAGCTGCTCCCAGGGCAAGGCTGTTTGTGTGTCAAACCCCCAACGTTCCCCTGATCAGAGGCAAGACAGGTGTCATGTTGTCATAGATACACATTATAATATTGACTTTTTGCAAATGTTAAAATGGATTCTATATGTGTGCTGTCACAGAGACTGTGCTCTAAAGATGCAGCTTTCATTGCTGCTGCTCATGGAGCTCAGTGCAGGGGCTGCCAGCAGTGTGCTGCTGTTAAAATGCCTGCTGGGATGGGATCCCATCCCATGGCCACAGGATGAGCACAGCTGCACACATCTGCCAAGCATCAGCACTCAGGGCTGAAGGCAGGGTGGGCCAGGGCCCAGCTGGAGGGGATGAGAATGGACTGAAAGCACAGCCAAGGAATGTGCCTGCTCTGGCAAGGGGGAAGCCAGGAGGAGCCAGGCTGAGCAGCTCTTGGGACATGGGAACTGTTTGGGGAAAGGTTCCTGTGCACCAGGGTCTGTGACTGTGCCAAGGGCTGATGGCATCAAAAGGGCTTGAAGGGGTATCCCCGAGGAGAACAGGGTGCTCCTGCCTGAGTGCCCACATGCACCCGGCCCTGAGAACCTTTGCTCTGTGCTCCTGCTCTGCCACCGGCCTTCACTGAGCTTTTGACATTTCCACAGGAGACTGGACGGGCTTTTCACAGTGTTCATCTGTCCAAAAGACTTCCTGCTGGCTGAGCTGAGCTGAGCAGCAGCAGGGCAGAGCTGCTGCTCCGTGCTCAGCTGCCCGTTTGTCCTGGTGCTGAAGGAAATAACTCTTGCTGCAGACAAGAGGCTTCTCGTGCTGGTTTGTACAGCAGCGAGCAGGCAGTGCTCACCTGAGTATCTGCTGATAGAAATGTTCGGTTTTTCTCGTTCTCTTGACTTTGAAATAGCTCTGTCTGTAGGCAGCATCAGTGTGGGATATAGCTCAGAGGCAAAAATAGCTTTGGAGAGGCTTTGGAGGAGCCTTCAGGGAGACAGAGCCAGTTTGGCGTTGATTGCAGCTGTAGAATCCTAATAAACAATTTTCTTAATAAAGAGACTGGTCCTAGAGTCATGTAATTACTGAGCTCCCAGCGAGTGAAATGCCCTGACTGCTTTAATCTCTCTCAGCTCCTCACCATGTGAATCACCCTGTCCTCTTCCAGCTCTGCCTCCTCTCCAGCCCAGCAAGGCCTGATTAAAAGTGTCACCTGCCCAGACCGGTCACGCTTGGGCTGCGCTGTGCCCAGGAGCCCTGGTGCAAACCCAAGTTACGTAACCCTGGGATTTGAATGACAAAAATACCCCTGAAAATGAGACAGATGAGCTGACATATGCATCTGAGTCATTGTGTTCCTGGAACACGGCACAGTGCAGTGAGAGGCTTCGTGCTGAAATATAAAACAGCCCCGCCATCCCCAGCGTGACTTATCTGGGAGCAGCACAACTCCTTGGGTGTTATTTTATTTTCTTCCCTGGCAGGGTGGGCAGGCCCTGGCACAGGGTGCCCAGAGCAGCTGTGGCTGCCCCTGGATCCCTGGCAGTGCCCAAGGCCAGGTTGGACACTGGGGCTGGAGCAGCCTGGGACAGTGGGAGGTGTCCCTGCCATGGCAGGGGTGGGATGGGATAGGTTTTAATGTTCCTTCCAACCCAATTCTGGGATTCTATTTCTCTTTCTACTGTGCTTCTAGAACCTATAAGGTTGGAATTCCTTCAAAGCTAAACACATGATTTGTCACTTCTGTGGGTGCTGGCAGTGCCCCAGGCCTCTTCTCTGCCTTTTGTGGAGTTCATGTGCTGAGCCTGTAACTTCTGCAACCACAGAACAGCTCAGGGTGGGCTCTGCAGCCTCAGGTGTGGTGCTGGCAGATGGGAATAGGCTCAGACTCCCCATTTCTCAGAAAAGAGGAGATCCAGGCTGGAGAGGACATGGATTCCAAGCTTCAGAAGGAGCAAGGAACAAGTTGATGTTTTCTGTAAACCCCCTGCCTGGTCCTTCTGCAGAGCAGCCCTGTCCTGTCTCAGTTTGCCCTGTGGGCAGTTCAGGAGTGCTGTAACTCAGTCACAAAGCCTGGCTGAGGGAGGTTTCTGTGAACACCCCGAGCCTCACCCTGCCCTGGTCCAGCACCAGCTCCTCTTCACAGGTGGTGCCTGCAGAGCAAGGGCAGAGTGTGAGAGGAGCTGGGCATTGTTTCTTTGTCACCAAGTCCCTGCAGCAGTCAGGAAATGATGGCATTTCCTGGGGTTAAGTGTGGGTTGCATTGGGGCAGAATCCCAGGATGGTTTGGGTTGGAGCGGGACCCTAAAGCCCAGCTCGAGCCACCCCTGCCACCCTCCCTGGTGGCCTGGGGACAGCGTGCAGGATTACCCAGGGAGGGTTGTTGTCTCTGCCTGCTTATTTGTAGGGGAAGGACACAGAAGGGGTGAGCCCCAAGTTTAATTTGCTTTCCCAGCAGCACAGGGCTGCTCTTGCCCATGAGGAATTTCATTGGCATTGTCAGCCTAAGAGGCAGATCTTGGGAAGGAGTTCTTGTGCTGTCTGTGTCAGTGAGGAAAATGAGCAAACTTGGCACGGAGATCTCTCCTGGGACTGCAAATGCACTGAACTGATTTGCAAATAGTAGCACATCCATAACTTTGACAGACATCCCCAGCATTGATCTTCCTCAAAACAACAAATTAGGAGGTGAAGTGAAAACCGTGAGTTGGGATTCTCTGGCACTGTGATACTTCCTGGGTTTTTCACCTTTTCCTGAGGGAAGAGTAAATTAAAGTGGCATCTCCAATTTGCATTTCTGGGCTGGAAGTTTTGTGGGGAGGATGGCCAGAAGAGGCTTCTTGGAGACGATTCCCAGCTCCCTGGTGCTGCTCCAGGCCCTGGGGGAGCCCTGCAGGAGGGTCTGTGACCCCCCCCCCCCCCCCCCCC
>WBNO01008705.1:64710-87945 GCA_013400575.1 Peucedramus taeniatus
CCAGCCTCCATGGGCTCAGGTTCTCAGTGCAGGTGGGACAGCTCAGCCTCTGCTCTGTAACCACAGAATCATCCAGGATGGGAAAGGCTTCCAAAATCATCAAAGTCACTTCTCTGCTGCCAAACAACACCAGCTGATCAGGATCTCCTCGTTCCACAACAGCCCATTGTTTAATGGCAGTTTAATGGCAGTTTAATGGGCCGTGTCCTCCTCTGGGATATCCTATGGTGCAGCCCTGAGATGATTTAATCAGACCCTCTTCATCTCTGCCTTTTTTCTGGCATGTATAGGGACAAAAAGAAGCTATAATTGAGTATCTCTCTGAAAGAAGTCGGGACAATTCAGTCATGTTCTAGATCTCCTCAACCCCAAAAAATAAATCCTGGAAGAATGAAGATGGAGCCCAGGAGGGAGTGAGGAGAGGCCAAGGGGGTTTGCACAGCCTGAAGATGCTGGAGGATCTTTCTGCCTCCTCCAGCTCCCTAAGGAGCCCGTGGAGGGGATGGATCCGGGTGATTCCCAGGGTGCACCGTGGGGAGCAGTGGCAGAATGGGGATTTTGGTGTTATCCCTGTGAGCTCGATGCTCAGCTGGAGAGCTTTGAGTGTCCTGCAAAGGGAATTTTCACAGCTGCAGTCTGACAGTCGGTGTGGAGCTGTGGCACTGGCAGTGCCCTTTGGGAGCGTGTCCCGAGGGGTGCATGGTGCAGCTGCCTGATGGAGCTGGGGAGGGCCAGGGTGGAGCAGTGCCCCCGGCCAGAACCAGAGCTCTTCATCCAGGAGTGCCCAGCGATGAGGGAGGGCTCTGGGATGTGCCAGGACAAACCCTTGGGCTCCAGTCCTGTGACCAGAACAGGCCCAAGTTCTTGTGTGGTGCTGTTTGGGTTGATTTGTCACGGGTGGATCCTTGGAGAAACAGGTGAAGGTGGGAGACTGGTTGACTGTGGAGTGCCAACCTAAAAATTTCCAACCTTCCTGAATTTCTCCAAAACTGAAGATGCCAGCAATTAGGGCTTTCCCTGCCCTTACAGTACAAACACCAGCTCTGAGCTGATACCCAGACCCTGGGGAAATGACTTCTTTTTCCCATGAAAAACGGCCTCCCTTTGCGGCCACTCACACTGCTCAACACGGGGGTGCCAACCTGAAAATTTGCCAACTTCGCTGAATTTCTCTAAATGTTCTCTTCACCTGAAGCTGGCCAAATCCAGGGAAAACCTGGGCACTCCTAGCCACGAGGGAGCTGGAGGCAGAGCATCCCTCCAGAGCTGGAGGGCAGGGTTTGGGGGATGTGCTGTGGGGTAGCTCTGTTTGGGGCAGGGTTTGGGGGATGTGCTGTGGGGTAGCTCTGTTTGGGGCAGGGTTTGGGGGATGTGCTGTGGGGTAGCTCTGTTTGGGGCAGGTTTTGGGGGATGTGCTGTGGGGTAGCTCTGCCTGGTGTGGGGCTGCTGCTCCCGTTTGGGAAGGCAGCTCCGGTGGAGCCCTGGGGTGGGGGCAGGAGGGAATAACCAGGATCCCTCTGGCTGTCCCAGTCCTCAGGGGAGTGACAGGAATCCTTTGTAGCTGCCCCTGTGAGTGCGTGTTACCTCCCAGTGACTAAACCCAGTGTTTTTCTGAGCCCGGGGATGATGTACTGTGACTCACTCAGTGCTCTCAAAGCCCATTTTCCTTTGCCTCACTACGTTGGAAGCAGTTATATCAATTGCCTGCTTTTCCTGAACAATTTATTACTATTACAGCTCTTCTGGAGTTTTGAACTGTCTGTAGTTAATGATGCCAGCTATTAAAAAGACACTTTATCCTGAATAACTGTGAGCATCTGGCTTTATCAGCAGTGATGCAACAATTTCTGTGGCTCCAAGTTAAGGGAAAAGCTTTATGTATCGTGAGAGAAACCAGAAGTGAAGAGTGTATTAAACCCCAAATGAGAAACGAGCAGTTTTCCTGTTTGAGGAAGCACTTCTGTGAGACAGGAGTGGCATTTTACAAAGTTTTCCTCCAGGTCTTCACATACTGAACAATATAAAAGCAGGCTTGGGTTTGGGTGGCCTTTCTCAGTGGTTTTCACAAAATGTTTCCCATTTTGAAATGTTCAGGTTTTTGCCTTGCCTGGGTTGAGCCAGTGGAAGCTCCCCAAGAGCAGAGCTGTGCCAGAGGGGACACAGGCTGCCCCGGCCACATCTTCAGAGCCATGATCTTTCTGCATTCCAGAGGAAATGTGGGACATCACTCCAACAGATGCTGAGATTTATGGAGGTTTACACCCTTTTGTGCTGAGTCCAGCCCTGATGTCCTGGGCGCTGGAGGGACTCAGCTCCAGCATGTCCAGGGTGAGAAACCAGTGTGGGATGAAATGCCAGCAGCACTTGGTGGGCACGCGGAGCTCTGCAGTCTCCTGCCCATCATCCCCACCTCTGCAGGGGTTTAAAGCTGTGTGGATGTGGCACCTGGGAACATGGGTTAGTGCTGGCCTCGGCAGGGGGAAGAGTTGGCTCAGTCTTGGAGGGATTTTCCAATCTTAGGGATTCTCTGATCAGTTGTTGAGTCTGAGCTAAGTGGTTTTCTATCTGGAAAGCAATAGAGGCAAGAGATGGAAAATAACCTTCCTGGGGCTCTGTTTAAATTGACCAACACTGGAGACAGGCAGAGGCTCCTGAGGGAGGTGTGGAGGGCGGGGAGCTGAGAAGGGATTTTGTAGTGCGTTGTCAGAAGATGGAGAGGGCTGTTCCTCGTTTCTCATAGTAGGAGGCAGGTTGTGATCTGGCTGTGCATCTAAAATTAGGGGAAAAAAGCTTTCTCCTTACCCCCTCTTTAATCCTTTATTACCTCAGGAGGCCAAAACTCTGAAGGAATTCCAGTTGGATTAGTCAGCATAGTGGAGCCATCAGCTGATGAACAGATGGGGTTTAGGTAAAACTTAGGGGGAAAATCCCACAGCCCTGGGTGAGCTGAGGTTGGGGGTGTCAGTTCTCAGCAGCTCCCCCAAAGGCCCTCGGCAGGGGCAGCTCCAACAGCCCCACCACGGTTCCATCCCTGCTGCTCCGGGGCATCCGGGGGGAAGCAGAGCTGCCACTGACCCGGAGCTTGTGGTAATCCCACATCCTCTGAACAGAGACAGAGCTCTCCCAGGATTTCCTGGGAAGCTGGGAGAAAGCTCAGAGAAAGCTCAGAGAAAGAATTAAAACAATTTTTATCCCAATCTCTGCACCTGGCAGCAATCTCTGTTTGTCACAGATGTTCACAAGGAGCTGTCCCTTCTTGACCAACAGGTGCGAGAAGATTCCCAAAGGCCAATCAGGTCTTAGGTCCAGCATTGTTTCTCTAAGAACTGTGGGTTTCTAATAATAAAGTGCTTTTCATGGCTGCTGCTGATGGAGTCTCTGTGTCACCTCTGTCTGTCCCTGAGACCCTTTTGATCACACAGAGCTGGGCAAGGTGCTGCAGCAGGTCCCTCCCAGCCCTCCTGCTCTGTCTGTGGGGGTCTGAGCTGGCCCTGCAGCTGCTGCAGCCCCTTCTCCTCTCTCTGTACCCCACAGGCTGTGCTGGCATTGTTGGGGGTCATTCCTGTGTCCTGGGGTCCAACGGGGAGCACCGTGAGCCTGCACCATCAGCGAGCACCATCAGTGAGCACCATGGGCCTGCAGCACGGGTCTGCAGCATTGGGGAGCACCATTGGCCTGCAGTGTGGGCCTGCAGCATGGGCCTGCACCATCAGTGAGCACCATGGGCCTGCAGCACGGGTCTGCAGCATTGGGGAGCACCATGGGCCTGCAGCGTGGGTCTGCAGCATTGGGGAGCACCATTGGCCTGCAGCATAGGTCTGCACCATCAGTGAACACCATGGGCCTGCAGCACGGGTCTGCAGCATTGGGGAGCACCATTGGCCTGCAGCGTGGGCCTGCACTATCAGTGAGCACCATCAGTGAGCACCGTGGGCCTGCAGCACGGGCCTGCACCATCAGTGAGCAGTGTGGGCCCAGAGCACGGGGCTGCAGTGGGGACCTGCAGAGTGAGCTTGTAGCATGGGCCCCCAGCATGGGCCTGCACCATTGTTCTGCAGCATGGGCCTGCACCATTGTTCTGCAGCATGGGCCTGCAGTGTGGGCCTGCAGCATCAGTGAGCACCATTAGTGCGCAGCATGGGCCTGCAGCATCAGTGAGCACCATTAGTGAGCAGCATGGGCCTGCAGCATCAGTGAGCACCATTAGTGAGCAGCATGGGCCTGCAGCATCAGTGAGCGCCATTAGTGAGCAGCATGGGCCAGCAGCATCAGTGGGCACCATTAGTGAGCAGCATGGGCCTGCAGCATCAGTGGGCACCATTGTTCTGCAGCGTGGGCCTGCAGCATTGGGGAGCACTGGGGCCTGCAGTGTGGGTGTGCACCATTGGTGAGCAGCATGGGTCTGCAGCCCAGGCCTGCACCATCAGCCTGCAGCACGGGTCTGCAGCTTCAGTCAGCAGCATGACCTGCAGCATTGGGGAGCACCGTGGGCCTGCATTGCAGGTCTGCAGCATCCCTGCCAGGCCGGCCCCAGCTGCAGCCCCTGGCACACCTGCTCTGCCGGGCGGGATGAGAGTGTTTCAAGCAGACAGATGTGACTCCTACCCCGGGAGCTGGGGATAACTAATTAGCAGACTCGCTGGAGTGTTGCTTTACTCCATTATTTCCTTTTTCTGAGTGTGTCAATTTAGGCTGCTTCCACTGAATTACATCAGTTATTAGAAATGTTCTACAGTGATCTTTAAATATCATCTGTGTCATAAATATTTTATGACATTTTCAGTGGCAAATGATGACTTTAATCAGACTCTGGAGAAATCCGGCTGGGAGAGCACTCTAGGGCAGGGGCCCTTCAGAAAGCAGGAGTGTTGTGTTCCTGGGAGTGCTGCTGCTGCTTGGAGCTGACAAAAGCTCTTTGTGCTCCCAGCCTGGAGGAGAGGAGCAGCCCTGCTGGCAGCTGAGCGTCCCCAGCTCCCGGCCAGCTCCGGCCTCGCTGTCCCCATGGGTCACACCTGGTGCTGTCTCTGAGCTCCCCATGGGTCACACCTGGTGCTGTCCCTGAGCTCCAGCCTCGCTGTCTCCACGGGTCACACCTGGTGCTGTCCCTGAGCTCTGGCCTCACTGTCCCCATGGGTCACACCTGGTGCTGTCCCTGAGCTCTGGCCTCACTGTCCCCATGGGTCACACCTGGTGCTGTCCCTGAGCTCCAGCCTCGCTGTCTCCACAGGTCACACCTGGCGCTGTCCCTGAGCTCCAGCCTCACTGTCTCCACGGGTCACACCTGGTGCTGTCCCTGAGCTCCAGCCTCGCTGTCTCCACGGGTCACACCTGGTGCTGTCCCTGAGCTCCAGCCTCGCTGTCCCCACGGGTCACACCTGGTGCTGTCTCTGAGCTCCCCATGGGTCACACCTGGTGCTGTCCCTGAGCTCCAGCCTCGCTGTCTCCACGGGTCACACCTGGTGCTGTCCCTGAGCTCCCCACGGGTCACACCTGGTGCTGTCCCTGAGCTCCCCATGGGTCACACCTGGTGCTGTCCCCAAGCTCAGGGCTCAGGGCTGAGCTGCTTCTCCTCAGCCAGGCCCAGCAGGGCCCCACAGCTGTGCAGGGATGGAGCTGCTGGGACAGAAATTGCTGGAGCCAGGACATGCTGGAGCTCCTGAGCCTGTGCCACCATCACAGACTCCAGGATGGCTTGGGCAGGAAGGTACCCTAAAGCTCCCCCAGCTCCAGCCCTGCCGTGGGCGTGGAGCCTTCCCCAGCCCAGCTGGTCTCCAAAGGGGAGCCCGGCTGCTGTGGCCATCGGGACAGCCCTGGCTGCAGTGCCTGAGCCTGCCATGGCCTCCCTGGGTGGGGGTCTGATGGGGGGTGGGCACTGGGAGGGCTGGGGGCTCCGAATCCTGCCCAGCAGGGCTATTGCAGAGGGTTCTGAGCAGGGCTCCTGGGCACAGTTCAGAAGGGTGCCTGCACGGGCAGTGGGGCTGTGCCCTGGGGTGGGAGCTGCAGGGGCAACCTGCACCCTCCAGCCTGGAGGTTGGGGTGGTCACCCCTCTGTCGGTGCATGGCTCACCCGGTATTTTTTGAGCTAAAGGGCTCTCATTTCCAGCTCTATATGTATTTAACTTTTTTTTTTTTTTTTTTTTTTTNTTTTTTAATTCAGACTAAAAGTTCTAGAAGTTCTACATAAAAACCTAGAGGAAGAATAAAATATCTGTGATTTGAGTTCCTCCTGCATAATGATGTGCTTTCCACAGAACGATAAATGTTAAAACACAAAAATTACTACCTGTGATTTGGAACAAATCTCTAAAGATAATTAATGTACAGAGACAAGTTTTACCTGTGATTATTCCTTCCAAATATATGGCTGTTCCTCTTGGGAAGGAAAGCTCTGCATTATAAAACTTCTGTGTGGTGGTGATTGCTGGTTAGGAGGGAGAAATGCTGCCATTTACTGGGAGAATTCCAGGAATACCAAAGGTTATGGTGACCAGGATGTCACTTTTCACGGGTGATGCACAAAAAACATACCTTTGTGTGGAACAAGTTATTTGAAGTTAAAGAGCACTTCAGAATGAAAAGGACGAGTGACAAAAAGGCTGAATCTCTTAAATTGAGGCAAAGTGGAAAGTACAGAGCAGGCTGTGTGAGGAGTGGCCAAGAGCAGCTCAGCAGAAGGTGCTTGAAATCACTCCAAGGAGCAGGAAAGGTGCTGGCCAAAGCCCAGGGAGAGGCTGGCTGGGGAAGGGTGCCCTGAGCAGCACTGCTGGGCCCCACGCTGCCTCTGCACCTCCCCGGCAGAGCCTGCGGGGCACGAGAGCTCCAGGGACAGTGCCAAGGGCTGGGCAGGGCTGGGCTGCCCTCCTTGGAGGGGCTGGAATGAACAAAGTGCTCCAGGGATGGCGTGAGTGAGGTGAACAGCTCCAGGGATGGTGTGAGTGAGGTGAACAGCTCCAGGGATGGTGTGAGTGAGGTGAACAGCTCCAGGGATGGTGTGAGTGAGGTGAACAACTCCAGGGATGGTGTGAATGAGGTGAACGGCTCCAGGGATGGTGTTGGGTGAGATGAACAGCTCCAGGGATGGTGTGAGTGAGATGAACAGCTCCAGGGATGGTGTGAGTGAGATGAACAGCTCCAGGGATGGTGTGAGTGAGATGAACAGCTCCAGGGATGGTGTGAGTGAGATGAACAGCTCCAGGGATGGTGTGAGTGAGATGAACAGCTCCAGGGATGGTGTGAGTGAGATGAACAGCTCCAGGGATGGTGTGAGTGAGATGAACAGCTCCAGGGATGGTGTGAGTGAGATGAACAGCTCCAGGGATGGTGTGAGTGAGATGAACAGCTCCAGGGATGGTGTGAGTGAGATGAACAGCTCCAGGGATGGTGTGAGTGAGATGAACAGCTCCAGGGATGGTGTGAGTGAGATGAACAGCTCCAGGGATGGTGTGAGTGAGATGAACAGCTCCAGGGATGGTGTGAGTGAGATGAACAGCTCCAGGGATGGTGTGAGTGAGATGAACAGCTCCAGGGATGGTGTGAGTGAGATGAACAGCTCCAGGGATGGTGTGAGTGAGATGAACAGCTCCAGGGATGGTGTGAGTGAGATGAACAGCTCCAGGGATGGTGTGAGTGAGATGAACAGCTCCAGGGATGGTGTGAGTGAGATGAACAGCTCCAGGGATGGTGTGAGTGAGATGAACAGCTCCAGGGATGGTGTGAGTGAGATGAACAGCTCCAGGGATGGTGTGAGTGAGATGAACAGCTCCAGGGATGGTGTGAGTGAGATGAACAGCTCCAGGGATGGTGTGAGTGAGATGAACAGCTCCAGGGATGGTGTGAGTGAGATGAACAGCTCCAGGGATGGTGTGAGTGAGATGAACAGCTCCAGGAATGGTGTTGGGTGAGATGAACAGATCAGGGATGGTGTTGGGTGACATGAACAAGGACAATCCCTGGGTCCTTGGAAGGGCAGGAGCTGGGAACAGGGACATTCCACTGGGTTCCTGGAAGGACATTCCCTGGGAACAGGGACAATCCCTGGGTCCTTGGAAGGGCAGGAGCTGGGAACAGGGACATTCCACTGGGTTCCTGGAAGGACATTCCCAGGGAACAGTGACATTGCCTGGGTCCCTGCCAGGGCAGGAGTTGGGAACAGGGACATTTCCTGGGAACAGGGACATTCCCTGGTGGAAACCAGTTACTGTTTGCTGTGACAGAGCTAATTAAGCTCCTGGGAGAATTTATGCAGAGCTAATAAGAAGCAGAACTAAACGTTGTCTTAATTTACCCTCAAGCTCACAAAAAATGTTGTTCATTCACGTTGCACTAATTAAGCCAACACTCATTAACCCTTTCTTCAGAGACAGAGACCCTTGGCACGGAGGAGGAATCAAGCTGCACTTCCCAGAGAGCATCCCCCTGTTCCAGGAGTCCTGAGGCCCTTTCCTCCATCCTGCAGTGGGCTGTGGTGATTCAGGGCTGCTGATGGCTTCAGGGAGGAGCTGGTTTTCCCTCTGCCCTTCCCAACTACCCCTGTTGGGCTGGAATTTCCTGCTCAGAATCCCTGTGTGTGCGGGAGCAACGTCCCTGCCTCCAGCTGGGGTGAGGTTTGAGCTCTTAAAAAAATCCATCCTGGTTTGGGCCTCTGTTCACATCACAGGCTGGGATTTGGGTTTGTGTTGGTCAGCACAGGAGAGCCAAGGGCTCTGAGGGTCTTATGGAAGATTTGGGACAAGGGCTGGAGGGACAGGACACAGGGAATGGCTTCCACTGCCAGAGGACAGGGATGGATGGGAGATTGGGAATTGCTGGCTGGGCTGGAATTGCCAGAGCAGCTGTGGCTGCCCCTGGATCCCTGGCAGTGCCCAAGGCCAGGTTGGACATTGGGGCTTGGAGCAGCCTGGGACAGTGGGAGGTGTCCCTGCCCTGGCATGAAGCCACTCCAAGAGACTTTTTACCCAAATTAAAAGAGCCACATGAATCCAGAAGGGAACTCGCAGCCAGGCACTGTGGGGTTCCTCTTGGAGTCCCTCAGCGGTCCCCACCCCAAAAGCAGTCAGAAATACCAAAATCCAGCCCCAAGGCCAGCACTGCTCCCTCAGCTCCCTGCCAGAGGACAGGACACGTTCCTGGTGTTGTGCAGAGCAGGGCAGGGTGGGCTCTGCTTGGGGCTGCAGGCCAGCCTCACCTGTGCTCTTTACAGAACACGAGCACTAAATATCATTTTGTGCCCTTTTCATCCTCCCGATCACTTTGAATTCTTGTAATGTTCCTCGGGAGCACAGGGAAAAGCTGTGCTCTCCTCACATTTCATCAGGGCAGCTGGATGAGCTGTTGCAGGAGTTCTTCAGATAAAAAGGATGCTGCACAGGCAGTAGCAGAAGATCAGGCCTCAAGTTCTCACATTACTCTTAATCATGTGTTTTCATCCCTTCATCTAGGAAAAAGAAGGAAAAAAAAAGGCAAAACTCACTAAAGCCCCTTTCTCCCATACAGCTTTCATGTTTCTGGTGTTTCCTGGTTTATCAGTCACTGACAAAGCATCAGAGACAAGTGTCTGGCAATGTGCAGAGCCAAGGCTGGGCTCAGCCAAGCACTCCAGGGCTGAAATGCTGCCTCAGCCTTGCCTGAAATGTCCCAGGCAAGGAACTCCAACACTGAACCTGGAATCTTGCGACAACAGGGCAAGATTTTCATCACGTTGAGCATCCCTGGCAGTGAGCTGGGCATGGAAAAGCCTCATTTTGGAACAGTGGAAGTCAAGCACAGCCTTAAAATCACAGAATCCCAGATTCATTTGGGTTGGAATGAACCTTCAAGATCTTTCATCCTCCACCCCTGCCATGGCAGAGGCACCTCCCACCATCCCAGGGTGTCCAAGCCCTGTGTCCAACCTGGCCTTGGGCACTGCCAGGGATCCAGGGGCAGCCCCAGCTGCTCTGGGCACCCTGTGCCAGGCCTGCCTTCTGTAACCACGGATCATTGAGGTGCCACAGTCCAGCTGAGCCCAGTGAGCCCCGGGAGCAGTCCAGGGACCCTGGGACAGGGAAAGGGTCTGGCAAAGGACAGGAAAAGCAAGGAGAAGATGTATTTCCTCTCTGTAAACTCTCCAGTGGAATAAGCACTAAAGAGGAGCAGAATGAAGGAAATTGAGGGATTCCCTTGTCCTAAATGATGACTGGGGAGAGCAGAGGAAGTCTGTCGGCCTGGGGCCACGTGAGCTCTCCCTTTCCTGCTGAAAACACAAGGAGTGCAGGGGATGCAGGTAAATAATGCCCGTGAGTCAATCAGGGGTCCCAGGCAGGGATCAGGATCCAGGGAGGAGTGGATCAGTGGGTGCCAGCCCCCTGCTCTCACATTTCCCACTCTCCATCACCAGCCATGGGCTCTGCTCCAGGGCTGTGCAGGTGGATAGCCCAGGGGGAGCAGGGGTTATCACCCCAGAACAGGCTGGCAGGGAGCTCACAGAATTCCTTCTGGTTTCCTCCTGCCTTCCTTGGCTCAGATCAGTCTGGTGAGCTCTCAGGGATATTTTGATTAAAAAGGGCTGCTCTCAGCACATGCTGTACCTTTAGTTCCTAAACCAATTTTTGGATGTGTTATTAAGATTTTGCTCATCCTGTGAAAATTCGTGGAATTTTATCTTTTTATTTCTTGAACACAGCGTTCTTTTTTTTCAGAGCTCTCTATATTGCTGGTTTTTTCACAGTGCTCTTGCCTTTCAGGAACACTGACTTTGGGTTTATTCTTCCTCTGTGATACTTTCAGCTTCCTTTGGGGGAAAAATTTAATCTTTTATCTCTAATACAGAATCTTTAAGCAGTATCTGGGCTGCTGAGAAGAACTTCTAGGAGTTGGACTCGATAATCCTTCCTACTCAGAATATGCTATGATTCTAATACTTTTTCTGATTCCTCTTCTATTTGCTCCTGATATTTTGAAAAGCCCCTGGGATCCTGTTGTGAGGATGAAGCTGCTCTCAGGAGGTCAGGGGTGCTCAGTGAGGGAGGATGATGGGACCTTTGGGTGGAGGTTGGACAGAAGCAGAAGGGGTGAGTGACAATCGGGGTTTCAGCCAGCTGGAAATCCCTGAATTTGGGTGTTCCATAGGCAGAGATGCAGAAAATGCAGCCCTCAGTGGAGATCTCTGAGACCTGCAGCCCTAGGTACTGAAATTGTTCATTTTTTGTGTGTCTCGTGCTGGAGCTGCCTGGCAAGGGAACCAAAACATAAAAGCACCAGACACTGCTCTGTACCCAAACACAACAGCTCTGTTCTGCAGGGGAGAGCCAGAGCCTCTCAGCTGCACAGGGGAAGTTACAAGGGCAGAAAACAGGATCCTGCCCTGACTGGGGTCTGTGAGAAATCAACGCTTTCTCTACACGAGAACATCCTGTTCATTTCTTTTTGGAGCTCTTGGGTATCCAGAGCACTTTTGCCTCTTATCAGTTCTCTTCAAGTTAAATAAAATGAGAGCAATAACATGAATAACATATGCTGTAATGGAATCACAGGAGCAGCTCCAGAGGGTCATGAGCTTCACCTGATTTTCCTGTAAAGCCTCCCAGCCCAGAGCTGCCACATTATCTCCCACTCCAGCCCCCATCCCTAACACCAGGACAAATGTGAGCCCCCAGTCTCAACCTGCTCCTTTTGGGGTTTATCATCTACGTTTATAGAGACAATTAGCTGTAAAATCCCTTGCATCCATTCTTACCTGCATTCCCCACAGACTTTGGGAGGAAGGAGCACAGCTCTCCTGGCACCCCCTGAACCCTCCAGGGCTGAGCTGTTTCTCTGTGCTCTCTGGAAGCAGCAGGACTGATTCCCACATTTCCCCCATTTCCCATGCTCAGCCACTCAGGGCCCAGCACAGGCTCCCACCTGAGGGTGCTGAGCTGGGTTTCTCTGTGCCTGGTGCCCACAGCCTGTTTTGTGGGAAGCACCGTTTGCTTTGCTCTGCTGTCAGAGCCTGTCTGAGGGGTGGGTAGAGGGGTGAGGGTGAGGAACAGGGTCCTGCACTGCTGCAGGAACATCACATCCCTGCTCCTACAGATCTGGGGTTTTATTTTCTGGGGTTTTATTTTATTTTTATTTTATGGGTTTTTCTGGGTTTTTATTTTATTAATGGGGTCCTGCCCCACTGCAGGGAACATCACATCCCTGCTCCCACAGATCTGGGGTTTTATTTTCCAGAGATCTGGTTCTGATCTTTGGTTTTGCAAAGAAATGCTTTACTTCTCCTGAGAGAATCAGAGTCAGTGAGGTTGGAAAATCCCCCTGAAACCACCGAGCCAAACCCTTCCCCAGCACTGACAAGGCCACCAGTGACCCCTGTCCCCAAATGCCACATCCCCAGGGCTTTAAATCCTCCCAGGGATGGGACTCCAGCCCTGCCCTGGGCAGCTGTGCCAGGGATGGGGATCCCTTTAGGTGAAGAATTGTTCCCAATGTCCCCCTGAGCTGCCCTGGCCCAGCCTGAGGCCGTTCCCTCTCCTCCTGTCCCTGTTCCCTGGAGCAGAGCCCGACCCCCCCGGCTGTCCCCTCCTGCCAGGAGCTGTAGGGTCAGTGCTGCTCCTGCAGACGAAGCCCCCAGGTTTTTAAGGGTTTAGGAACAGGAGGTTCAGTGCCTGGCTGCAGCTCCCTGTGCCAACACACCCTGGAGCACCTGGAACCCTCCCTGCTCACCAACAGCTCCCCATGGCTCAGCAGCCACCCGGAGTTCCCCCAAAGGGACTTAACCCTCCCACCCCAAGGGCAGCCCTTTGGGGCCGGCTGGTTCAGTTATGGGGCAGCACAGTCCACCCAGGTGCCCTATGGAAAGGGCTGCCCTTGCCTTCCTGTGGGATGCAGGCTCCAGGTGTGAGCAGGCAGGACCCACTCCCCGAGCTGCTTCCAGGGCCAGGCTGTGCTCACAGGCACCCCCTGGCTCCCCTAATCCCCCCCAGGGCCAGGCTGTGCTCACAGCACCCCCTGGCTCCCCTGATCCCCCCAGGGATGCAGGCTGTGCTCACAGGCACCCCCTGGCTCCCCTGATCCCCCCAGGGCCAGGCTGTGCTCACAGGCACCCCCTGGCTCCCCTGATCCCCCCAGGGCCAGGCTGTGCTCACAGGCACCCCCTGGCTCCCCTGATCCCCCCAGGGATGCAGGCTGTGCTCACAGGCACCCCCTGGCTCCCCTGGTCCCCAGTCACTGCCTGTCAGTGTCCCCTGGGAGCTCTCCTTGGATGACAAGGTTGGCCTGGCCCAGGTTTGATTTCCAGCTCCCCAAAGCCTGCGAGGGTGACTCGGACACGTGGCCTGGCTCTGCTGGGAAACGCTGCTTCTCAGTCTGACAGGCCAGAAATGAGGCAATTTTGTGCCAAATAGCAGCCTCTGACAAACTCCTGCATGAAAGTGTTCTTCCCTTTGTGTGACATTTCAGCACCTCTTTTTCTTCAATATTTCTGTCATTTTTCCCATTACTGCGATGAAGTTCTGAGGAAAGAAGGACCTGATCGTTCGCTCTTGCTGTGGAAAGGATGAGAAGGAAATGCAATGGAAATTGCAGAGGAAGATAGCTGAGCTGTGCTAGGCAAGTGGAAGGTGTTGGGCTGAAGATTAGTGCCTATGTAGATGTGATAGTAATTGTCACTAATGCTGATGGTATCAGATCAACTCTGCAATGGAATTACCTGGGAAAGCAGCACCCTGCAAACAGGATTGGCTGTATTTCCTGAAGGAGCAGTAGTTCTGTGCTGTAGCTTCTGGCATTTTCCACCAGGAAGCCAACCCTGGGCTGTGCCAGCAGCTGGAAATGCAGATACTGAGGCATTCCCAGTATAACCTGTCTGTGTTTGTTATTTGTCTGTTAAAAATCCATGCAGTGTGCAGGGTAGGACTGATAAAAAAATCCAGTTTCGTTCCATTCCCTGTCTGTCAGCCATGTAACAGCTTTGCAGAGTGCTCATTCTCCTTCCAGGTCACTTTGCCATGTCACCAGGGTGGCACAGAGCAGATCCTGGCTCCTGGCTGCTCCCACAGGCTCTGGAAGCCATCACCTCTCCAGAGCTTAAATCACTCTCCTCAGAGGGGAGAGAATTTCTTTTCTCCTTTACCACATTTGGACGGTTTGCCTTGTGAATGTGACTTAAAACATCTGCCTGTTGGCTCTCTGATATCAAATTTGGGATGCTGACAGCTGCTCTGTTTCAGTTTGGTTTGGCTCCAGCAGCAGGTCACACGAGAGGGCAGTGCCAGTGTCACACTCAGGCCTGCACGGAAGGATTCCTCTTCTGAAGTTCACTTTTGTCTGCAGAGAGTTTGCAGGGGCAAGGGGCCAAGAGCTTCTGGAAACTGAGGGGGAAAGTGGGTCAGTCCTGCTGAGACAGTACCAAAAAAACCTCAGGAATTCTGATGCAGAGGCAAATGAACTATTGCCTGTGGTTTCCATGCCACAGGACATCTGGACACATGCCCAGCAGCAATTATTCCGTAAATGTGTGGAATCTGTGATAGTGCTCCATCCCTGGCAGTGCCCAAGGCCAGGCTGGGCTTGGAGCACCCTGGGATAGTGGAAGGTGCCCATGGCAGGGGTGGCACTGGGGTGATCTTGAACATCCCTCTCAAACCAGACCTTTTTGTAATTATGTGCTGTAATAAAATAACCAGATTATTTGAAGCTTTCTCCCAGATTTGTAAAGATTTCCCCAAATTCAGAGGATTTGTGCCACAAGCCAGCCCTGCTGAGCACTAGTTCTGTATGGAATAACTGGATATCCTGAGCTGGGACCCCCAGAGATCATCCCAGCCCCCCAACAATCCCCCCCTGTCCATCCCTGTGCTCCTGGAGCTCTGGCAGCCTCGGGGCCGTGCCCATTCCCTGGGCAGTGCCAGCACCCTCTGGGGAAGAGCCTTTCCCTGATTCCAGCCTGAGCCTCCCTGACAGGTGTGGTTCTATAAAAGGCTGTGTAAAATGTATAAAATGGTTTCTCTGGAGTTTCCCTGCTGGATTCCCGCAGCTGCTGAAGGAGGAGGGGCTTTTCCTTCATCTCAAATGGCCCAGGTGAGGATGGGGTGGAGGAAGAGCCAAGGAGGAGGGCAGAGGGCAGAGCAGGGACGGTGCAGGTGTCAGACACGTCCCCTCCTGTCCCACACACCTTGTCCCCGAGCACAGGACGGGCAGGGACACTGAGAACTCTCCCTCAGGGAGCATCTGGCTCATCCTCCTCCCACAGAGCGAAGATTCCGAGGACTGCCAGCCCAATCTGACCGTGCTTTAATTAAACTCCACTTACAGTGAGCAGTTCTGTGGGTTTTTGTTGTGCTCAGCTGGGGGAAAGACAAGGATGCTCGTGTGCTTAAGCATCCTCCTAAATGTTCATTTAGTTAAATCCTGCACATCGTGTTTGACTTTCGGCAAAATAATAGTGATGCAATTAGTTATGTGGATTAGCACAAAGCCTCCCGTGCTGGGGAGTGGAGAACACAAAGCCAGCACTGGCACTCCCAGCGGGTCGCACTTTAATGAGGATTTGCATCTCTAATTTTGCTCCCAACTTTTTTTAAAGTGCTTTTCCATAGGTAAAAACTTAGGGGAGAAATGCAGCCTGTGCTCTCCAGAAATGAACTGATTTTGGAGATGGCCACAGTTGCTGAGATCCTGCTTTAACCCTGGGTCCCTGGCAGTGCCCAAGGCCAGGCTGGGTGGGTCTGGAGCACCCTGGGGCAGTGGAAGGGCTCCCTGCCTATGGCAGGGGTGGGATGGATGGTGTTGGAATGCAGGAAATAGAAGCCTCTGTGAGTCCCTCAGAGAGAGAAAGGAAGGCAGGGTCTGAATTAGAACCTCTAGAGAAGCTGAAATATATTAAGCACACAGACATGAAGTAGGAGTGTAAGTTTTAGTTTTAAGTCAGTAGAAATATATCTTAAGAGACTGTGTTAGCTAGTAAAAGCCCTAAAGCCTGGTTTAAAGTTCAGTGTTACCTTTCACAAAATTAACTTACCCCAGACATAATGCAAACATAGCAGAACACTGCTTGCATTTGTAGATAGAACAGACAGAACCATTTCCATGAACAGACAGAACTGTATGCACAGATTTTGGGTAAGAGCTGACACTGCTTTCACACACTACAATCAAGCCAGGATAGGTTTAGGAGGAATGCTTTAGAATCGTGGTTTTAGCTGATTGGGTGATTTATGAAGAGAAACCCCTGTATTGGGGTACAAGAAAAGAGAAGGGGAGAAGAAAAAAGGTGTGGGAGCTGCTGCTGCTGCTGCTGCTGCTCAGGACTCTGTGCCAGAGCTTAGCACAGACTTTGATCCTCTGAACTCTTCACCTTTGAGACTGATGCATTCATGCAAAAAGCAACTTTACAGCAACCAACAACTGCTCGTGTCTCTTGGAAGACCAAGGCCCACGATAACCTCGACAGGATGAGCTGCAAGGACCCTTCCAACCCAAACCATTCCAGGAGTCTGTGACATCCTTTGATCATCACATAATTATTTTAACTTGTCACCTTCCACTCTCATGGAATTAATTTTAAGATGGAATGTGGTGGGTTTGGTCTCTTTTCTATTTCAGACTCAACTGTCTGATACTTTGCCTTCTGTGAATGTTTTTTTTGGCATTTGGGGAAAGCAAAAACAAGCTGAAAAGCAGAAGCAGAAAACAGAATACAAAGCTGTAAAGCCATTTGAGACTGCCCGTGTTCTCGCCAGTCATCGACATTGTTATGTTGATTTTAAATATCCAGACAGGGAATATATCCTTAAAATATTTCTTTTTCTGATGGAAAAATAATGTATTTTAATACAGTAGATAAATCCTGTCTCATTTTATTCCTACTTTCATTGAAATACTGTCTCGACATTTTCCCATTTGCAGAGCAATGCTATATGGCCGAGGCTGGGGGCTGTTGTTAATTTTACCTACATGTTTCAAAGTTTCTAACAGGAATATAAAAATTACTCGGGTTATGTAATTAATCCTCTTTCTGAGTGAAATATTGAAAACACGTTTGCAGAATCTTGGTCATTTTTCAGAAGTGTTGTATGAAAAGCCTCCCTGCGTGTAGCTGTGTTGCACACCCGTGTAAATGTTCACACACACACAGGATTGCCTTTAAGTCCCTGTTTGTGCCTGGGCAGTGGGAGCGCTGGGAGCTGAAGGCTCCTGGGGCACATTCCCACTCCCATTGCCTCACTCATCTGAATTTGGCCCAAGTGAGGACAAATTCAGTGTGGCACAGGGAGCTCCCTCCTGGGCCTCGTGTGGGTGCCTCCAGACCCCCAGGGGCTCTCCACGCTCACCCTCTGGGCTGCTCCACAGCTCCAGCACCATGTCCAGGGCTCACACTCTGGAATGTCAGGACATTTCCCTCTGGCTTTGTTGTGAACCTTTCTTTTCTAAGCATTTTGCTTTCCAGGAAATACAGCAGAACTTATTTCAATAATCACTTGGGTTGAATCGATTACAGAGACTTTGCGTGTTCCCAGAATTTTGATTACCAAGTAAAACCAGGAGGTGACATTCCCAATAAACCTCTCTACACTTTTGTGGACCCTGATTGTCATTGATTTCTGCACGGGGCTCAGCAGGGGCTGGTGGAGGGGAGGGTGAGGCCGGTGGGACCCTGTGCCCTGACTTGTCCTGCCTGTGGACAGATCAGCCAAGGTCCCACACCTCAGGGAACGTTTGATCTCTGCTCCCTGGGACAGGGACAGGACCCAGGGGGCAGCTGGGCTGTGCCAGGGAGGGTCAGGCTGAGACCAGGGAAAGGCTCTTCCCCAGAGGGTGCTGGCACTGCCCAGGGAATGGGCACAGCCCCGAGGCTGCCAGAGCTCCAGGAGCACAGGGATGGACGGGGGGGGATTGTTGGGGGGCTGGGCAGGGCCAGGGGCTGGGGTGATCCCTGGGGGTCCCAGCTCAGGACGTTCCAATTCCACGATTCTGTGAGCCTGCAGTGCTCACAAGCAGCAGAAGTCCATCCCTGCTCCCAAGTGCTCCCATCCTGCAGCAGCTCCGTGGTGCTTTCCCACTCGGTGACATTTCAAGTGGCACAGAAAACAGAACAACCAAAACCTGAGATTTCCTGTAATATCCATCCACAACAATTTATCACCGGGAACTGAAAAATATAAAACACTTTTTGGTCAATATTGGATTGATTTAAATATTTTGAATAAGTTTAATGGAGTTTAAATTATATCTGACACACTCTTAACTGTTCTAATAGGACAGGAAATTTTGGAAAAACTTGACACAAGAATAATTTATGTGGCTGCTTTCTGCATTGCTGTGCAGTAAATCAGTGAGAATGGATGGAAGTGATTTTTACACCTCCTGTCTCTGAGGACTGTTACAATGAAAACTCCTTTTGAAGGTCAGCAGGTGGTTTTAGTTCAGCCTCCCTCAGCGCGTTCAGGATTTAAAGCTCTTAAATGGCAAAAAGCAAATTTATTTTTTCTACCAGGAGAGTATTTTAAATCACTTTAAATACCAGGAGAGATTTATTCCAGTTTGTGGGATCCCATAATTAGTGCTGTAGAATAGAGAAACCTGGGGTTTGCCTAGGCAAGCGTGGAGAGGGATGTGCCTGAAATCCCAGCTCTTGCTGAAGTTCCCGTGGTTCCGTTTGGTTCAGATGTGGAGCTGGGAGAGCAAATGATTCCATGCAATGCGGACAAGGTTTGCTTTCCCAGCGCAGCTCACAGCCCCCTCCCCAGCTGTCCCTCGGGCCGGGGCAGAGCAGGGACAGCGGGCAGGAGCCCACCCCGCTGGCTCCTCTGCCCACCCCACGGGGGATGTTCCCAGCGTTTCCCGAGCCTGTGACCGCAGCACTTCGCCATCCCTGCCCTGAGGCGCTTCCCGAGCAGAAGTTGGACACTGTTTATGATCCGGCTCTCTTTGGGCTCTCTCTTCTCTTCCTTTCACCAGCACAGTTGTTTCGCGTTCCCCTGTGGCAGCCTGGCCTCCACGAGGAGCTGCATGGCCGGGGGTGGCACCAGCGGCTGCAGGGACTCTGTTCCTCGCAGGATTCCTCAGGATCTGGATGAGGAATGTGCTTTGCAGCTGATCTGTGCTGACAGGGAGCGAGGGCACCAGGGCTTACTGCACACCACGCGAGGAGGCTCCTCGTGGTAATTACACGAGGCCATTTCACATCTTCCCTCCTCCTATCTTCTGATCTGTACTCGTTAAGAAAAGAAAAAAAAAAAGAGAGAAAAAAATAATGACGGAGAGAAGTTTAGTTTGCGTTGAAGCGAGCCGTGTGTGCTTGCTCCGCAGGAGGAGCGTGGCTGGCTCGGCCCTAGCAGCGGTCCCAGAGGAGCGGGGATGGCTCGATCCCCACGCCCGGGCCATGAGGAGCTGCCAGGGCTCCTCTCTGCCCTTCCCTGCGGCCCCGGCCTCGCCGCCCTCAGAAAACACCCTGCAGAGACTCGGGAGACTTCCTTCCGGCAGGGAAAGGCAGAGGAATGAATTGAAAATTCCCGTTCCGAATGAGGAGCGCGGCTTTGCCGCCGAGGCTGATCAAACAGAGCAAACCGCGATGCAAACGGAGAATGTGCCAATGTGCCCATTGGCATCGCGGCTCCAGGGCGGGATTTTCTCCAGGATGGCACGCTTGATCTCAACACAACCTGTCCAGTGTGATACAGGGCAAGTGCTGGGATCAAACATCCTGTCAAATACCCCGTACCAGCCGAGATAACAGCTCCTTCCTCCGGGACCTCGGCCGGGAGACGCTCCTGCACGACAGAGCTCGGGAGCTGAGTCACCGCTCCCACCTCAGCTCCGAGCCCGAAATAGCAGCTCTGTCTGCTCTGGGGGTTGTTGTTTCTCTTCTCCCTTTCCCCATAAACATTTTGGAGGAGTGGGCAGAAGGAAAAGCTTCGCTGTGAGGCAGAGGCACCGTGAGCAAAGGGATGGAGAAGTGATACTGTAAAATCGCGGGGGCGGTGGCAGACCAAATCCAGCGCGGGGACTCTGGGGGCTGGCTGGAGAGCTCCTGCCGTGTTCCGGTCCCGTCTCCACCCAACGTGCCCTGGGCAGCTGGCCGGAGCCGGGAGGAGCCCTCGGCCCGGGCAGGAGCCTGCCCCACTCTGCTGAGCAGGGGGAAGAGCCGCTCCCGGTGCCTGCAGGGCAAGGCCAGCCCGGAGAGGACAGGATCAAATCCTTTCCCAGCTGGGGCTCCTCCCTCCAGCCCCCTCCACAGCAAACAACCTGAAAGCGGCAGGCTTTCATTTTAGCCCTGTAAAGGCGTTTCCCGGACTCTCGAGTGCAGTGAGGGACGGGAAGCGGTGCCGCTGGGAGCGCGGGGGGAGCGAGCCCTGGGGCAGGGACCCTCCCTCTGCCACAGCCGCGATGCTGCAGCTCTGCTGCCAACGCTGCCGACCCAGCCGTGCCTCCCACCCCCAACTCTGCAACTACCGAGAAACTTTCTTCATGCTCCCATCCATCACTAGGGCATTTCTTGTTGGTTTTCCTGAAGCAAATCTCCTATTTCTGTTCCCATACGCTTCTGCCACATTATTCTTCCATGGTTTGCAGTTACAGGTTCATGCTCCCCTTGAGGGCCTGTGGAGCTTCCAAGGGCTGTGACAGGGGTCACCTTCTAGATAAAAGAATTATAATCCAATCAAGATAAATACTTATTATATAAACAGCCGATACAAAAGCAGAACCTTTCCATAGAAAGGCTAAATGACGAGCTTAATGATGAATGAGACAGACTAATTAGAGGTTTCATAACTCATTAGCATCAAAAGTGCCTGGATGTTTTAAAGCCAGACAAGTTGGTCAGTGCAGCAGCTCCAGGTGCTGGAAGCTCAGCCAGCAGAGGCAGAGGGAATCCAGGCTTTGTGCTGGTGCTGTCCTGCAGGCACAGGACAGAGACTGAAGGGAAAGCCTCCCTCGCTGGCCCTGGTGTGTGTGTGCCTGTGCCTGCATATTGCTCCACACCTCCCAGAGGAGAAAAGGGCTAAATCCTGCTCCCAAATCCATCAACACCAGTGGGGGGAATGAGGGGTGCTTTAACTGCCCCTGTGAACGAGATAGGTAAAAATCTTCCCAAATTCCTGTGCTTGGGGGCTTCCTGGAGCAAAGACTTACAGGGTGTTTTCATATAATCCATGGGGGAAAAAACCCTTCTTTTGCTGTATTTTAGCAAACATAGCTATATAGATAAAATGAGAGAAATACTAAACTGCTCAGGCTGGGATGAGTCCAATTATGTGTATTAGTTCCTTGGGGCTGAAAGAGTAGGACTGTGTAACTCAGGTGTTTTATCATCTGTTTGCCTACCTACCTGCCTTCCCACCTACCTTCCTGTCTGTCCATCTATTCCTTTATCTATCCATTTATCCATCCATTCATTTATCTATTCATTTATCCATCTATCCGTTTATCTATCTATGCATTTATTTATCTATGCATCTGTCTGTCTATCCATTCATTTGTTTATCTATTCATTTATCCATCTATCCATTTATCTATCGATGCATTTATTTATCTATGCATCTATCTATCTATTCATTTATCTATTCATTTATCCATCTATCCATTTATCTACCTATGCATACCTATCTACCTACCTATCCATCCATCCGTGTTCCTATGGGCTCCCCTCTGCACTCGCCTCCGTGCCCATGTTGCGTGCCCACCCACCGAGACTGACGCCGTGGGGGCTCCGAGGGAGCCTGTGCAGCAGTGAATTCCCTGTGCCCAAACCCCGAGCAGGGCTGGGGCCGTCCCGCGGGCGCTGCCAGGTGCAGCTGCTGGCAGTTCTGCAGGAGGCAGCCCGGGTGTGTGCCCACCTGCAGGGAGTGGCCGCAGGTGCCGCATTGCCGGGCACGGCCTCGGGAGCCGCCCTGGGGATTGCGCAGGGCCTTCACCCAGCCCATGGAAATCTCCTGCATAATGACAAGATAAACCTGGAGATTTGCCTGGCTGAGAGAAATCCCACTGCTTTGGAGTCCTCGCGTTTGGGGCAGAAAAGCCGGGACGGGTCCTTTCGCAGCCGTGGCAGCGACACCAGCGTGAGCAGTGGCAGGGACACCACGCCGAGCTCGGGACCGTGTCCCTGGCCGCTGTCCCCCAGGGCTCTCAGGGCACTGCGCTGATGCAGCTGCCGAGGAGGGGCTCGGTTCTTGATGGCGATGGAGCAGACAGATTTCCTGGCAGCCCCGGGCAGACACAGCCGGGCCCAGGCACGGCGAGCTCGGAGCTGGGACAGCGCTGGCACGGAATGGGGCTGGCACAGCCCTGGCTGCACAGCGGGGCTCTGTCCCTGACAACGGCCACGCAAATTTAAACCCGCAGATTTTCCAGAAATCCAGCACAGAAGGCAGAAATGTAGTGCAGAGTCGCTGCTAACTATATCCCACTTTTGGCTTCATTTAAAGAAGATGCCGCTTTATAATCATTCTGATAATTATAATTTATAATCATTCTGATTTTCCAAATTCTCTCTTCCAGAGCATCACCTCTGTTTCCCACCCACAGGGGACTTGGGACGTTTGGTGACAATAATTGGCTTAAATAACTGAAACATTCTTTAAATCCTTGAACCAGTAAATGTTTCTTCTGTGTTGTGGTGTCACTACATTACAGGCCTCTACTCCTCTAAAGGGTTAAGAGTCAAAAACTACAGCTGGGAATGGTGACAGATTGGCCAAAATGGGGGGAAAACCACAAAACCCACCCACATTTCTGGCTTTAGATATTTTTTTCTTTTTTTCTTTTTCTTTTTTTAATAAAATAACCTGCCCCCTCAAACCCCTCAGAGGGGCAAACTTTGGAGCTCCTGGCCCTCGAGAGCAGAGAGGTTTTGCGAGGGTTGAACGTGTTGCTGAGCAGCCATCGGGAGGGGAGTGATTGAAATTCTCTGTAGCATATGTAGAAGTGCAGAGAGATAAAACAGCCTTTAAAACGCGGCGGAAACAACAGAACCGAAGGAGCTGAATGGAATTTGCTCCCGACAGCTGCTCGGTGCCGCCGCTCGCCGCTGCCGAGAGCTGCTCAGGCACAGGGTTTGTTTGCGCAGCCCCATCGCCAACTCCCGGCAAAAACAACAGAAAAGCTTCTCATTACTGCTGAGCTCCGAGCCTGCACGGACAGACACCCGGGGGACAGACAGACAGACACCCCGGGGCAGGGACAGACACCCGGGGGACAGACAGACAGACATACCAGGGCAGGGACAGACACCCGGGGGACAGACAGACAGACATACCAGGGCAGGGACAGACACCC
>WBNO01008705.1:88430-102201 GCA_013400575.1 Peucedramus taeniatus
GGGACAGACAGACAGACAGACAGACAGACATACCAGGGCAGGGACAGACACCCGGGGGACAGACAGACACCCTGGGGCAGGGACAGACAGACACCCCGGGACACGGACAGACAGACACCCCAGACAGGAACAGACAGACACCCCGGGGCAGGGACAGACAGACACCCCGGGGCAGGGACAGACAGACACCCCGGGCAGGGACAGACAGACACCCCGGGGCACGGACAGACAGACACCCCGGACAGGGACAGACAGACACCCCGGACAGGGACAGACAGGGGCATGTGGAGGACGCGCTCCTCAGCCAGGCTGGGCACACACGGCTCCCCTGAGGGCAGGGGCTGCCGGGCTGCCCTGGCACAGCCGGGCCGGGGCAGATGCTCGGGACACACAGCTCGGGCACCCCGGGCAGCCGGCGGGCACTGCGGGATTCCCGGGCTGCATCCCAGCCCTGCAGCCAGGAGAGCCCCGGGCACGAGGAAGGATTTCTGATCCCTCCGCTCTCTGTTCTAAAGGGAAGCCAGGAGCTTGGCTCCTCGTCGCTGCAACATCTACAAAGCAAAATGACTGTGCATTTTCTCCTGAAGATCCAGGGAATGCTGATCTCCTGTCATATCACAGAATCCCGGGATCCCTGAGGCTGGAAAAGCCCTCCCAGGCCATGGAGTCCCAGCTCTGCCCCGTGCCCACCCTGTCCCCAGCCCAGAGCTCTGAGTGCCACCTCCAGGTGACACCTCCAGGGATGGGCACTGCAACCCTCCCTGGGCAGCCCCTGCCAGGGCCTGAGCAGCCTTTCCATGGGGAAATTCCTGCTGGAATATTGATACAGCATTGGCATCTGTGATCCAGTGATCAGCCACTCCCCAGTCACCCTCGGTTTCCTTTGCCGTGTGGGTTTGGCAGCAGAGCTGTGCCTGATTTAGCAAAGATCAATTTTTCCCTGGTGGATTATTTCACTGTTCAGCACCATTTTTTGGTAGTAAATTTCATTTACTTTTGACTGTTGACCAAGGGAGAATTGATACCTATCCACGTCTTTTAAACACCATTAACCCGATGATGGAACAAACAGAGAAGCCCATTAATTCAAATATGCATAATCAAAAAGTCATGCGAGCTAAATTAGATATACAGTTAGAGCAAGAGATGCCATCTGTTCAAACTTTCTAAGGGCTAAAGTAACTGAGATGAAGCCAATTTTGGTAACAATAATAAAATTATGCTGCGGAATTACAGGCTCTGTGTCTCACAATTTATTCCCTTTCTCTCAAATTATTCTCCTAAATCACATGAGTACAATCACCTTCATCCGTACATTGTTCTGCTTTTCTTTTGACTATTAAATCCACCAACCTTTGTCAGTGAAAAGCAGAACAGAAGCTGCAGAGCTGCTGAAACGCCGGAGGAAAACGTGTCATTAATTTCCCGAGAGCAGTAATTTCAGATATTTTACACGCTTCCTTCAGCCGGTCACCACTTGTTCAACACAAGCAAATCAGCGTTCAATTCCAGCGCTGGCCCTGGGGTGCAATCCCTGGGATGCTGCTGGGCTGCTGGCCCTGGCACCGTGCCACCAACGGGGACCCAGAGCACCCAGGGGCCCGACAAACCCACCTGGGAGAGTCCTGAGCACAAAACTCGTCTGGTGTTGGAATCATTGGGTGCTCCAGACCTGGAGAACGTCAGCTGGGTGAGGCAGAGCGGGAGGAGAGGGGCTGTAATTCCTACGGGGTGCCCGGCTGTGCCACGGCTGTGCCACGGCTGTGCCACGGCTGTGCCACCGCTGTCCCCAGCCCATGGCCTGGCTGGGGGCACAGTGGGGTCCTGTGCCCTGACCCCAACCCCACAGCTGGGCTGGCAGCTCCTGTGGGACCTAGGTGCTGTGACACCTGGGTGCTGTGACACCTGGGTGCTGTGACACCCAGCTCCTGTGTGACACGCAGCTCCTGTGTGACACCCAGCCCCTGTCACACCCAGCTCCTGTGTGACACGCAGCTCCTGTCACACCCAGCTCCTGTAACACCCAGCCCCTGTCACACCCAGCTCCTGTGACACCCAGCTCCTGTCACACCCAGCTCCTGTCACACCCAGCCCCTGTCACAGCCAGCTCCTGTGTCACACCCAGCCCCTGTCACACCCAGCTCCTGTCACACCCAGCCCCTGTGGCCTTTGTGTGACTGCAATTCTCTCCCAGGGAAGGAACTGGGCCCACACAATATTTTTTAATGTTTCAATCATATTTATCTTTCTTTCTCCATCCACTACAATGTTCAAACCTGACAGTCATGGGATTTTTTTCTTTTTATTATAAATATGTGTCCATTAAAAGCCTCTGGTCTCACTATTTCCTGTGGGAAACAATACATCTGAAAAATGACTTTACCAGCGAATTCTTGATCCTTGCCACAAACACGTTTCTAGGACAGGAGCAATCCAGGTGATGTGTCATCCTCCCTGGGAGCTGCAGCAGGAGGTGAGGGGGCTGTGCTGGGGCAGGGTTTGGAGCGTGACCCTGGGCAGGAGCAGAGCCAGCTGCCTGCCTGGAATGCCAATGGCCCTGCCACCCTGCTGCAGCATTTATCTTTGTCCCCAGAACACGAACCTCTCCTGCTCTCAGCCTCGTGCTTCCTTCTGAAGAGCAATTTCTGACACTGCAGAGCATTTTTTATCCCCAGCATTTTTATCCATTGTGCGTTGTCGTTCTCATTTTTCAGGAATTCTTCTCCCCGAGGTTGCTGCATATTTATCTGTGCAGGGTTGGGAGCTGGAGTGGTGGCAGGCCATGATGTCAGCCATAAACCCTGTGGCTGAGGAGAATTCATTTTTCCCTCTTGGAGAGCCACGAGCGGGTGCCACAGCAGCTGAGAATATGTGAGCCAGCATTAACGTGTTCCCAGATCAACCCAGAGAGGATTTCTGGCATCTTTCATAGATATTTATGATTCTGCAGAATTAGCAAATCTTATTTAACTATATGAGTCTTTTTAGCCTGAAAACAAAAATAAAGCAGGAGCAGTAATGTGTAAATCTAGAACACTGAAAATGAGTCAAGGGAGTTTACAAACCCTGTTTAAAGATGAATTTCTAATGAGATATGGCAAGAAATTAATCCCTTGTGACTTGGGTAATCAACACAACAGCTCCAATTTATAACAAAGAGGGAGTGTAACTTTACTACAGGTTTTTGAGGGAAGTTGTACGAAAAACTGTCAATAAAAACATTTGGGGCAAACTGCTGAGGACAATATGGGTGTTTGCAACAGCCCCAAATAAAGAAGGTGTCGAATACCCAAAGAAAGAGATTTAAGCTCCAGGCTACGGAGCCTTCCCAGGCCCCCAGGAGGTCGTGGAGTCCCAAAGCCCTATGAAGTGTGTTCCTCCCTCCCCTGGGTTGGATCTTTCCTGGAATCCTCCCTACACCATCACCACCTCCCAATGCAAACTGCATTTCTCCTCCCTGAGCTGCCCTCTGTGTCACCCGTGCTCAATTCTGAGCCCCCCTGGCACCTGTCCCCTCTCGCTGGTGCCAGCACCTGGCCAGAGGGGATGCCAGGACCTACAGACAGGGTCACAGAGAGCTCCTGGCTAAAACAGCTCCTAAGTATCCTCAGATAAAATGTGAATAAAGATAGCTTTTCTTTTTTTTTTTCTTTCTTCCCCTAGAATTTAGTGAGTGTAATAACCAGCTTACAAATGCATGGCGATGTAAATAAAGCAGGGTGCAGTGCCAGGGTGCTGGGACCGCTGTAATTGTAAAAGTTGCCACCGTGGTGAAAATAAATTACATTTATGTGCTGTCTGTGAGTCAGACACTGGGCACGGAGCAACAGCTGAGAGGAAAAGCTCTCACAATTCTATTAACTGTAATGGATTTGGAGGTTCAAACACACCATTTATCATCCCAGGCCCACCCAAAATGAAAAGCAATATGTAGAGCTAATTAAATACCAGCGCCAGCAATTAACTGCTCCGCAGAGGCTCCGATTCCCAGGATGAAGGAGTGGATGCCATTCCAGTGAGCTCGGGCACTTCTGGCACCGGGGGACCCCGGCAGGGCTGTGTCCAGCTCCGGGCCTGTGGGAAATGGATCTGTAGAGAATTCTCAAAGCCTGACAGAAGGTTCACACAGTGTGCACCTGTATGTAAACTCTGAGAGAAGAAATGTTGACTCAAACACGTTATGGGGTAAGACAGACATTGCTGGGAGAGACAGGAGTGGAGCAGCTGGAATGAGCCTGGTGGAGGCCACGAGTGCTCCCAGGGCTGGAGCAGGGCTGGCCTGTCCTGCCAGGCTGATTAATCACTTTACCCTGGGCTGCCCCGGACTGCCCTTCCCAGTACCAAGCTCCTGGCTCTGGGCAGCACCAGGGCTCTCAGTGCTGCACAGGCTCAGCAGCAGCAGCAATGCAGAATTAAAGCTGAAGCCTGGATCCTCCTGAGACTGTGCTGGATGGATTAAAGACATTTTTCAGATGCTCTTTTAAAGCTGCTAGCCAGGAGAAAAGCAGCAGCTCAGCTCACTGACAGCGGTGCCTTATTTAGCAGCTGGAGTGAGAGGATGCACTGTGCATTTGGGGAGGCAGAGGAGGGGCTGGAGCAGAGCAGGGCTGGGCTCCAGCCCTGCCCAGAGCACCTGGGGACAGCAATTCCTGCCCGGGGGGCTCAGGGAGCAGAGGCAGCTCAGGCAGCCTCGAGCAGAGGAGTCCCCCGCTCAGCCTCGTGTGACTCTCTCCCGAGGAGAGCTCGGGGTCAATCCCACCTTGAATGGACACCCCATGCCCACTGAACAATGCCCACCATGTCTTGGTTTTGGAACATTTCCAAGGATGTTCCCACAGCCTCGACCCTGGTGACAGACATTTCATAGAACCAGAGAATCCCAGAATGTCCTGAGCTGGAGGGACCCACAGGGATCACCCAGCGCAGCCCCTGGCCCTGCCCAGACCCCCAACAATCCCCCCCCGTCCATCCCTGTGCTCCTGGAGCTCTGGCAGCCTCGGGGTTGTGCCCATTCCCTGGGGAGCCTGGGCAGTGCCAGCACCCTCTGGGGAAGAGCCTTTCCCTGAGATCCAACTTAAACCTCCCCTGGCAGAGCCCCAGCTCTCCCTGGTGCTGTCCCTGCCCCAGGGAGCAGAGATGGGAGCTGCCCTCGGCAGGAGCTGCAGCCCTGCTGAGCCCTGCCCTCTGTCCCCCCTTCAGTCCCTGCTGAGCTCTTTCCTCAGTCCCCCCGTCAGTCCCTGCTGGGCCCTGCTCTCTGTCCCCCCTTCAGTCCCTGCTGAGCTCTTTCCTCAGTCCCCCCGTCAGTCCCTGCTGGGCCCTGCTCTCTGTCCCCCCTTCAGTCCCTGCTGAGCTCTTTCCTCAGTCCCCCCGTCAGTCCCTGCTGGGCCCTGCTCTCTGTCCCCCCTTCAGTCCCTGCTGAGCTCTTTCCTCAGTCCCCCCGTCAGTCCCTGCTGGGCCCTGCTCTCTGTCCCCCCTTCAGTCCCTGCTGAGCTCTTTCCTCAGTCCCCCCGTCAGTCCCTGCTGGGCCCTGCTCTCTGTCCCCCCTTCAGTCCCTGCTGCACAGGGTGGCTCTTTAGGGCCACCTGGGAACTCCTGGGTACTGATGGGTATAAATAACCAGCTTTTACAGGCATCATTCTCATCTTGGCTCCTGCAATTGAAAAAAAACTCGGCTTTTATTTTATTTCTCTGTACTCTGAAGTGCTGGATTTGAATGGTGAATGCTTAAATGGGCTTGAGAGTGATGCTCGAAAGGAGATGAAGCAAATAGCCTTAAGTGCTCTCTTTAAAAGGAGATAACAATTATCAATGTCTGAAGGAAAATAACATATAAAAGTGATGCAAACTCCTTCCAGTGGTTATAATATAAAAAAATCCAAACAGCATCAAAATGAAGCTCTCACATTTAGCCAATTAACTCAATTAAATATATTGTCATGGCAAGATGCCTCAGAGAGGCTCATGATCCGCCAGGAGTGAGTTTATTGTGGTTAAAGAGCACCAGGGAAGGGCTGGGAGGGGCCCGGGGGGTGCTGGAGGATGATGTCCTGCGGCCCCTGCAGTGCCAACAGGGAGGGAGGCACTCTCGTGCCCTGGGGTCTGCAGCAGCAGCTGGGGCCTGCAGAGGCACCTCTGCAGCAGGAGCTGCTTCTCTGGGACTGGTCCCAGGGCTTGAGAGGGGACAGCCCAGAACCTGGAGAAGCCAGCAGCATCCTCCTCATTCCAGTTCAGTGCAGGAAGGACTCTCAGAGCTCCTCAGGGTTTGGTGAGGAGAGGAGACACCAGTGAGAGACAGCCCCAGCAACGTCAGCAGGAGCGTCTGGGGAGTCCTGCTTGGACCAGCAGTTCTGGGACTGGGTGGCAGGAAAGGGCTGGGTGCTGCCAGAGCAACATTCCTGGAGGTGCAGGGAAGGTCTGGGTGCTCTGTGGAGCCAGAGCAGATTCCTGGAGGTGCAGGGAAGGTCTGGGTGCTCTCTGGAGCCAGAGCAGATTCCTGGAGGNCTGGACCAGCAGTTCTGGGACTTCTTCCCTGGTGGCAGGGAAGGGCTGGGTGCTGCCAGAGCAACATTCCTGGAGGTGCAGGGAAGGTCTGGGTGCTCTCTGGAGCCAGAGCAGATTCCTGGAGGTGCAGGGAAGGTCTGGGTGCTGCCTGGATGATGGTGAGGGATGGATCAGGAACAGGGGTCAGTGGTGGGCTGGGCAGGGCTGAGATAACAGCTGGGATAACAGCTGGGATAACAGCTGGATTCGGTGCCCCTAGAGGGCTTTGGCACCCCCAGTGACTCTGACTGCACACACGCTGGGAGGACAGGGTACCCCAGGGCTCAGAGACACCTGTGTCCTGTGCCACAGCTCGGCACCTCTCCTCACCTGTGCTCAGCTCCTGCCGCAGCCTCCTGGACAGCACAGCCCCCATCCTGTCCCTGTCCCTCTTCCCTCTAGGTCAGCAGTGCCCTGATCCTTTCCCTGTCCCCTCCTGGTCAGCAGAGCTCTCCTCCTGTCCCTGTCCCTCTTCCCTCTAGGTCAGCAGTGCCCTGATCCTTTCCCTGTCCCCTCCTGGTCAGCAGAGCTCTCCTCCTGTCCCTGTCCCTCTCCTTCTGTTCCTGTCCCTCTCCTCCTGTTCCTCTCCTCCTGTCGCTGTCCCCGCCGGTGCCCCAGCCCAGGGCCGTGGTTCCATGGTCCCATGCCCACATTCCCGTTTGGATTTCAGGATGTGGAGGGCTGTGCTCACCCCGCACGGGTTTCCAGGGAGAAGCCACTTCATCCTGATAAATGCAGGGAGAAGACACAGACTCATTTGTTATTGAACGGACGGAGAATAAATCACACTGAGCCTGACTCCGAGGAACTCCGGAGAGGAGGGGGCAGGCGCTGGGGAGGGCAGAGACAGCCGAGGCTGCTGGCACAAGGCAGGTGGCACAAGGCAGGTGGCACAAGGCTGCTGGCACAAGGCAGGTGGCACAAGGCTGCTGGCACAAGGCTGCTGGCACAAGGCAGGTGGCACAAGGCTGCTGGCACAAGGCTGGCGGTGGCCGGGCTGGGGCAGGGACACCCAGGGGACTGCTGTAGGTGCTGTGGGGACGGGCTCTGTGCTTCCACCCAGGAGCTGCGTCCTGACTCCAGATCTGCAGCTGCTGGGCGTCTTTTGCAGCCTCCCCTCTGCAGCTTTCCCAAAGCCCTCTGATCTTAAAGAGTCCCACAATGATCAGAGCACACTGCGAGCAGCAGGGAGGGAGGAGGGAATTCTGTATCTTTGTTCCTGAATCAGCCGCAATTGATGGGAATTGAGAGTGGCACATCCCGGTAGGTACAAAGCGCCTGTCCCAGGTGCCGGAGAGAGAGCGAGGGCTGCATTCCATCGACATCCCCTGCAGGCAGCTGCCTCTGCAGCCTGCCAGGAACTGCTTCCCTCCAGGCAACGCTCAGCACAGCCGCAGTTTGTCCTGAATTCCAGGCGCCGAGCTGGAACAGGGTGTTCTCCTGAAGGAGGGCCAGGGGCACCTGTTCCTGTGGAAGGAGACGTTTTGACAGTGAACGTCAAGATGGAAACAGCTCTGAACCGCCCAGCTCGTGTTGCTGAGCACAGCACTGCTCCACAACCTCCTCTCTTCTCTGCCCACAGAGAATCTCTGACTTTAGGAATTGGGAATTCCTGGCTGGGCTGGAATTGCCAGAGCAGCTGTGGCTGCCCCTGGATCCCTGGCAGTGCCCAAGGCCAGGTTGGACACTGGGGCTGGAGCAGCCTGGGACAGTGGGAGGTGTCCCTGCCATGGCAGGGCTGGCACTGGGGGCGGTTTAGGGTCCCTTCCCACCCAGACCAGTCTGGAATTCCCTGATTCCCTCCCTGCTCTTGCACACCTGGCACAGGTGGGACATCTGCTGCCTCTTCCTCCTGGACTCTGTCTCTTTCCTATTGGAGGGAGGAACTAATTAACAATTCCAAGGAACTAATTTACAATTCCAAGCTTTTCAGTGGGCAAGGATGGGTTCACAAACTGTAAATTTACATTGAATTCACACTGAATTTTTGCAAAAGAAGAAAATTTTTAGGACGTAGCCCCCAGTCTGCGCTGCTCTCCCCCTTCCTGGCCTGTCACAAACCCTGCTGATTGACTTTTTAACTTCATCCTCCTGCTGAAACTGCTAAATTAAAATGTTTCCACAGGAAGCCACCCTTAATGTGGGCTTCAGACTCCTGGCAAAAATCCATTTTGCTCGGAGCAGTGACCAGGCTGCCAGAGCTCCATTGCCAGCCCCCACGTGCTGGGCTGTGCCCCACGTGCTCCATCATTAATTAGGGAGTGTCACAGCTCCTGCCAGGACAGACACGGGCTCCTCTCCTCCTGCTCCACATCTGTGCTAAACTGAGAGGCATTCGTGGGAGCTGGACTCGCTCCTATCCCACGATATTTAATTTATCTGCATAAGGCTTTGATATATTGTGCCACACCAACACTAAAATCCCAACAACCAGCCACAAATCATAAGGATTGAAGCTCATCGGGGGCCTGAACGTTGTTCCAAGCTGTGGTTGGGTACAAGTGAGGCAGGATGGAGTCGGTGACAAAATGCACACTTGCATCATCTGACATTGACCCCTGGGCAGGACCAGCAGCAAGGGCAGAAAGGGGAGGAAGGCAGGAAACTGCTGAGCAGGCAGGAGGGCGAGGCCCAGAGAGGCTGCTGAGAGCTGGGGGACAGGAGCTGGAGGCTTGGCTGTGCCAGGGAAGGTGTGAGCTGGTGTCTGTACACACAGTTCCTGGGAGAGGGGAGGGGGGAACAGCTCTGAGATGGGGCTTGGTGTCTGTCCCCACTTCCATCCATGGGTTTGTCACAGAGCCTGGGCAGTTCAGCTCCTGAAACAGCCAAATGGGAGTTTCTGAGCTTTGGGATTAATTCCAGCCAGGTTTGTCACAGAGCCCAGACAATTTGGCCAAATGGGGCTGCACAAGCCTGAACTTCTGAACTCTGGGGGAAATGCCAGGTTCAAGGGGGATATGGGGCAGTGGCTGGGGAAGGCTGCACCTTCCTGGTACCTCAGCAATGGGAAAGGAAGAGGGAACGTGCAGGAGTTTGGGATGAAAGGAGGCTGCACCTCCAGAAGCCCGAGGGAGGAACCCCCCAGGCTGTGCCCCAGGGGCTCTGTCCCTTTCCTGGAATGAAGCTGCAGCTCTCCCCCAGCTCCTGCACTGGCTGTGCCCAGCGGGATTTTCCTCACCTCTGGACAGAGCCCCGTGTCCCTCTGTCCCTCCCGGTGTCCCAGAGGAGCAAATCCCCCGTGGGAGCCCCCGGCCAGCCCGGGTGCTGTGGGGAAGGACAGGGGCTGTCCCTGATCGGGGGGCACCAGAGGGACCTTGGTGGCTCCAGCCCTGGAGCAGAGCAGCAAAGCAGCACAGAATGATAAAATCCCAAATCCCAGAATGGGATTTCGGTTGGGAGGGACCTTAAATCCCACCCAGTGCCAGCCCTGCCATGGCAGGGACACCTCCCACTGTCCCAGGCTGCTCCAGCCCCAGTGTCCAACCTGGCCTTGGGCACTGCCAGGGATCCAGGGGCAGCCACAGCTGCTCTGGCAATTCCAGCCCAGTCAGCAATTCCCAATTCCCAATCTCCCATCCATCCCTGCCCTCTGGCACTGGGAGCCATTCCCTGTGTCCTGTCCCTCCATCTCTGTCTCCAGTCCCTCCCCAGCTCTCCTGTCTCCCAGGAGAATCTCTGGTCACTGAGGGGGGGATTGAGCCTGACAAAGAAACAAATCCCTTTGAGATCAGCCGCAGGTTCCGGGCTGTTGTTTCCTCGTTTGATTTCTTTTGTTTTGTTTTGTTTATTTCCCATGTGGGGATCTTTGGAGCCCACTTAAAGGGTGGCAGCAGAATGCAGATATAAGAAATGACATCCTGTCTTTAGGATGAGATTACTGCTGCCTTAATGGACCCTCAGAGCACTGGAGAAAACAGAGGGAGATAAATCCATAAGGTTATACAATATCTTTAGAAATATTTTTTATTTCTCATATTTATAATGTTTTCTCACAATGCAATTCTACTAAGCCATTAAATACAAACGTGAAGTTCATAACTTGTGTAAACTTCCAAGAGAATGTTTTCCTTCCAGCTTGGTAATAAATGTCCATGTGAAATGCATTTAAATAACATTTTCAATCCAACGAGTAATGCCAGGAATGACATTTTAAAAAGTTACAGTACGAGCGTCAATGCAGGAATCAGATGCAGAATAAAAAAGAGAGATAACTCTGCAGAGGAGCCTCAGCTCAGAGGAACAGGGTTCAGGTGTCCTGTGACAGGTCCTTGGATGGTTTTTGGGGTCTGCCCGTGAGGAAGGGGGCACCCAGGATTTGGAGAAGCCCGTGGCCAGAAAAGAGCAGCAAAAGCCAAAAGGGTCCCAAAAGGTGCTGACAGAGTGACCTCCTGAGCCAGCATGGAAACTGGGGAGGGTTTTATCTCCATCTTCTGAAAACAATAGCAGCAATCAAAGAACGGAAGGAAGAGTGAAGGAGGGAAAGGGGGAAGGGAGATCCTGCAGGAGAGGACAGGAGAGCAGCCCTGGCTGCAGCACCCACCCAGCTGGCAGTGCCCAGCCCTGAGCCCTGTGGGGACACCTGCATGGGCCAGTGCCCCCTGCCTGGGCCTGGCCTTCCTCCCTGTGGAGGTGAGGATGTGCAGGCCCTTCTGCTGGGCCCTCCTGGAAACGGCATCTCTGAGGGGCTGCTGCTGGCCTGCACCCCTCTGTGGGGCCTGCACCCCTCTGTGAGTCCTGCTCCATCCTGCCCGTCCCTGGGTCCTGCCCCCTCCGTGGGTCCTGCCCCATCCTGTGCCCTCCGTGTGCTCTCCTGGCCAGGACAGGGCTGCCGGCTCCAGGGAGGTGCCGCCCCACTGGGTGGGATTTGAGGATTTAGGTCCCTCCCAGCCCAACCCATTCCATTGTTCTGTGGTTTCCCCGGCACGCCCTGGCTCTCGGGACACCCTGGGCCGCTCACTCTGCTGGCTGCTCCTTCCCTGGGGGTTAATCCCCATCCCTGAGCCCTCCTGGCTGTGCCCCGGCCCTGCCTCCCCTCTGCCCACCGGGCAATGTGGCACCAGGATTGCTCTGGTCACAGACCTGAACCACAGCACCTGAACGGCCCCTGCAAAGGAAATCCCTCCATCCAGACGGGCCAGCAGGAGCTTCCAACCCACNCCCCCTCCGTGGGTCCTGCCCCATCCTGTGCCCTCCGTGTGCTCTCCTGGCCAGGACAGGGCTGCCGGCTCCAGGGAGGTGCCGCCCCACTCGGTGGGATTTGAGGATTTAGGTCCCTCCCAGCCCAACCCATTCCATTGTTCTGTGGTTTCCCCGGCACGCCCTGGCTCTCGGGACACCCTGGGCCGCTCACTCTGCTGGCTGCTCCTTCCCTGGGGGTTAATCCCCATCCCTGAGCCCTCCTGGCTGTGCCCCGGCCCTGCCTCCCCTCTGCCCACCGGGCAATGTGGCACCAGGATTGCTCTGGTCACAGACCTGAACCACAGCACCTGAACGGCCCCTGCAAAGGAAATCCCTCCATCCAGACGGGCCAGCAGGAGCTTCCAACCCACACCAAGCTCCAGTTCATTCCATTCTCCAGCGACTGCAGCACTTCAACAAGTGGCTCCATGTAACGGAACCAGAGGAATTAGAGGCAGGAAGATGTGGTAAATCAGGGAATACATCTCCTTGCCAATGCAAAATCTGTTCCCCCGAGTCCATGCCGAAGGAACTTGTTAAACAGAGTCAGATTAAATGAATTTTTAGCCACACGGTCCCTGGAGAGCTGCTCAGAGCGCTCATGTGAATCACAGCTGTGTTTCACCAGCCAAACAGCAAAATGTGAATGCAGAACTCCTGAGTTCCCCCTGCTTCCCTGGCAAGTCTTTTCTGGGTATAAGCAATTTCCAAGCAGCTTTGAGACCAAAGTGCAGTGTGATTCCAAAGTGCAGTGTGATTCCAAAGTGCAGTGTGATTCCTGAACCTGCACTCAGGGAACCAGGAGCCACTGAAGGTGGGGCTGGTGTTATTTCTTTACACATCAGTGTTCAAATGTGTCTCATCTCTCACTTCTGTTAAGAATGCAGTTTCCCTCTGGCCTGCTGGTGGAACAGGACACAGGAGTGATTCCAAACCTGGCTGGGAGGAGCTGTGCTCCCACTGGGAGGGAGCAGAGCACCCAGGCTCTGCTGGGAACGCAGAGCTGCCTGAACAGGAACTCCTGTCCCTTCAGCATTTTTTCACAGGAACTCCTGTCCCTTCAGCATTTTTTCTCACCTCAGCCTGCTTTCCCTGGAACTGCCCAGAGCTGGGAGCTCAGTTTTCTTCCTGGAAATCAAACTTTTTTATTAATAGAAAATTTTGATTAGGAAAATATAATACTGAATAGAAAATATAATGGAAAATAGAATATTGAATAGAAAATAGAATATTGAATTAATCTTCATTTACCTTCACCCACTTGTTTTGACTCTGAAGGCTTTTATCATAAAATTCAGGTAACCTGCAGCACTTAAAGCAGGGAGTGCCTGGTGCCACAAGATGCTCTTCATTAATATTCCCACATTAATTTGTGAATCATGAGATTTTTAACTCCGATAAGTGTCTGAACATCAAGGTTATTTGTCTTTTAATAGGCACAGTGCCTGGGTAGAGAATCAGCCAGCAAGGGCTTTTTTCCTCTTCCTTTCTTTCAGAAGAGACACATGACAGGATGACTAGACCATAACATAAATTAGTAGTAATTGCAACATTTTCTTTTCTAATTGCCTAAAAATTGGGTTAATGTGTTAACAAAAAAAAAAAAAAAAACAACCAAAAAAAACCCCGACATGTCAAGTAACTCTCAGTGGAAGATGCTGTGTAAGCTGTGAGGAAATCTGGGAGAGCTGGGAATGTTCTCCTGGAGAGGAGAAGGCTCCAGGGAGAGCTCAGAGCCCCTGGCAGGGCCTGAAGGGGCTCCAGGAGAGCTGGAGAGGGACTGGGGACAAGGGATGGAGGGACAGGACCCAGGGAATGGCTCCCAGTGCCAGAGGGCAGGGATGGATGGGAGATTGGAACTGGGAATCCAACAGCAAAGCTGACTCCTCAGGGGCCTGGATGAAGGGCAGCACTGCCCGTGCCTGCCTAGAGCAGCTCTCCTGCAGCACCAGCTGTGGGGTGGCCCTTCCTGGAGCCAGGGATGTTCATTCCTGGGGCATTTGGGCTGGCTCAGGATTGCTGAGCTGCAGTGCTGAGAACCCAGAACGCTGTC